>CM065423.1:4191550-4639050 GCA_033060865.1 Dorcus hopei | reverse complement strand
TTAACCAGCACCATTCAGTATCTAATCGATGTTCAGAGAATACGACGACAACTTCCACTTTAATTCCAGCTAATATTTTATATTTAAAATCTTTGGGCTATAATATTGGAAGAACTACAATTATTTCAAGACCAAGTTACGATCAGTCCATCATCAGAGAGGAGATCCGAACGTACTACCCTTTTGTAAAATCATTTGGAAATGACGATGAAATAGAAATTGCTATTTATCAACAGGACGCATTATTGTTAATGAGTGAAGCAGCCATATCAATCGAAGGAACTTTAACGAAGAATGATGCTGGTACAGGTACCATTGAATTTACCAATAACGCTGGAGCGTATTTGTTCGATTCTATAAGTTATGAATTAAATGGGAAGGAGTTAGATAAAGTACGAGATCCTGGAACGGTAAGCTTGATAAAAAGCTACTTGTGCTACGTATGCTATGTATGTATGCTAAACTAAAGAATCGCATTGGTAATGCTAACAATGAGCTTGTTCAAGATTACAATGCCTTAAAAAAGAAGCATCGTTTAAATATTAATTCAGCAAAAAGAACATTTAATGATAATTTTATAAACAATTCGTCCAATAAAGTTAAAGCTGCTTGGAAGGTGCTAAAGAACGAAAAAATTGTTACCAATTCACCCGATTTTATCACTGATTTGCATAATACAAATCATTACAACGCAGGTGCTATATCTAATGCATTTAGTAACTATTTTATAAGCTCGGTCGAGGAACTAGTGTGTCACACTAATGAAAAACCAGCTAATATCAAATTTAACACATCTAGTATATTTCTACATCCTGTCACTGAGTCTGAAACCTTTAATATAATTTTCTCTGTATCTAATAAGAAATCTGCCGGCATTGATGGCGTTCCCTGTATAATTTTAAAGCAGGTCGCACAGTTTATAACTATCCCACTGTGTAAATTAATAAATCAGTCATTTACCGAAGGTGCTTTCGTATCCGTTTTGAAATCTTCAAAAATTGTCCCTGTTTTTAAAAAAGGGGAAAAGAATGATATAAAGAATTACAGGCCGATATCTATCCTTTCTGTCTTCTCCAAAATATTTGAGAAAGCTATTCTGGTTAGACTAACTAGTTTTTTTGATGCCAACAAAATTATTAATACCAATCAGTTCGGTTTCCGAAAAGGCTTATCAACGAATGATGCGTTATGTCTAGCTTACAATATTATCCTGCGGAACATTGAACGCAAAGACAAGGTAGCAGGAATATATTTTGATTTCACTAAAGCGTTTGACACGGTACATCATAGCACGCTTTTACACAAGTTAAATCATTATGGTATTCGAGGCCCTGCTTTAGATTGGATTGCTAGTTTCTTAAGTAACAGAACCCAAAGTGTTGTGTGGAATGGTGCTGTGTCCAATGCTGCTGCCGTGCAGTTCGGTGTTCCGCAGGGTAGTATACTGGGACCTTTTCTCTTTGTTGCTTATCTAAATGATTTGAATGCTTATATTGAATTGGGGGAGACCCTTCATTATGCTGATGATACCTCCACAATCCTGAGCTATAAAGATGAACAACAGTTGTCTCTTATGCTTAATGAAATTATGACAAAGATGACTGATTGGTCTTGTCGAAATAATTTGTCTTTAAATATCGGTAAAACGGTGTTAGTGCCTTATTCTCTTGGCTCTGTTAAAATGTTAAATCTTAATTTCGATATTCCGGTTGATACCAATGTAAAATTTTTGGGTTTGACTTTTGATTCCGGCTTAACCTGGAAGAATCACTGTCTCCAATTAACTAAATCACTTAATTTTTCATGCTATACTTTACGTAAACTACGTGATAGCGTGTCGTTGGATACTTTGAAAATGTTTTATTTCGGCTGTGTTCAATCGATGTTGAGCTATGGCATTCTTTGTTGGGGAAACTCAGCTTCTGCAAACTCTCTATTCACTATTCAGAAGCGAATAATTAGGACAATTGCTAACATTAGTACGCGCACAAGCTGTAGAACATTCTTCAAAGATTTAAAAATTCTACCTTTACCTTCATTATTTATTTTTAATTGCCTGCTATATGTAAAGAAAAACGAGCACTCATTAATTAGAGAGTCACAAGTGCGCAATTATAATACAAGATCTTATAGTGAACAACTACTTTACCTACCGCAACATAGAACTGCCACGTATCACAATAGCGTATTTTACACAGCAGTAAAACTATACAACACACTTCCTTTAAATTTGCGAGTTTTGCATTCCTTTCGGACCTTTAAAAATCAAATAAAGCAGTACCTTGAAGACCACGTCTTCTATTCAGTTAATGAATTTCTTCATGACACAAACTCTCGATGACACTTATTTAGGCAGTCTCTTAATTTGTAATGTGATATGTATATAGCTTGTACTATGTGTCTATTATTGTATTTTTTACTTAGTTGTAACTGTGGACTAAATTCCTATGGAATGTATAAATATTTCTGTTGCTATTGACACTTGCTAACATCTGAAACTGTACAGGTTTCTTAAGCAATAAAGATTATTATTATTATTATTATTACGAAAGAGATGATTATTCCCTTAGTATTGGAGGTTGGAATTACCCTGACGGTTCCTTGGTGACATATGACCCCATAAAAACGATATTCTTTTTAAGGATACCTCTCTGGCATTTACTTGGATTCATTCTTTCATAATTACAAGAGAGTAGTTTTTGGTAAACAAGTTTTACGATTAATTAGAGCTCGTAGCGATAATAATTGTTTTAAAGTATCAGAAGATGATACTATTGGCGAATTAACCATAACCAATATAGAGTTAAAGGTGAAACATGTATTTTTAAATGATGTTCTAAAACTGAATTTGCTGTCTGAAATAAATAACGATAAACCGATCTTAATACCATTTAGACAGTGGGAACTCCATGAGCTACCTGCACTAACGAATGGCGTTACAAAAGAAGTTTGGTCCGTTAAAACATGTGCTAATGTGGAAAGTCCGCGATACATTATCGTAGCATTTCAAACTAATAAAAAAGATCAGAAGAAACAAGACGTCACCCAATTCGATAATATTGATATATCTAATATAAAATTAGCATTAAATTCCGAATATTATCCCTATGAAGATATGAAACTAGATTTTAGCTCTAAAAAGTATGGTGAAGCATATTATATGTATACACAGTTCTCCAAATTATTCGCTTCTAATAATAAACCAATGCTAGACTTTATGGCTTTTAGTAACCGAGCATTATTCATCATAGATTGTTCCAAGAGAAATGAATCAATAAAGTCTTCCACTATAGATGTTAAACTGGAGATTGAAAGCAAAAAAGCATTCCCGCAGAATAGACTTATTGCATAATTGTTCACGATCGGGTGGTGGAATATTTACCTCTAAGTGGAAAAGTAAGAAATGCTATGTAAGAAAAGAGTTACACCATATTATTTCAGTAATAGAAGAACCATACATTGATAAACATGAAATTGGTTGTTGTTGACATTCAGGGATTTAACCTTCCCGAATTTCATCGTAAAGAAATATCGTTCATTAATGGACACCAAAATGCTGCTCACTATTTATTAAAACCTCCAGTGCCCTACAGTACGTTAAGTCACGATATAAAGAGACAAGTGATATTTAGAATCTTTTCATCATGGCCTAAAATATAGCAGTGGTTATGTAAGTTACGCTGACTTGGATGACATATTACGTATTCACTTGCTTAATGGTGTTGCTGATATGGTGAACGTAAAAGGACATCAGAAGCAAGAATTTCTCAATAGAAAATTACGTGAACTATGTGAAAATTCAACACAGCCATCTGTGATCATCGTAGAACATATTAATTTTTGTATGTATCAACCACCTATACCTAACTTCCTAAAAGATTCACCATATTGTTTAAATCATTTTACTAATGCTAAATATATGTGTAGTTTAAGAAATAGTTTTAAGCTTTATGATTGGTTGTCTTTAAATTTACCTAAATAAATACTTTAATTTAATGATGTTACTTATTTCTCCACCCTGTTACAGTTTACTTTCGATCGTGTGCGAGAACACCCTGTATAATGTATATTTCAACGTTCCGAGCTATTTTTAACCCGTTTTGTTCTGTTTCCCCACTAGGCGTAGGAATGTGCCATTCCACGCCTACGCAATTCACCCAAAATTCTCTTTTTAATATATTTTCGCTAAAAGTTTCGGACCAGCCGAATAAGTACATATTATAAAAATTAACCCCATCCTTGCTTTGTGTCGAGTTTGTGTCTACGCAATATTTAATTGTCCAATTTAAATGGTCCTATTTTGCGACGCGTGTATTAGCGGATGAACGAGTTCGAGCTTCGGAATGCGGTTGAAGCCGTAAACTGTTGCATATGCCAGTAACCTTTACCCTTTATCTTGATTGGTTTCCGCTGACGACTTAAAATCTACCATTGGCACATTCGAATATTTCTCTCTCTTTTGTTGTTTTTTTTCCACCGGTCGGGAAAGCGTCATTTTTTCAGTAATACTCTGTCCGCCCCATGAGCTGCATGTGTCTTTCGCGGAAAATTTAGTGTCGTGTTCGCTTCATCGAGGAGGTGAAAGTGAGTGGTACGGCTTTGTGCCGAATTTCTTTGGCTCATTTGGGAGCGGAAAAGCCGCATTTCCTCTGCGGATTGTGTCAGCCTAGCCTCCCGACTAGGTAAGTTTGTTATGATGTTACTCTCTCGACCTGGCCCTGATGTTCGTCTTTCTCTTCCTTCGTTACCGGTCTTGGGTAGGACCAATCTTCTGTTACCGGTCTTGGTTAGGACCAATCTCCTGTTTCTGGTCACGGTTTTGACCAATCTCCTGTTTCTGGTCTCGGATCAAGCTCTGGTATCTCGTGGCAAATTGCGACTGCAAATCGACGCATCCATCCGGGGAAAAAGCCGATGTCCACGGAGACGCCCCATAGACGGACGTAACGACGCTACTTAAGCAGGTCATATTTCCTTAGTGTCTGTTGAAATTTTCGTTTCTCGGTGGATTGAATGTAGCCGCATTTGTGCACGTAGTTCGCGTACGCTCGCGAAATAAAATCCGTTTCGGAGGAATTCTCCGGCTATTGCGCGTCAAGCGCACAACGCGGTTTCTTTGACGCTGGAATAGACGACTATTATTTTGTGTCATTTTAATTAGCTTTGCAGCAGTTTCGGATCCGAAAAATTAGGTATTACCGTATTATGTTTATGGCCTAATTGTTTATTTTAATTGTTCGACCTGCGTTGTTTTTATTTTATTTGTTTTCGTGTGTGCGTTAATAAAATTGTTTCATGCTTTGGACGTACCGTGTTTTCTTAATTTTTCACGCGATTCCTTTCACAAAAAAATTAAGTGGCGCCTGTTTTTGGATTGGCCTTCGCATTTTGGTTTGCGAACCCCCCCCCCCCCCCCGTCCCACTGCAGCTGACTGGCAACACTGGAGTAAAGTTTCGCTCCAATGTAAAACTACTACTTATCACCCAGGTAGGTAGCAACCCCTCCTAATTAAACTCTTATTATACTACCTGTTAATTTTCAGTCGTTTACCAGATATCATAGCAGTGAGATGTCATCTTCAGATAAATTAAAATTATTGTTAAAAAACATTCTCAAAAACTACAGCAGTTACAACAAACTATAAGATTTTACGAGAAAAAAAAGCATATGTTTTTAAGTTTTAATAATTTACATATTGACTACGACAACGACGACGATAACGGTGTATTTAGTGATAAAAGACGGTGTGGAAAATTTTTACGTGCAACGACAGCAAGAAGAATTACCCCTCAAAAAATGTCTCAACCATGTGATCATATAGCCAATTCTATAAACAGTCGTTGTAAAGTATGTGAGTGTCGCGAAAAAGAAGAGAATGGAATGTAAAATTTGCTGCACAACTGATCGAGAATTTCTACCTTACGTGGACATATTGCAAGCCGTATAGACTATAATTTTTCACAGAAAGTGTGTTGTGGGAAAAGCTTGGAAGCTGCTGTAGTATTAGGTGATAAATAGACATTACTGATACGGGTAGTTTTTATTGCTTTATTATTATGAAATAATTATATATTATTTGTAAGCAAATCATTAGTGTATCTGCAATCATGGTGGTACTAAGTTCACCACACTTTATAATTTTACATGCAGTATTCCAAAATATTACACTTCAATACCTAATAATAATACATAATATAAGACGAGGATTATATTTCAAGATGGTACCTCTGAAGACTTGCATTGGAAAATGATAGAAAAAGACGCATGCGCCACAAAACTTCTTGATATTTCTACCGATTACAATAATCAATCAGCTCCAGTTCTGCAATTACTGTGCTATATTACGCTTTGTACTTCGATTTTAATTCTGGAGTATCTAGTTAGAATTATTACAAGAAAATGTCGTCCGATGATGATGACTTAAAAAATGCCATTCTCAAATTGTATCAAGATATTTCAATAGAAAAATTTCAAGAGCTCAGAAAATCTTCCACTACTATACAGGGTGTTTTTTTGCTGTATGCAAATAAGAAAACCTCAGTATAAGTACATGAAATGCTACCTACTGCGCGTATTTTCTGGTGGATCCTGTACCACAGCCAAAAAATTTCGGAGGTACCACTTGTTTGGAACTGCTGAAATGTGCGAGAGAGAAAAGTTATATTTAGCAAGGTCAGTGACCGATGTTAAATACTGACCTACCTTAAACGCGTCACTCAGAGATGGCCGCCGGGCAAAGAATTCCGCGGTAAAATGCATCAAAAGAAGTTATAACGCCGACACCGCACATTAAAGGAGTGTCGCAAATGGCGCAAATATATTCCGTAGCATTTCGTAATAATATCATATGTTAATTATTTTATTTAAAATTTTAATTCAATTCTCCCTTGCTAATCTCGTTGCTAGGCTGCGAAAGTACTACTTAGGCCCAGTTTTACAATACGGTTTAACTCGGAGCCGAAGCTTAAAACCTTCACAACAATTGTTGAAATAATCGTTGCTAAGGGTTTAAGCCTTAGCTCAAAATTGAGCCGCAGTTGTAAAACTGGATTTTACGGTCCAGGGACAAAAAAATAAATGTCAAGTCTATTAAAATTCATATGGAATGTGAAATTACAATTTATTTATACCTTTCTTTTAACTTGTAGGGAACAAAAGAAACACATGCGATATTCGCAGCTTCTTGAATTGCACTAATTTTTATCGGAAAGAACGTTTTTTCATCAAATTATGCAGACATACGAAGAACATCCTCCATGCTCAAGTCAATGTGACCGACTGACCTAAATTCGCGTCAGGCGGCCGCGTACGCAAGTGTTAGGCCAGCAGTTCTCAAACGGTTTGGTGAAAATCTGCCAATGCATTTTTCTCGAAAACTATTAACTTTTTGTTAAGGGCATATGAGTTCAATCGTTGCCATTTATGGTGATGTATTACAGGTTTAAATATTTGTATGCAGTAAAAGAACACCCGGTATATCATGCTAGGGATGATAGAACTAATGCTTTGGTTTGCTATAATCACAGAACACCCAGTATATCATGCTAGGGATGATAGAACTAATGCTTTGGTTTGTTATAATCACTTAGAGTACACACTGAAAATATATTGTCGAGTTGAAGAATTATGTACACATTTTTTACGACAATTTATTACTCTCGATGTATTTTCAAAAGAAATGCTTTCAGAAGGTTTTTTTCATATGTCATACCTAACGAATATATTGTAAAATACAATATTAATAATTACGACTGTATTGATTAAATTTTATGCTAATTATAAGGTTTCTATTAGAAATGTCATAGGTACCTAACGAATATATTGTATTTACTTTCAGTTAAAGGTTCGTTTGTTGAATATTATACTTCATCTTAAATGTTTATATTTCGATAATAAATTATGATAAACCACCGCCTCTGATTTATTTATTTATTCAACGTTTTTTAAAACAACATATTTGTGATGGTCCGATTTAACTGGAAATCTACACAAGTAAGACAAATGTGTTTGGTGCTAAAATATTATATCGTTTCACGTCTTGTATGTGATTCAAATTGGAAATCTGCACAAGTAAGACAAAATAATGCGTTTAAAATTATAAATCATATTGATTGTTTGTTTTTTTAGCGCTCAATTGTTTAGTCTGCTTGCGGACAACAAGTCGGTCATCGACCTCTCGCAGCGATCTTCTATAATGTTTATATTCCGATAATAATAAATAAAAACTGAACCGCGGCGCCACCTCTGATATTTATTCAACTTTTTTTTTTAAACAACAACATAATATTATTTGTGATGGGGTGGAAATCTGCACAATAAATCTTATTCATTGTTTGTTTTTTTTATTTACTTCTCGGGATTGTTTAGTCTGGCAACACGTTCAAACACGCCCATCGACCTCTTCACAGATAACTTCCCCCACCAGGTCCCCAGGTCCACCTGGAGCGCGCGCGACCTTGAAACTGTCACCGTACCGGCCTATAATACCTACTAACCGTTTATAGTTTTCGTTAAATAGCTATTAAAGTCGAAAAAAATTATTATTTTTTTCTTAATTTCTAAATAATTAACAAATAAAATAGCAGAAATTTAATATCAAAACACTTTAAACGCCATAATCTTTCCGATTATAACAAACACTTTCATAAAATATTTATTCATACAGATAATATAAAGCAATTTCTGTTTTCCCATGTTAAATTCCTATGTTTCATTGTCGGAAGGATACCCGGTATATGTACTATCGCTGCCTTAAAATTTCGCACGATTTTTTATCAAGTAGCCAGAATTTCTCTAAATTATAGTTTTGTAGAACAGACTCTTTCCTCAATTTTGACACTAAAGACATTTAACCAAAAGTCATATTGTTTGGTTATATTTTAAGAACAGCAAGATAATAAAGTATTAGAACTGAAATAACAGAATAAAAGTAATGATAATGGCCAACCATCTCCTAATTTTGCGATTGCAAAACCCTTCTCTCCTTCAGAGAGTACGTGATTTGGCATTGTGTTGCTGCATTACATTTGAAATCTGACGTTTAAAATGATTATTTTTGACAAGCCGTCAAAGAAAGCCATATTTACAGAGGAAAATCGAATCCTGCGAAATTATAAGGCCGCGACAGTGCGTAACCTAACGAAAAAAACACATAGCCTACTATAGTGCAAAAAGAACATGAATGGATAATATTCACAGAAAACTGAAAACCTTAAAGTGATTTGGGCAGGTAAAGAAAAACGTATGCTCCCACTAGGGTGAACTACTAACTCACAAGGTTTTTTTTTAATTTTCGGGTTTGGAATCTTCTCTTGTTAGCTATGCAGTTATGTGTACAGGGTACATATCGAATATTTCTTCTTGTTCTTGGCTAAGTCTCACCCGACACGTTTCAATTTTCTAGGTTGAATGTTTCCAAATCAAAATGTAACATTGATATGTATAAAAATACTGATACATTAAGAACAAATTGATAATAAAAAAATTAAATTACTTGTGTTCTTTAAAATTAAATAGAAATATTATTTAAATAAACAAAAACTGTTACTTTCCATTTTTTGTATTAAATATAATTTTAATATGATAAAGTTATGAAATACAAATTTTTTTATTTTATAGTAAGTAAGTAAGCAAGTTTATTCTAATTATCAGTGATGTAGAACATTAGGAATTGTACAGTTATAAATAAAGTCTCCAACACTCAAGCCCGAATGCATAGGCGTTTCGATGCCGCGTATGGCACCGATCGAATTACGGCGCTGCAAACATTATTTCTTCGATATAGCGAGAATATTTTGATCGACTTTATCACATTTTATTTTGTTATTTGCTGTATGTTTGACCATACGATATAAATTTAAAAAAAAAACGAAAACATTCGTTTAAATAAAAGTCGTTATACCTATGCATCACGCAGCCGTAAACAGCACTGGATACACAGCCAGTCGACCGATTGAGGTTTACAGTGCATCGGCGCTAACAGCGAATAATATACAACTGGACGGGCAAACGGAACTTTCTTTTGGAGACTTTAGTTATAAAATATAAACACATTATGATACACATACATATTTAGGTACTCACTTGTAGGTGATTTATCATATATTAATATAAAAACAATAATATCAGTATTCAATTAAGAAATAAAAATAACATTAAACAGTGACGTCAATTTGCCACGAATTCATTTAATGAATAAAAAATATTATTAAAGAGATAGAATTTTAGTTTTTTAATAAATTTATTTCGAATATTTTCGCTAGAAATGTCACTTGGTAACTTATTATAGATTTTGAAACTTAAGTTTAAGAATGATTTTTCGTAAAGTACTGTCCGCGAAATAATTGGTCTTATCTGATTTCTGTTTCGAGTTGGATAATCATGTACTTCTGATCCGATTACACTATTACGACGTGCATGAAATGTGTACAAAGAACTTTGAAAAATAAACAGATTAACAATTGACATTATATGTAAATGTTTAAAATGCTCCCTACATGAGGCACGTGGTGGTAGCTCCTTCATTATACGAATGCATCGTTTTTGCAGTTTCAAAACTCTGTTCAGGTTGCTTTGATTTCCCCAATACAGTAAGGCATAGCGCGCCACTGATTCAAAGTACCCATGATAAATCGACAATAGTGTCCAACGATTGCATATAGGCTTGAGACGCCTTAAAGCAAAAATAGCTTTATTAAGGCTCAAACTAATTTTATGAAAATGTTCTATCCAACATAGTTTACTGTCAACAACAACGCCAAGAAATGTGCATGACTGCAGAGCTGCAAGTTGAATATCGCCATATCTCACTTTAAATGATTTGTCCTTGTTTGTTGGAAAGATTAGAATATTTGTCTTTTCTGCGTTGATTTTTAATTTATTGTCGGTGAACCAAGCAACGAGCTCTCATAAAGTACGTTCGACATTAGATTTTAGAGATGTTTTATTCTCACCAACCACATATACATTTGTGTCGTCAGCGTACAAAGTAACCTTACAGTGAATATTATCCGGGAGGTCATTTGTAAAAATTAGAAATAAAAAAGGGTCCAATATGGATCCTTGCGGTATACCCCGTTTAATATCGAGTAGATTTGAATGAACTGCCTTTCCAGTTTTTCGATTGATGATTTCGGTGTACTGATGCCTATTTTGTAAATAAGATTTAAACAGTTCTAGAGCGTTACTTCTTATACCGTAGAAAGAGAGTTTGCGTAACAATATTTCGTGATCAACAAGATCAAAGGCTTTAGAAAGGTCACAATTTATACTAGCTACAGTCTTTTTATCATTAATAATGTTGTAAATATCACCAAATATCATCAGAGATCATTTAAAGCTGTGTCTGTAGACCTACCCAATCGAAAACCATGTTGAACATTATTTATAAGATTGCGTTTCTCAAAAAAATCTGTAAGGCGGTTTTTAATAGCTGTTTCAAATATTTTTGAGATAGCTGGCAATATTGCAATTGGTCTATAGTTTGACTGCGGATCTACACGTTGGCCCATATATTTGCCGAAACATTTGTCCGAACATTTGCCCTATCATTTGCGTACAAGTATGCTATCCACACAGTTGTCAATAAATAATAATTTAATTTTCGGTTAAATGACGAACCATGATTACTCGACTTGAAATGACTTTGTTTAAATGACAAGAATGATAAGTTTTCTTTTATTGTAGGTGTCATTTTGGTTTTGTTGAAAATGTCACGCCTACTTCATTTGTATAGATGATTCATTCATTTTCAATAATTTTTCTCTCAATTTTTTTCCTATAAAACATAATAAATTTTTGATGTGGTTGGATAGAGAATTCAATGAGCTATCAGAACCATGAAAAAAATGGGGGGTTGCTATTTAAAAAAATATGTCGCTGACGTCATTACTCGAAAACAAATGACTGTCAAAAATTGATTTTCATTTGAAAATGTGTGCTTTTTAAAAACAAAATTTACCTGTCCGAGCGTTTTTTAGAAATGTCAAAAATAAAGAAATTACGAATTTTATTCCATACTTTAGAGGCTCACTGTATAACCTCCAGCAAGCAACGGTTTGTATACTGTACCGAGTTGAGTAGTTATTTTATGCGACAAACACGCACAGACGTGTGGACGGCACAAGTGTGTTGATTGGCCAACGACGCTCGAATTCCTTTGATTTGTCACTTTTTACCGACACCCAGGCGAACGGAGGCAAACTTGGCCCAGTCGAAGCCAATAAGACAAAGCTAACGGCTACACGTTCGCGTTAGCCAAGGTTTGCCAGACTGCGCCCAGCGTGTGGATCCGGCCGACACCCAGACGAACACAAGCAAACTTGGCCCAGTCGAAGCCAATTAAGACTAAATTAACGGCTACACGTTCGCGTTGGCTAAGGTTTGCCAGACTTCGCCCAACGTGTGGATCCGGCATGAGACATCCAATTTAGATGATTTTTTGTGTAGTGGCACAATTTTAGACGTTTTAAAGTGAGTTGGATATATACCTGTTTCAAAACAACAATTAATAATGTCTGTAATGACGTCGACTAAGAGATCTATTGTGTATTTGTATACTTTTATTGGTATCCCGTCAATTCCTGAGGCAGCTGTGTTTTTAAGCATTTTTACGATACGCTTAATTTCATGATTATCAACAGGTGACAAAAAAAACGACCCTTGTGGACAAGATTTAACATTACATAAATTATTATAGATGTTATCAGAAGTAGATTTATGATCAGATAGAATAGTTTGAACAGATACAAAATGTTTATTGAAGAGATTACTAACGATTTCTGGTGAAGATATGATCTGATTATCGACTAAAAGCTGTATATCTGACAATGAGTTATCTTTACGTGATTGTCCTAGTTCATTTTTTAGGATACTCCAAGATGTTTTAATGATGTTATCAGACTTTAGTATTAATCTGTCGTTATGTATTTTTTTAGCTGCCTTTACAACTCGACACAAAACTTTCGAGTATTTTTTGTAGTACGCAAAAAGAATTGGATTTGGAAAGAAACGGAGCGTCCGAAATAGAGATCTTTTAGTTTTTGAGAATATCGTAATACCTTTAGTTATCCAAGTTTTTCGAGTATTATTAGTTTTATATTTGATTGGAAAAGATTCATCAAATCTTTCTTGAAAGATTGAATAAAATTGGGTCATTTTGCTATCAGGGTTTTTTGCTTCAAATACAGGTTCCCAGTTCACATTCCTTAGTTTATTAGCAAATTTCATCAAGTTTGTTGTTGAAAAGTTTGTACTACAAAATTTAGTCTTGTTCTGGATGCAGTTTACAAGTTTAATTTTAACAACCTGCAGATTGTGATCTGAGAATTCGACCGAAACATTGTCTACAGAAACTTCATTTTTTGAAGAGATAAAGTTCAAAAAAAAATTATCTATGCACGTGGATGACCACCACGTAACTCGCGTAGGCTCATGTAAAACAGGTATAAAATTATATGAGGTCAAGAGAGATAAAAATTTATTAGTTCTGTTATCAGCTTTTAGCAAGTCTAAGTTAAAATCACCACTGATAGCTATTTTCATATTGCGATGGAATGTTAGATCATTTAGTAAATCATCCAAGTGATCGAGGAAGTTGTTAATATCATATTGTGGAATTCTGTATATATCAATGACATAAATATCCCCGATGCAGATAGCACAGCATTCAAAAAATACTTCACTACAATATTTCGTACAGTCTACTATGTTAAATTGCAAATCATTCTTCACAAAAATGCCACAACCACCACGCTTCATATTTTTTCGAGCAAAAAAAGTAGCCAATGTAAATCCATCTATTTTAATTAGATCAAGTTCATATTCCCGCAGCCAGTGTTCATCCAGGCAAATGACGTCAACTTTTCGATTAAAAAGATACAGCTCTAAGGCCCGGTTTTTCAATATCAAGTTAAACTGTAACTTTCGGTTTATTTCCATGGCGACAATTGTGTTCTTATGGGAGTAAACTGAAAGTTAAAGTTAACATACGATTGAAAAACCGGGCCTAAGTCAGAAATTTTTTTACTGAGTCCTTGAATATTTATATGACAAATGCATAAAGTACGTGAAGTGCCGATTGTAATGTTACGATGTTGATTTAAAAATTCGATATGGCATTATCATTTTGAGTGTCATCAAAGGAAGCATAAGAACAATCACTTATATCTAAAAGATGAGCCTTACTACCAGCACAGTTCTGATCTACAGTATGAGCATAAATGTTTGAGGACAAGTTGAATTTCCCGCGTCTCTATCTAGTAATTTTTACTCTTTGTGTGTGGCCGTCCTGAAAAATTAATTTTTGTTCAGTGTCGTCTGTGTAAATTTTGCAGCCGGCTCCAAGAATTTATAAGACAAAATGGGACGCGTTTGCCTAATGTACCTGTCTGTAGTTATTGCCGCTTCTTGTATTTAAAATAAACAAATTACTTGTCTATTTTTTTGTAACCTATGCATTTGACCAACTTAAGAAAAATATTGGAAGGCGGGAAATTCAACTTGTCCTCAAACATTTATGCTCATACTGTATATGAAGCGAACGTTCCCTTGACGGGTCAAGCAGGTATGTCTCCGTCTTCGAGGTTTCGGTGGGCTTCGGACTTGGTGGTTTCTGCGATTTTCCAATGGGTGGATATAGTTGCACCAATACTGATCCAGGTCGAACCGCCAGAGACTCGAAAGCAGATGGTGCGCGGGCCGCCTGTGATTTTATTAGGTCTGCCAGATAGCTATACAATACCATCTTATTCCGGAATGACAAATGAACATTTTTTCTGGGTAGCAAGTTATCTTTTAATATTTGGTTTACATCAACAAACAAACTATGCGGATTTTCTGAAGCAGCATTGTGTAATTTAATATTGGCATTATAGATTAAATTATTCAGAATTGGTTTGTTATTTTGGTATGGTATGGTTACGATGATTGGGTTCGTATTATTTAATTGTTTTAGGTGATCACTAACTCTATTAGAATCTAATCGCAGGCCTCTTAAGATATTATAATATAACAAGTGTACTAAAAGTTTTCCCATCTATTGTGTTGCTCTCATATTTCCGCATGTTCACGTATTGTTCCTTACTTGATCAGTAAACCCCAAATTGACATTTAACCTTGACATAACGTCAACAGAAAATCATAACCAATAATTACGATTTATTGCGTATTTGAAACCAAACAAAATAAAACATGAAAATAACGTTGAACGTGAATTCACAACAGATGTTGAAAATGGCCTCCGCCTTCTTCGAGGCATTTTCTAACTCTTCTGTGACATCCATTAATAACATTTTGCAAAATATGGGGAGAATTATTTATTTCATCACACTTTTCGATGATTCTTTGTGTAAGTTCCTGTAAATCATTAACGGGCGTTTTAAAAGTGGAATTTTTCAAGTAGGGCCAAACAAAGAAATCCAAAGGAGTTAGATCGCAAAATTGCGGAGGCCATCAGTTTGCCATGTTCCTGCTAATTATCCGATCTCCAAAAAACTCTTGAAGGAAATTTAAAGTATCTCCAGTAGCGTGGGCCGTTGCATCCTGCTGGAAATATTCAAATTGCAACTCATAATGCAGTTGATTAATAAATGGATGCAAAAATTTTTCCCGATATCTAAGTGCTGTTAGTGTGCCATTACAAAATATTGGACCTATCAATCTTCTCCGACTTAAACCTATCCAAGCACCAATTTTTTGTGGATGGAGTAGGGCTTTAATGAAAATATGAGGGTTTTCTTCACTCCAGATCCTCATATTTTGGGAATTAATGTATCCTGTTAAATGGAACCAGACCTCATCGGAAAAGAAAGTTTTGTCCAACAAATCGTCATTGTCAATATTGTTTAAAAACCAATGACAGTACCTTCACCTTGGTTCAAAATCTACTGAAAGTAATTCATGCACGTATAAAAACATTAATTTATTCACTCAAATCTTTTAAACTGTTTTATGGTATAAGATTAGGAATATTTCCATTAAAATTGTGAGGAAATTCTATGTAAGATTGCGTGAAAACCTTAATTTGGCCCAATAGTGGAGTTAGGCAGTTTGCAAATTAAGCTGACGATTTACAAGTCCTTTCTTAGAATAGTTCTGCAGGTCCCGACAGAAAGATCAACTTGTTATGACAGGTGACGGATGGAAGTGCGAGGAGCATCTGAGCGGGTCCCAATGAAGCGGAATATTCAAAACGGAAGCGTAGCAGAATTACGCTATGTTTAATTAGCTCGTCCTTTTAAAACATTGCGAAATCCGCGGTATGGTTTGGCGCATATGCATATAACCAAAATAAATTATGACACTACTTGATAGTTCCAGGATGGTTTTAGGTTAGAAAACTCACGGAATCCGCCCAAAAGTTAAACTTTTCTGCGTAGTGTCCTTGAAAAGAGCGGAATCACAACGTAACTACCAACAACCAATAAAATCTCGAATAAATGTTACGCTCCGCGTTAATTCCGCTTCATCGGGACTCAGTTCTTACTTTAGGCCTACCTGGTACCTGTTTTCTAGCCACACTGCCAGTTTCTCTGAATAGTCCTACCACAGAACGTCCTACAGAATAGTACTGAAGTTGATTAACAAATTTGTGGTACAGAAATACAGTTTCTGGAAATTTTTCCTGAAATACAATCAGGAATAGAATAGTTTCGAAAGTAGGATTCAACCATAATAACATGTGTTTTTTTAAAAATGCCATAAAGGTTGGCCATGAAAATTAAAACTCATGTCGTAGCTTGGCATGTAACACATGCCAAATCTGAAAATTTAAAGTAAATGAATGGAGCTAAGACATGAATTTTCTTTTCCACAGCCACCCCTTATGGCATTTTTAAAAAAACACATAGTAGTATTATAATACAAGTGCATAAGAAAGCCTTTAAGGCACGCGCGACGCGTAGCGGAGCTCTTTTATCGGCGCAAGTGCTTTAAAGGCTCTTATGCACGTGTATTATACGATATTTTTTATTATACCTGCGCTAAAATGTGAAAATTATAGCGTTTTTCCCTGGGACTAAATTGTGCACTGAGTGCGCACTCAGAATATTCTCATCTTATTTTAACCTCATGTAATAAAACGGGATGGAGATATTCTAAGTGCGCACTCAGTGCACAATTTAGTCCCAGTGAAAAACGCTATTAGAACGACATTAAAATTTAAATTCATTTTGTAAAGTTGCCTGTGGATCGCATTTTGAATCGTTAACGTGGAGATTGTATGTGTTGTTCCCTAGGCAACTTTAAAACTCGGCGTGCTTTAATCACCCATTTTCGCACGCTTTTTAGTTTTAAAAACAGGGATTTTGATTCAGGTATAATAAAAAAGATTTTTCTTCCAATGTGAAAACCATTGTAAAATCAAATCAATAAAACAATTTTTTTAAAGTTATGTTTGTTTACTTGTCTGTTTGGGGTACGGATCAAGTAAGAAACATACGTGAACATGCGAAAGAATGAGAGCAACACACTAGATGGGAAAAATTTTTGTACACTTGTTATAATAGCAACTAATTTCCTTTTGAATACAGGCTATTACAAATTCGAGGCTCATCATTGGGATCTCGGAAACGGTAAGAGATACGAAGTCGGTTAAATTAGGGCAAAATTGCGTATTTTGGTGCCGTTCTGAAAAATCTTCTGCGATTTGTAGTTTTTGGAATATTTCCAAAAAACCAAGAAACGTAATTTTCTTTTTTTCTGAAGTTATTGCAGGCATCATAAAATTAATACTGTCACCAAATAAACTTTAAACAAAACTTACCTCGACCAGATGACAAGTCTTTCACCAGCTTTCCCTTCGGCTAGCAACAGTGAGAAGGGGGTGAGTATTTAAAGATGTTATTAATTAAGGGCGCCAGGTCGGACCATAAACCCAGCTGGTTTATAATGACCTCGACGGCGCGGCGTCCCCGAACCGTCTTGGTCGTGCAGAAGGCCCAAACAAGAGGCTTGGCTTAACTCACTGATGCGTGAAGGCGGTTAACACAAACCCACAAGTAAAGTTGATTAAAGTTTAGTTAATTAACAAATTATCAAAAACGCAGGAGATAAATTACACTAAGTTATACAGTTGATTATTCAACTCAAAATTCAATCAGATACGCCGATTTCGATTAAAGTACACAACAAACGGTAATTATAAGATAACTAGAGTCCGAGAAACTAAATTTGGCGGACGGAAAATATGCGAACTAATTTACCTATACCACAGAATACTAAACAATCAGAAGTGACTCTCAGTGTCGGTACCTTTGATGTCTAAAATCCGTTTTTAGAATTGGCGGCCATTTTCTTGGGCTAGAACGCAGTACTGGACTAAAACCAAAATGCCCAAAATCGGAAACGTATTTAATGATTTTCATATTTTTCATTAAAGAAAGTTATAAATACCTATACAGAATTAATTGTTAATGTAAATATTTTCAAATCATTATAAAAACATATCAACATAACCACCACTGACAATCTAGTCTTTACAATCGGTCCTTAAATCGCACACTTGATAGCTCCTGTATAAATGTTGAGGATTCATTAGTATGTCTTCCCTTCCACATTCCATTGCTCAAATTTTGGCTCTACAAATGTGTCTGATAAATAATAGGTCTATACCATTTGACCGAATTTTAAGTTCTGAATCGTTCAAATCATGCGCAGTATGAAATTTGTATCCAATTTTATGCACTGCTCATGCTCGGTACGATTTTGAACGGTTCAGAACTCGAAATCCTGACGAATGGAACGGACCTAATATGTTTTTAAATTCAAATACTGCGAACCACTAACCTTTCAATATCTTTAGGAAACCTAAAAAAAAACTAGTTCTACAATTTAGTTGATCGTTTTAGAATCTTTTGCAGCGCAAACGTGACCGCCTTTACGTTTCTGATCACTCATAATGCTCTATCCCACCTAACTTGTCAAGCTCCAGAAATTAAATTAAAGTAACGTCAAATTATTTGAAGTTTTGAGGTTTTGACACTAGCCCCGGAAAATGGCCACTCCTAAGCGCGGACTTTTATTTTACGTACGTGACATACACTTCTGATTGTTTAGTATTCTGTGCCTATACCTTGGCCCGCAATCCGCTGGCCCTCACTTTGAACGTTTGACAGTTGTGTACACTCCCGTTTTGTTTTGTTGTGTTTGAAGTTGTTCTAATATATTTCCTGCGATATTCTCTGTACTTTTTATTTTGATTTTAAATATTTAAATTAGTTTTTTTCAAGACTTTGGTTCTGCGATTCTGGTTTTAAGGTAAATAATTTTATAACCTCATTTGTATATCATATGCTTGTTTTTCAAATATTTTATCTAGTACTTTCGATATGGCAAAACAGAAATCTTCTAGAGATAATGAATTGACCATTTTGGAGACGATCATTGAATTCCGTGAACTTGAAAAGGAAATTGGCCGCTACGCTTTTCCTATGGAGCAGGTTATAAAAAGAGTTGCTGCCATGACGGGCAAATCTGAAAGAACGATAGAAAGGATTAAAAGTCAGATGTTTAAGACTTTAGAACCTCAACCTTCATCTTCTGCATGTGTGGTGCCAGAGAAGACGAAGAAATCCCGCAAAATAGAATTAGATGATGCAGACAAGTTTGTTATACATTGAATATTTAATGTGCCAAATTTTTATATCTGTATTAATTTTAGTGCCTTCTTCGAAACAAGATTTCATCAATGTATACTGTTGCAAAGAGCGTACCAACTTTAAGTACTTTGCATGCAGCTATGAAAAGTGAAACTGAATTTAAAGGTAGTAAAGAGACCTTACGCAAAATCATTCTTGATATGGGCTATAATTATAAAAAAGTGTGAATTAAATAGAAAATATTTGATGGAAAGACAGGATATTGTTGCATGGCGAGCACGATATTTACGTTTTTTGATGTATAATGATGGCCATGGTGAAAATAAGAGGCCTGTTATATATCTCGACGAGAGCATCAGAATTATACTGTGTCCAAATGCTGGCAAAGTGCAACAGAAAAAGGCGTATTGAAATGAGATGGAGCTGGACAGCGATAGATTATGTGTCATGCTGGTGGCGATATGAGATTTATTAAAGGGGCCTTGCTTTTATTTAAATCTAAAACTAATAGTGGTGATTACCATGACGAAATGAATTACGCAAATTTTTCAAAATGGTTTAAAACACAGCTAATACCAAATATACCAAATAATTCTATTATAATTATGGACAATGCACCATATCATAGTGTTCAAATTAATAAAGCGCCCACTACTTCATCCAAGAAGGCTGACATTATACAACCCAAAAGATTCAGTACCATCCAGAAATGTTAAAATGTGAATCACTTCAAATAGTAAAACAAAATGAACGAGAACCACAATACGAAATAGATAATTACGCAGTAACATTTGGTCAACTGTTCTGAGGTTACCCCTCTATCATTGTGACCTTAATCCCATTGAATTGATTTGGAGCATGGTGAAGAGAAAGGTAGCGTCACATAATGTTGATGCAAGTTGTAATATCGAGGCATTAATTATACAATACTTTAGTGAAATCACAACTGATTTATGGCTACAAGAATGTAAACAAGTGAAAAAAATTGAAACAATACATTGAAAGAGATAAATTAAACGAACAGTACGAAGAGTTTATTATTCGATTAGGTGATGCAGATTCTGAAACAGAGTGGCCGGAATCGGATAACGATTCATGGGAATAATATCACACTTATGACAATTTACGATTGCAGTACATAATACTTGAGCTTCCTGGTATTGAAATACATTACAATATTCAAGTTCAAATGTACACTAATAATTTGAAACAATTCGTATTTTCATACCACTAATGCAGAATATGGTCATTGGTGGCGCTGGCTTCGCATGTGCATGGTCCCTATAGGAAAGGCCAGAATCTAAAGATAATAACAACGGAAGAAAAGGAATATAAATTTGAAGAGGTGGACAGATTTACTTATCTAGGAAGAATGTTCACAAGGAAGCCGGAAATTAAAGAGGAGATACGGGCAAGAATAATGAATGGAAATCGAAGTGTCTATACATTGAGCAGGATATTGAAAAATAAAAGTATATGAAGAGGAGCTAGGATGAGGGTATATAAAACGGTAGTAAGGCCAATAGTCGAATATGGAGGTGAGACGTGGGTACTAAGTAAGGCGGAAGAGGAAATGCTAATGGTATGGGAAAGGAAAATACTTAGGAAGATTCTAGGCGGAAAAAAATAGGGAATATATGGATGAGAAGAACAAATCAAGAGATAAAAGATCTATACAAAGAACCGACTATAGTGGCGAGAATTAAAGCACAAAGACTTAGGTGGCTCGGACATATGGAAAGGATGCAGGAGGGTAGGATTCCTAGAAAATTATTAAGAAGTGACATAGGAGGTAAAAGAAGAAGTGGAAGACCGAAATTGAGATGGAAGAAGGAAGTAGAAAAGGATTTAAAGCAATTAAAGATTGTCAACTGGAGGGAAAAGGCGAAGAACAAGAAAGAATGGAGAAAAATAATAAATCAAGCCATGGGCCTGCTAGGCTCGAAGTGCTAAGATATACAGGGTGATCTATGACGTCGGGGAAAAACTTCACCGGTTGATTCCTATGAGTAATTCAAACAAAAAACTTCTAATGTCCGATAATGCTTTTTAACGGAAGTGTAACCCTTCAAAGTTTATAATATATAACGTCAATCAATCAAAGCAATAACAATAGGCTTAAGGCAAGCGTTCACAGGCTCGCATCGCACGCGTCGCACGCACGAATCGCAAGAATCGCAGAAGTTGCTCTCTCGAGAATGATAGGAAAATGCGATCGCTGCTCTATGCGGCCTAGTTAACGCAGCGTCATATAAAACTATAGAAAAGATCATTTATGCGATGCGTGCGACGCGTGCGATGCGAGCCTGTGAACGCTTGCCTTTATTTCGTATTTCATTTGTTACCTATGAAAACAAAAATTAGTATCTTAATATCGCCCTGAAGTTGTAAAATTCAATATGTAATAAACTTTGAAGGCTTACACTTCCGTTAAAAAGCATTTTCGGACACATGTTTATTAGAAGTTTTTTGTTTGAATTACTCATAGTAAGGGAAGTTTTTCACCGACGTCATAGATCACCCAGTATACAGGCTGTTTCAAATTCGACCCTCACCATTGGGATCTCGCTTATTTGAAGAGATAGACGGTAGGTTTAAATTTGGCAAAGTTGCTAAATTTTATAGGCATTAATAATTCGCAAAGAAATAACTTCTATGTTAACTCTTACTCGAAATAATTGTAAAAAATGAAAAATTGTCATTTTCTTATTTTCCCTCTATCTTTTTTGTTTGAAGAAATATCAAAAAAATGAAAGTACTTTCTTAAGACACTTTTGAATTCTCTACACACTGATGAATACCATTTTGCTACAACACGTTTCGTCAATTTGATATCATCATCAAGTTCATTTTTTCTTATGGGCGCCATATTGAAATTTGGTTGTAAAAGAATCTACTCTTCCTGCTGATTACGGCAATATAGCACATGTTATCAAAATTATTTAAAATAATGTCAGAATTAAAAATGTTTGATATGATATAAGAAAAGTTGTAGTTAACATAACTTTGGAGTCAAATCAAGGGCAATTTATTTGACGTAGGTACTAGTTTAATAAATATTACTGGCACAGCAATAAGATAAGAGAAGCAGAATATGTATGTTACGTGTGTTTTATTCGCACAACAGAAAAACAAAAACAGTAAGTGAACTATAGGTACTTTCGAACCTACTCGGAGAACAAACAGCTTAGAACAGTACTTTTACAATTAGATAAAAATATTGAAGAGCATGAATCATTTACTAGAATACGTACCTATTCTTTACAGTAACAAAAATTTAGAACTAAATTGAAGAAATAATAATAACACATAAATAAGGACACTCAAAATAAGATATTTATATTAAATGTTCAAACAAATTTCCATTTTGATTTATATATAATTGCGATTGTTTGCTTAAACTTAATTCAAATATTCAAAATACAATTAATTAATTCACTTGCTGTTTTCGTGTGTGGCACGAATACAAGGCAAGTAACATCTCGTTTTTCTTCATTGCTAAACATTATGCTATTGTTATTATGTTAATATTTAGCAACAAGTATGTACTAATATGACAGATTATACTGTTTTTTATCTGAATCCAAAGCCACCTTCCATTAATTGCCAATTGTCTTGTCTCACAAAAATAAATTTTAATTTTGACATTATCTTAAAGAATTTTGATAATTTGTGCTATATTGGCGTAATCAGTAGGAAAAGTAGAGTCTTTTCCGACCAAATTTCAATATGGCGCCCATAAGAAAAAATGAACTTGATGATGATATCAATTTGACGAAACGTGTTATAGCAAAATAGTATTCATCAGTGTATAGAGAATTCAAAAGTGTCTCAACAAAGTACTTGTATTTTTTTTATATCTCTTCAAATAATAAAAAAGAAGATAGAGGAAAAATAAGAAAATGATAATTTTTCATTTTTTACAATTATTTCGAATAAGAGTTAACATAGAAGTTATTTCTCTACAGATTATTAATGCTCATAAAATTTAGTAACTTTGCCAAATTTAAACTCATCGTCTACCTCTTCAAATAAGCGAGATCTCAATGGTGAGGGTCGAATTTGAAGCAGTCTGTATATAAGCGAAGGAGGGATACAAGCTTGCCAACTGTATCGAAAGGCGGCTCAAATGTCGTCTCGATTCCGCGTTTTCTTGGCGGGAAAATTGAAACGTAACAACCCCCTCTTTACCAGAGAGGAAATTTTTCATGAAAGGAAAAATTTCAGAAGCTTAGGCAAGTTGGAAGAGCCCAACGAAAGATTTGGTAGAGATACCTACATGAGCGATCACAAGCTAGAAGAGAGAAGAAAGAAGAAGAAACCTAGTTGGAACACACCATACTGCAACCTCGAGGCGTAAGACGTTCTACGCCAGACTCACCAGTAGAGAGTGCAGGAAGTGCCTTCACGTGATCCAGCACGCCTGGTAATCCCACAATACTCGCAAACTGCGAATAAACATCTCCCGACCATCAAGACTGAGCTGATCAATCCTACGAGGAAGAAGAAAGAAGAGTAAACAGTGAGGTATGAAAGGAAAAATAGAATGAAGAAGAGAACCTACATTTTGGGTTTGACGAGCGAAATCGGCTATAACGAAATAATGATAATAAAACGATAAGTATGAACCGGATGGAAACCTTGGTCAAAGACCGCGAGAAAAAACCACAAATAAAATAATTAACCCTAACAAAATAATTCCAGGGAAAATTGCGTCCTGACGTAGAAACGACTTTGGAGGGAAAATCTATATTTACCATTAATGGTCTCCACGTGGCCACTACCACTATGCTAGTCCATGATCGAACTTGTAAAGACTGCGTAGTTTTACGTAATTTTTTTGGATTTTAATTTTCATTTGTGGTAGTTGTAAATTATTCTACAGTATTTAGTTATGTAATTTAGGGAGAATTCATGTAAAATACGTTATTTAAATAGGTTTAAGTGTACGCGAAACGCACGGAAAAATCCCGTACCTGGCACGGATGGACGGAAATTTCCACGCAGAGCACGAACGACGCGACGGGTTGTTTACGCGCTTGATGGTCGATATTCGCAGATTTTTCGAAACAAAAACTGTCTAGCTTTCGCTACATAAACCGCGGCAACAGGCATAGAAGTCATCAGTAGAGAGATGCTAAAAATGTTGAAACGTCACGAAACACCTCCCTCCAGAATCACAAATCGAGTTCAAAGTGCCGTTCGCTCGAACCGTGCGTTCGATGCAACATTAAAAATATCGCACGGTTCAGTTTTACGCTCAAAGTATGAATTTTATTTTTGATTTATTGAAAATGTTTCCTTAATAGAAGTGTAATTTCAAACTCAAACTGTCCACGACTAATGTTGGTGCGTTTCGAGAACACGGAAAACCGCAAAGACACCGATACAACCACAAAAACCATAATATGTCTCAAAGACATCGATATTATCACGAAATCACAATAAACACAACCAACACCAACGCAGACACAATCGCAAGGAAATATACAGGGTGTGTTTCCTGAGATGGTAAGACGGAAACCAGAATCTTTTAGGAGCCTTTTACTCCACGCAGAATTTTACGTCGGGAGCATTCCAAGAGGCTCTACCCGCAGGTCAATAATATTAATTTTCCACAGACGTTAAAAGGAAAAATTGTATCTTTAGGAGCCTTTTACTCCACGCAGAATTTTATGTCGGGAGCATTCTATGAGGCCCATCCCGCAGGCCAATACGCGAAGAAAGAAGAGAAAAAGAATTATGTACGAAATAACTATTCAATCGGGCTAGGTTTGAGTTGCGAACTGTGCCAAGTTCCGGGTAAAATTTTACCATCGCAATCTCGTAATTCATAAGTGTCTGTGGAAATTCGGCGATTGATAACAAAAGGTCCGACAAACCTATCAGCCAATTTGGCTGCAAAATGTTTGGACGCGTCAGACAAAACGAAATTTTTACGCCATACCAACTGATTTTGCTCGAAATCAACTTTGCGCCTACGCAAGTCATAACGACACTTTGACTTCTCATAGGACTTTTGAAGACGTTGAACATCTTGGTATAATCTAGCAAACTTGCCAGAACGGGATTGAAAATCAGTCGGGTTTTGTTCATTTTCCACATCAAGTTTTAAGTAAAATTTAATGATAACATCGTAAAGAGCTCAAAAAAGTGCCTGTAGAATGTATTAATTTTGCTATGATCCCTGCAATAACTTCAGAAAAAAAGAAAAAAGAAAATTGCGTTTCTTGGTTTTTTTGGAAATATTTCAAAAAGTACAAACCCTAGAAAATGTTTATTCAGGACCAAAATACGCAACTTTGCCCTAATTTAACCGACTTCGTATCTCTTACCGTTTCCGAAATCTCAATGGTGAGCCTCGAATTTGTAACAGCCTGTATATTCATTTTTCTCTGCAAATTATTTAAAATGACAGTGGTTAACAATGTGGGCATCAGCATAATACGCAGTATAGATAGACCGTTTCTTGTATAGTGCGCGTCTTCGCATTGCGCATTTACGCTTGCGGATTGCGCTGTAGATAGACCAAGGCTTAAGTGATTTTTTCACACAAAAGGAGTTATGTGCATAATAGTAACATATGTCCAAATAAATTTCTGATAAAGGTAGGCCATGGAAGATAAATTATTACATTATTTACATTAAAATATTGTCCAGTTCTTGAGTGGTTAAGGGCCAGTTTCATAATCGAATTTAAAGGAGACTTTAAATTTAAAGTCACTTTCAAATGTCAAAGCAAATATCAAAACACATTTGTTTACACATCTGAATGTGACTTTAATTTTAAAGTCTCCTTTAAATTTGATTATGAAACTGGCCCTAAGTGAAATTGAAGTTTAATTGGCCACATCTTACAGCTTGATATGTCACTAACTTCAAAAACTGCTTAGTGTTGTAGACTTTTACACTCCATGACCTACCTTTATCAAAAATTTATTTGGACATATCGTATATCATAACGAGAGTTGTAAATAGCAAATTACGCACGGTGGAAAAGTAATTCCACAAGTGCGTAATTGCTTTACAACTCGAGTTTTGTACTGTACTTTATCTACGACCACAAAAATTACCTTCAAAGTAATCAGCAATGACACTTGCAATTTCGACGACTGTCAATCTAATGTGATGCAGCTACGTAGATCTAACTGCAAATGTGCGTAAAGTAGGTGCATTGTGCGTTTTTCTTTACGCACGACGACGTTTGTAAATACTAGTAGTGAGACGGTATTTCTGTAACGGTTATTTTGTCGCGGTATAAATTTGTAACGTTACTTCGCGTTACTGGTTTCTAAAATAACCAGTTCCAATGTCGCGTATGTCGCGAATTAAGAACTTGCAAAGCGTTCGTGTTTTTGAGTAACGTGTAACGTTTAACGCTTTGCGGGTGCTCAGTCGCGACGTCGCGTCGCATTTATTGGAACGAGTTACTTTAAAAGCCAGTACTGAACAATCGAAAATTTAACTAAGCGTCGAGAGCCAAATGTTCATTACTTAAATCGTCAAGAGAACGTACATACACACCATCGCTTTAAACACCACTTTTATCATTTAGCAGCCAGAGATTAGTTGTCAACATATATCATAATAAACTACCTAACATCTCAAGACAGGTATTTTTAATTTGTGAGAGGTTATTGTTTACAATCAAAGGCAAAATGCATTTGCGGGTGACGCGCGCATAAATACAGTCTTTCGCCCCGTTTCGTTCGCTACAGTTATTTCGCTCCAACGCAGCAGGAACTGCCTACATCAAGTACCAAGATGCAAAAATAACGCGACAAAGTAACGTTATTCTGTCGCGGTATTTTTGCGTCGCTGTAACGAAAGTAACGTTCCAACGGTGTAACCGTTTTTCCCGTCACTAGTAAATACCCGCTTACTTAATTTATGTGTAGTGGTCGTAGATAAATACAAATTTATCGAATTTTTAGGAACAATCATGAAAAGATGTTAGAAAGTAAAGTATGTTTATGTAATTTTTTAAAAAAACCTTAACTTTGAACCTCTTTTTCTTAAAATCACAAAAGTTGCACTTTACACCCCTTTGCTTCCGACCACCTCAATTCTGTAGTTACAATTAAAACACATAAAAGTTGCTAATATATTTGTTCTTTTTTCATCTATATCTTGGCATTATTTTTATTTAATGCAGAAAGTCAAACTTAGTCAAACTTATGTTCTTCAAAAATATACAAAAAAATATGTAAATAAATACTTCATACAACACGTCTTAGCATAAAGTAAAGAACGAAAAAAAGCATTTCATCAGAACTCTAAGGACAAAATTAATAATCGGTTTTCATAATTTTTCTCAAAAGTATCCGTCTTGGACATATGCCTTTTCTGCATTTTCCGAAAACCATAAATAAAGCTTTTTTTTTTTTAATTTTTAAGGTATTTCCCCTTAAGATTGACCGGTCATTTTTAATTTTGTGTGGGTTAATGAAAAACTTCGGTCATTTTGTTTTTTTTTTTGAATTTACTTCTGCATAGTACTTTCGGACTGGATCCAGTCCGTCATCAGTGCTTTTCTACAATTGTTAACAATAATCATTTTTACTTAATTATAACAAAGAAAAACTTACATCAAGTGCGAGTTTGTTCTGCCTACGGGAGAGAGAGCGAACTGAACTGTTTTCCACATCTCAGTTCCCTCTCCCTACCGCAGAGCGGGCGAAACGTGTCATATTTAAAATAGGTACATAACTGTTGTAAAGATTGTCAAAATCCGATCTTTTGTTCACACTGGTTTTATTTTTTGCAATGTGGCACATTTCTAAATGAATATCCCTCACACATAGTAAACTCAGTGATCAATAGTAGACTAAAATATTTAAAAAATAAAATAGCTCACCCGAACATAAATACACACACGTCGACTGTAAATCCTATACAACAATACAAAAAAATTTGTTCAATGCATTACTTACCTGGTCTAAGTGAACCTCTACATAGAAAATTAAAAGCACATAACATCCTTTTAGCCCACAAACCAAAAAATCCAAATTTAAAAGTTTTTTCCAATTTAAAAGATAATATTAAAATTCCAGAAAAATCAAATGTAGTCTACAAAGTGGACTGTTCTAACTGTAATGGTTGTTATATAGGACAGACAAAAAATTATTTAAAAAAACGACTCTATAACCACGAATATCATTTAAAAAGAAAAAATAATGAATATTCCATGCTGACCAATCATGCCATAGAAAACAATCACGCGTTCAATTTTGAATCCGCCCAAGAAAACAATCATTACAAGAGGAATATTGTGCCACATTGCAAAAAATAAAACCAGTGTGAACAAAAGATCGGATTTTGACAATCTTTACAACAGTTATGTACCTATTTTAAATATGACACGTTTCGCCCGCTCTGCGGTAGGGAGAGGGAACTGAGATGTGGAAAACAGTTCAGTTCGCTCTCTCTCCCGTAGGCAGAACAAACTCGCACTTGATGTAAGTTTTTCTTTGTTATAATTAAGTAAAAATGATTATTGTTAACAATTGTAGAAAAGCACTGATGACGGATTGGATCCAGTCCGAAAGTACTATGCAGAAGTAAATTCAAAAAAAAAAAAACAAAATGACCGAAGTTTTTCATTAACCCACACAAAATCATAAATAAAGCCTAATAACTTAATAAACTATTGGACTTAGGTATAGGGCACTCTCATCAATCTTACCTTGACTTGATAAATTCAAATTCGTTATAAAATATAGGGTATTCCACTTAAAATAAGGAAATTACACATCGTACAAATATTTCAAAATAATTTTAAATTATGGGGAGTTTGAAAAGATCAAACTATTGATAAAACATTTTTTCATATATTCAACAGGAACAGCGTTATTGAAAAAACCCTGTTAAATGCCACACACTGTATATTTTAAAAAGATAGTCAAAATATGTGGCCGACATAAAGTGTAATAATAATAAAAACATGATATTCACTGTTTGTACAGGATTTTTTTTTAAATTTTGCACCCGATCTAGAGGCTTTATTTTAGGAGCTAGAGAAAAACTTTAAAAGTAAAAGTTATTGGGTTTTCTACGTATTATCTTTTATAGTTATCACAAAAAACAAAAACGCATCACAAAGTGGACAAAAGAATACATTGTTTTTCTTTTTTTTTAATGGAACATTCTGTATATTGTTCTCCAAAATGAAAGAGCTGATTTCAAAAATATATGATATGTTGATATTTGGATGAATGGTTTGTGAGATATTTGAGTTTAAAGTATTAATAAATTAATATTTAATAAAATGGAAAAAATTCTTTATTATCAATTTATTTTGCAACATTTCAGACATTCGAATTGATATTGTTATTTACTAATTAATGGAGTTTTTAAGTATTTTTTCAAAGCTACCTTAATTTTTAAAATGTGAATATATTGATATTTTAAATTCAAATATGTCACAAACGGCTGCCCCAAATATCAACATATTATATGTTTTCGAAATCAGGGAACAATGATCTTTCAATATAGTAAACAATAGACAGGGTGAGAGGGTGTTCCATTAAAAAAAAACAAATACTGTATCTTTTTCTCCACTTTGCGATGCGCTTTTGTTTTTTATGATAGCTCTAAAAGATAATACATGTAAAATCCTTCAACTTTTGCATTTAAAGTTTTACTCTAGTTCTTAAAATAAAATCTAGGTAAGGTGTAAAATATGAAAGAAAAAAAACACCTGTATATTTAAACGTAATTTTTGTCAAATAATTTTAAATTTTAATGTGATTTATAAAACAGGTTTCTTCATCGAGTGATACTTTAGACCAAGATTATGAAGATGATCGAGATAGCACTTCCAAAGATACGGGAAAAGAAGCGTCGCCTACATATTCATCAGAAGATGATAGCGATATAGAAAGCCTCCTCAGTTTTCACCTGTCACCCAAAGCCGTTGATATGCCCTCTGCCATTCGACTTGCCAAGCGTTTGTACAGTCTGGATGGTTTTAAAAAATCCGATGTATCTAGACACCTCAGTAAAAAGTAAGATATTCATATCATATCACGTTGTTGCAATAACAATCGGTAATTTATATTTGTTTACAGTAATGATTTTAGTCGAGCAGTAGGAGACGAATATTTAAAATATTTCGACTTTGATCAGGACACTTTAGACATAGCACTAAGAAAGTTCCTTAAACAATTTCCGTTGACGGGAGAAACACAAGAAAGAGAACGCGTTTTGGTTCCCTTTTCCAAAAGATTTTTGGACTGTAATCCTGGATCTTTTAATTCACAAGGTAAAAAAGCGACAGTTTTAAATTTAAATAATGACTCTTGGCCATTATTTGCACAGACGCTGTGCATACATTAACTTGTGCTATAATGTTGCTCAACACGGATCTGCACGGACAAAATATCAGTCGAAAAATGACTTGTAATGAATTCATCGAAAATTTAGCGGGACTCAATGAGAAGGAAAACTTTCCCAGAGAAGTTTTAAAACAACTGTATCATGCCATCAAAAATCATCCTTTAGAATGGGCACTGTAAGTTTTTCAGTTCCATGCATGCAGATGAAATAGTACCTAATTTCTTAATTTTTTCCTCAATTCTAATGAAATTTTAGTGACGATGATACTGAAGATGGAATATCACAAATGCAGATGAAATCTACCGAACTAAGCATTGGCGGAAATCCGTTTTTGGACATTCCAAGTGCAGCGAATGCGGTTGAATACAAGAAAGGCTATGTGATGAGAAAATGCTGTTATGAATCTAACGCCAAAAGAAGTGAGTATTTATAGATGTTGTCCTGTAGTGTTAGTACATTTCCTTACTGTTTCTGTTTTGAACTTCTAACTGGCGACAGAAGTATATGGTAAGATTTTTGTTTCTGTGCAATTTTTCCATATACCACTGTTCACCTTACCATTCTCTTCTGTGTAAATACTTATGTCTCACTAAGTTGTAAGTTAACAAACGCATTTCCAAAGTGCTATTTTGTTGTTGGTTTATTTGCTAATTTTTGTTTGGATTTTTTGCTTCATTTCAACTTACGATATTATAATAAAAAGCATCTCGTTAATACACAAAATTTATCACATCAGTTGAATACGTCACCTTATCTTTGTAGCCTGTAGTGTGTGTATAATATACACTAAATAATAATTGAATTTCTTGCTTTCGTATTTTGTTGCATAACGCAATTTTTTTCAATTCATTTTATCCTTAAAAGCCATTTCATGCTTTAAAAGCACCTACGTAAGAAAAATATTGCTTTGAAACTACGGTACAAATATAAAATCTGTTCAAACTTAAGTCGGCACTACTGCTAACTTTGTTATTATAAAAGATACAAATTTTGCTAAATTATCAAACGCTGATAGCAATGTGCGCTTTAGAAACAAAACATTTGCAAACTGCCTCATTCAAATTACATATTCTGTTAACAGTTGCATTGTTTTTGAAGTTTGTGGTTTATTTCTTCTTAAAGAAAAGTAAGATAGCGATGTTAAAAAAAAACGTAAGTTACGCTGTGTATACTTATTCAAAATAAATAACCACTGAAGTGATTTTAATTATTAGAATCATTATGAAACAACGTTTTGGTCTAATTTTACATTGTATTTTAATTAATATTGAGTAACACCTCCCTTCGTTTTTATTGAAGCAACAATTCTTCGTTGTACACTGTTAATTGAAGTGTAAATTGCTTTCTTAATTTCCGGATTTTTAACTGGAAGTCTTCTATAATTTTTTCAATACTTTCTTGGTAGAACTTGTTGATAAATAAATAAGCAGTGTGTTTATTATTGCTGTGATATGCATCTGGAAAGGAAAAGAAAAAGATATAAACAAAGTAAAACGAACAACTTACCTGCTATTCCTTATACCGAGGCCAAAAGAGGTGATCCAACTACATGCAACATACAAAGGTGTAAAATATTACAAATTATCAGCAACTTACCATTCGGAAACTTATGGACAAGCTAGGATTTTTGTGCCAGTATAAGAAGGCTCCACATACAACCACTGGAGAAACACCAGCAAAATTATTTTTAGGGCGTAATATTTGTACTTGTGTTGATCTTATTAGGTCAGTACAAAAGTTTCAAAGAGACAGCAAGCAAACTTGAACATTTCAAGAATTTAAATCTAAACAATTAGTGTACTTTCCTTCAGGTAATTCACGAACGAATAAATGGATTCCAGGTATGATTGTTAAAAGAGATATCCACTATGAAATCGAATGCAATGGAAAACTTTTTAAAAGACACGTTGATCAGATCAGAGAAAGAAGTTTGAAATCAAAACTCGCTGAATTCTTTCCACGAAAACTACAGTGAGCAAATGAACACTTCTCTTGAACATTAATACCTTACCGAAGCAACTTTTTCTCCGCAGTACAAATCTAGACGAGATATCACAACTTGTCGACCAACTCGCATTCGTTGACAACCAGACAAATACCGACCGAACTTTTCATCTCCATCAAGGAAGGCAAAATATAGTACACAGTGTGTTACAGGAGTACTGTCATTTATTGAAACCACCAAGAAGAAGAAAAACAGAAGCAAAATTTATTACATAACCGTAGGATAAAAATTATTTTTTTCCTGGATAAAAATTATTTTTGTTTTTCTTAAAAATCGTACAATTTCATAAATTCATAAATGCCCCGATGATTTTTAGACCATGACCCTAGCAGACAAAAAATTTGCAGCCGAAAATGTTTTATACTACTTATGCCTTTTATTCCGAAAGATGACGAATTAAGTTAATTTTTATTGCTCTGAGGATCAGTATTTTCAAATATTAGGGAATCTTTGCAATTACGTTTTCATATTAACCGTATGCATACGTTGATAGGGAGTTTTTGAATAGAATATTTTTTAGAATATTTAAAATTTGCAAGATAAGCCAAACATATCGAAGCTCGGCATATAATTATAAAAAGTGAGCAAATAAAAATCAGATTAGAGTAGGCGGTGCAAAAAAAATATATGTCTGTGATTAACTGAATTAATTAATGTAATACATTCATGGATTGTCAAATGCATTGACTTTTTATTTAATCACAGACATACATTTTCTTTGCACCGCCTGCTCTAATCTGATTTTTATTTACTCACCGGTTATAAACGAATACATGATCTTCGATTCAAGTGATTCAAGTTTGGTAGTGGGGTCTGCTATACGAGTCGTGTATGGTTTGACCTACCTACTCCCGCTCTATTCCTGACGAGAATCCGCTGCTTATTTATAATATACCGGGTGTAGAATTGCTTTCCCAGACATAGGATTTTACATGTAAAAATAAACAAGGATTCTCAATTATTTCCTCCCCTAATAATTTTACGGCAAAATAGTTAAGATAAAAGTTGTACAAAATTAAAATTAGAATTTGATTCTTTTATTTATTTTCTTCTAACATAAATTTATGTTTTGGTTTCCTTTTATCATGAACTCATACACTAAAAATGAAAAGATAAATTTCAAGTTGTACCACGGCGGGATCTTCTTTAAAAAAAAACAATCAAGCAACTTTTGCTTCATTTCACTCAGACCGAACAATTCCTGCCGTAGAGACAATTCGAAGTGTTACAGAAAAGTTTGAAAATGAAGGCACTGTTAACAGAGTATTAAGTGCAGAAAACCTGAAGTGCATAGGAACAGAAATACGGAAAATGCTTGTAATGTTTTGTTAAGCGAAGAGGAGAATAAAAACAAAATTCAAGCCACTAATTCCTCCACTGTGTTGGCAGGTGTTCGATTTAATAAGACCCCAAACACAAAAATTAATTGGAGTCATAGATTGCAGGCCAAGGAAAAGGACAATCGCTAGATTGGGAGAAATGGTCTCTTTCCTTGGTCTACACGATCGGGAAATATGATTACAATTCATTTTTGCATTTGTTACCATTCGCATTCGTCCTCAGATATTTCGAAGAATACCTCGTTCAATCATATGTCGTTATTTATTTATTTATTATTATACAACTCCCAGTCAAATAAGTTATTTGGTATGAGAAGGCCATGATAAATTTATGCACCCAAAATTAAAATTGTGTAGTTACTAGAAATAAATAGAAATGTTACTTCTTACATCGAGAATATTTCTAGTCTTCATTTTCTTTATTTCGTTGACGCAGAATCATATCCGGCTACAACTTTATTAGTAAAAGTTGCTTAATTACATGCCCTCTGCTACTTCTGAAAGTTAGGAACAGTTTTTCTGTGACACCCTGTTTAATTGGGGCTGGCAATTCTGCTTACGCGTCAGATTCTGTTATTCAATAATATTCTCACATGTACAGCGTGTAATCGAATAAGTTTCACATATTAATACTGTAAGTTCTTCATCACATAAGGAATTGATTCTGCAAATATCAATGTTCTTGCTCGAAAATAAAAAACTGACCTACCACAAGAGCGCATCGTCTTTTGTTTGAAAACCTCTGCTCGTTCGTCAGTGCGTCTGCGATTCTTATAGACGCAACGTAAAACGATAAATTCCGCAATTGTCACGGTCACTGCGTTAGTGTCGCCCGCAGTACAATTTGAAACGGAATCTTCGAACATCTGTTTCATTAAAATAATCCACAATAATTACATCGTGATATTTCACACTTTGTAAACAAATAACACACTATGTAATATAATTTGTTAATTTCTTATGTTAAAATAATGAATGTAAGTTATAAGTACATTGATAACTAAGAAACAAATTGGTGACAGGAGAATTTTGGGGATACCAACACTTTTTTCGGTTCCGTCAAATAAATAAATGCATTGACTGCACTAAATACAAATGTTTAGTTTAACGCTTTCCCTAAGTTTTGAGAACATTCTTAAATCATTTACTGTAATAAATTTATATAATGTATAAATTTTATCGCTCGAGTTTAACAGTACGATCGTTTATTTTTTAATTCACGTATAAATTACTATTTGCTTCCAGAATATTAAATGATAAAGAACGTCTAATAATTAAAAAGGCAAATTTCAACACAACACTTGCAACTATCGTCGTAATCAGCTGACACTGTGAACAGGCGTACACACAGTACACAGTATTTTTTTTTGCTTAGTCTGAACGTAATAAAGAATTATAAATTAAGGGATGATAAGTTCGGCGCTTTTTGTTCCAAAAATACTTTTAGACTGACTTTTTTGAATTAATTGTTACCTATTTTTTTTACTTATTGTTAGATAGGATTCATGATTACAGTTTTATTTTTAATTAAGGAAATAAAATTGTTATGTAAAAATTATTTTGTGAAAAATCTGCGTATCTATTACTTAAATATTAATTTAAAAACAGCTGGGAATCTCCGTATTCTTTCGTACGAAAGTAATAAATGACCTGCCTCAACGTTTATTGTATCGCATCTGCGGGTTTATTGCCCTATCATTTATTGCGTAATAGTAAATTTCGCTCAGCCGTTCGGGCCGTCCGGCGCACACAGGCGGAATTTCATAAAATCCTGGCCAAAACCCCAAAAAATAAAGTCGCTTAAAACAGTGCCCGCTATTTTTTTCCTAAATGTCGACATTCCGTTCTAACCAATGACTTGATTACTTTTGATCACATAAGCATCATGAACCAATTACAACAGAACAAAGTGTATGTTTATCAAATATTACTGGTCTTACCAAAACGTAAAGGTTTATTTTGTCGTGTATACATTATTATTTTCGAAGTGAATTCAAAAACTGAAAGTATGTATCTATTTATTTTTGATGTAAGTAGTTTTGTTTCTTTTTAATATGGTCGTTTTGGAGGGTCATATATTCAAGTCTCAAAATTATATGTTTTTGTTACAAATTATGTTTCGTCACGCTTAAAAGTTCAGGATTCATCCCAATCAGACAGCTTTATGAATTTTTTTATAAAGGTATAAGTGTAAACTAAATATTGGAAAAGGTTAGAGTTGCTAATATGTGCTAATGTACCGGGTGTCCCAACGGTGTGTATTTCTTCTGTGGTGCCTATAGAAATAACAAGTAGAGAAAAAAGGATTAAGAAAATTATACTAGACATCACGCGGAACATTTTAAAATTATTCTCAACTATACAGGATGTTCCAGAAAGTGTTGGTGCATACAAAGCGATTTTTTTTAATGGAACACCCTGGATATTCTTATAAATTTGGATGTTCCGAGGAGAGATGATTACAATTATATAAAGCTATATTAATTTCGCCCAGCTATTTTAAGAAAAAATGTTTTCTTCGAAAATTCCTTAAAAATTTACAAATTTTGAACTTATGTTGCTGACTATGGAGATGACACAGACTTACGAAAATACAGTGTGTCCCAGATTGAGTAGGCTACCATGGGTAACTTTCTTATTAGTGAAGATAGAGATTTGGTTAAATGGGCAATATTTTGCAGTTTTATGTGCTGATTCAGATTCCGTTGAGAAAATTTGAAAATTCCGGATAGTTCAGATATTATCGCAGAAAAACTGAAAATCGCTATTTTCTTTAATGTCCAATAACTTCGCAGTTATAAAAATATGAAAAAATGTTTCATATGAAAGTTACTATGTTTGATAAAATACAGCTGAAAATACAGTCAAAATAAAATTCAAGATGGCGGCTGTCAAGATATTGATAGCAACTTTCTTATTTTAAATGGACGCCATATTGAATTTTTGTACGATTAAATAGCATTTTTTTTTCTCGTTTCAACCGTGTATCACAACCCATATCTAAATAAAAAATTATTTAAAAAATTTAATATATTTTTTTTTAATCAAGTAAGCGGGTTGCCTTTACTTATTACTAATCAAGTAAGCGGGTTGCCTTTACTTATTACTAATAAGTAAAGGCAACCCGCTTACTTGATTTAAAAAAAAAATATTAAATTTTTTAAATAATTTTTTATTTAGATATGGGTTGTGATATACGGTTGAAACGAGAAAAAAAAATGCTATTTAATCGTACAAAAATTCAATATGGCGTCCATTTAAAATAAGAAAGTTGCTATCAATATCTTGACAGCCGCCATCTTGAATTTTATTTTGACTGTATTTTCAGCTATATTTTATCAAACGTAGTAACTTTCATATGAAACATTTTTTCATATTTTTATAACTGCGAAGGTATTGGACATTAAAGAAAATAGCGATTTTCAGTTTTTCTGCGATAACATTTGAACTATTCGGAATTTTCAAATTTTCTCAACGGAATCTGAATCAGCACATAAAACTGCAAAATATTGCCCATTTAACCAAATCTCTATCTTCACTAATAAGAAAGTTACCCATGGTAGCCTACTCAATCTGGGACACACTGTATAACAAAATATTCTTAGGACTTTGGGCTTTTTGAAAATATGAAAAAAGTTAAAATATCTTTTAGCATTATACAGAGCAAACAGTACTTGCGAAGCACTCAATATCTCAGTATTTTTTTTAATGGAACGGCCTATTTTTTATTTCAGAAATGGGTAGCTCTTAAATAGTGTTGTTCTTACCGATTCGATGTATCGATTCAACATCGATTCGATGACCCCGAAATGAATATCGATTCGTTAAAAACATATATTCGATTTATCGATATTTTTAAAATTCCTTTTTATCCTCAACATTTAACATTTCTCACTTTAACCTGTCCTGTATTATAACAAATAAAAAGAGCAAATATAATTTCAAAATTATTTTGATGCATATATTTGTTCGATGCTGTATATGCGTTATGCCAGTGCAATGAGTATACATACCTACAATTCATTTTTTTACTATATGCCGATCGATCGATAAGTCAAAGAACTTTTATATAGCTATCTCCTTCTAACTTCCGTGAAATGGCCTTGCGGGTTCTGTTATATCATTTCGTATCATCGTATACTTTCTTAACTACCTACACGATCGGCATGTAAGTACATTATAGAATGAACTTTAGTTAGATCTATACCCATTGCTTATATTTGTTACGTATCGTAATTTTTTTCTTATATGTCGATCTGACCAATCTAAAGGCTGTTTTAGATTATAAAATTTTTTGGTACAAAGTGAGAGAGGTAAGCTACCACAGTGAATTCTGATTGGTTGAATTGGCACTTCTCACTCACTTTGTATCAAATTTTAGATTAAAAATGTCATAGTGTAAAACGGGCATGAGTTAAGAAAACAACGTGACTTCCGACTGCAAGAATAATAATAATAAGAAAATGACGTTTTATATTTTATTTCCTAAATAAAAAACAAATAATTAAATATTGTATCCGAAAAAGCAAAACAAATAAAATTTTCAATATGATTGCTTTACTGTATTAATATTTTATTGTAAAAAGTAATTATTCTGTCACTATCATTGTTATTCTATTTTTATGAATACCATGTTCACACTTTAAATATTATTAGGAATTTTTTTTTGGATTCACTGAAATTTTACAACAGAAACAAACAAGTACCAATTCAAATCGATGTTATCGATTTTTTTAGCTGAAAATCGATGTTGAATCGATTCGACGTAAATATCGATAAGAACAACACTACTCTTAAACTTAGCTTTCTATTGATATCAGGTTATATACCTATATTTCTAGCATTTCTTTCATTAGAAACCTTGTTTTTACTACTTTTGAACATTTTGGCCTTCCATTTATAGTTTTTGTATAATAAATAAGCTAAAAGTAAATCGCAGAGTGTATTTATATCACACCTGAAGAAACATCCAGGTCTACACATTTAACGTTTTACGATACAGACATGATACGAGAAAAACAGGTAAATATGTGAAAAAAAAAATTTTCATCGTAGTTAGCCATGATTTCATATTTGAGATCTTATAACAATTCTGAATAACTTTTCCAAATAATATTTCCGCGTATCTTGGAAAATAAAGGTACTTTACTCTTATGTCCACTTCAAATATTTTTATTTCCTCGGTATGTGACCAGTGGTATTCGAATTTTGATGTCTGCATTTTGAGTTTGGAAAGCTCTAGGAACTTTCATAAAGAATAATTTTTTCTGAGAAATCAATAATAAAAAAATTTCCCATATGGCCCGACTTATCTGGCGATCACTGTATACATATACAACTTCTTGCTTCAGGGATCCGATTTTGTAAATTTCCGTCGATTACCACATTAAAGTCATCCGCATATAGTCTTGCTTTTCCATTTGCACAGATTTTTTGTGGAAGATCGTTGATGAAACCGTTAAATAGCGTTGGGGATAAACATGAACCTTGTGGTACTCCTTTGTTAATAGTTTGGTCTGAAGATCTGTTGCCGTTGACTTCAACTGTTTGCAGCCGATCGGAGAGGTACGTCTTGATCTAGCTTCCAGCTGTTCCTCTTACACCAATGCGATCTAATTTCTCTATGAGTAATTGGTGGTCTATGGTATCAAAGGCACGGCTTATGTCAAAGAATAAACCAAGAGGTTGTTTTCTGTCGTTAAGGTTTTCATGTATGAAGTCGGTAGCATCCGCCAAGGCAGTTTGTGTCGATCTATTTTGTCTGAATCCGTTTTGTGTATGGGTTAACAGACTGTGTTTTTCCTAGAAGTTTAATCGAGAATTAAAGCAACTTTCAAATATCTTAGCTATTTGGCTTTGCAGTACTACCGGTCTGTAGTTTTTTATTTCTGTTCTCTTTCCTTTCTTTAAGACTGGTGTGTTTTTTGATGTTTTCAACTTCTCTGGATATATTCCTTCTAAGAAACTCTTGTTAATAATGATCACCAGGGGTTTTGCGAGCTCTTCATGTACATGCCGTAGTATCGTTCCCAGTAATTCATCTATCCCTGAGGATCTTTTTTTCCAAGATTTTTTCATGATTTTTGTAATTTCTACTGGGTCCGTTGGATATAAGTAGAATGATGTTGGGTTAAATTCAATACTTGATTTTTTTGATAAAGATATGGGGGTGTTGTTTGCGACGTAGGCGAAATATTCGTTAAATGTATTACAGATGTCTAATAAATATTGGTTTTTTGATTGCCCATCGTATCGTATATTTCATTAATTTTAAATCCATTTTTTGGCATTGGTTCTCTTTAATGATGTTCCAATATTATTTCTGTTGGTTGCCGTCATGATACGATTGTCATTATATCTGGCCTTAGTGAATTGTATAAGTGTTTCGTAATACGCTTTGAACTCCTGATATCTTGTGTTGTAATATTCGCTATTTAATTTTTTATTTAGTATATGCATTTCTTTCAATAAATGCGATGCTTCAAGAATTTCTTTCGGTATTCATTTATCACGTGTTTTTTTAATTGGTTTATCACGGATTAGTGGGAAACTTTTTTCGAATACTGCCTTTATTTTCTTGTGGAATACATTGAATAATTCATAGGTGTTATAGGTTTCTGTAAGTATATTATCCCAATTAATACATGAGATATCTTGTTGAAACCGTTGTATGTATATTATGTTCGCTGTATATTCTTCTCGTCGTATCATATACTAAATCCGGCTGATATTCTAATGAGCGTCTAAATAAAAACCTAGTCAAGTGGGTTGTGATTGAGAGTTTATCCATTGCATTTACATAGCAGAATTTCTAAATGTAGCCTACTTGACCAGGTTTTTATTTAGACACGAGTTATTTCTACGATTTGGAAGGTATGATCCGATAAATATGAGTCGTGAATAGAGGACTCTCGAAATTCTCTGTCTGAAAATATATCGTCGATACATGTCCTGCTCCTGTTTGTGATTCTTGTTGGTTCATGTTCACTGTAGGTTTAATGTTATATTCAAGTAATAAGTTTAGTAATGAACTGGAGCTTTAATTGTTTACAAGCAGATCAACATTTATATCCCCACATATGATATGTATGTTACCCGGTTTGCAAATTTTCTTCATCGTCATGTTCAATTTCTCCAAAAACAAATCGAAGTCCGATCCTGGAGATCTGTACACCGTACACACCGTTACGGGGTATCCTGCGTGAGCGAATACTAGCGGGCGGTGCGAGCGTCGCGGGCGCCACAGTATGCTGTTTCGCTAATCTAGAGGGATTTAATCCCGAAAATGAAAAGTTTCAAACAAATTCTTAAATACTATTTATTTAAAGCTAATATCTATATGACTCAAAATACTATGTACTGTATACGGTTACCAGCTCTTAAACGCGCTTCAATTTTGTGTAGTAATTTGTCCATTGCGAAGGTGCGTTGTTGAATTGTTTTCGTGAATTTGTTTATTTTAGTGACTCTGCAACTCTTTTAAGACAAGTTATGTAATAGTATATTTGTATCACAAAATCTTTTAAGCGGACACTAAATCACGCACTATACACTTTACGTTTCGCAGTCGTTCGACTGCTTCGTCAGTCGAACGACTGCGAAACGTAAAGTGTATAGTGCGCGATTTAGTGTCCGCTTAAAAGATTTTGTGATACAAATTTCATCGGACAAGAACCAACTGTAAATAATAGTATATTATACACCTAGGTAGAGAAGTCTAGTGTTATAACCCGAGGGGATGATTACATCCCGAGGCCCTTAGGGCCGAGGGATGTAAAGGACCGAGGGTTATAAGACGTAAAGGACCGAGGGTTATAAGACTTCTCTACCGTGGTGTATATACTATTTTTTCCATTACTAGTGCAAATGATAATTTTAATTTGAACAAATATTTATTACAAATTACGAAGGGTTTACAGTTTTCTGTATTACCGATATGACAGTTGATTCAAATTTTTTAATTTGTCACAAACATTACGTCGATCTTTTTGCCAAATCGTCAATTAAATAAAGTAAGTACGGTAAACGATGTACGGCGATTTAAATTGTACGCCACCTGAAATGCGGGAAATTGCCGGACAAGTGGCAAACAATCTATTGCCTGAAAAATCAAAAGATTTGTACCTGAAAGCGTACGTAACAATTGATGTTCATTATTTACCGTGGTAAATAATAAAAAAATTATTTACTTTTTCACAGCAACCTAACACATGTCAAAATGACAGGCTATAGTACTAGTAGTAGAAAAAAGATTTTATTTAAAATTTGTTGCAGTCAGTTAAAACAAAAATGCAGAATATTTCATTCTTTACGGAGATGTTTTAGAGTAAAACTTTATTATATGAGCGAATATGGGCTCCAGATTTCATATTTAACTAAATTAAGGGTTTATCTATCAGGAAATATAAAAATAAAGTGCGTCTGTTTGCGATTTTAGATTTTGTGTGTTGTTTTCCGAAAGGCTACTCATATTCTTTTTAAGTGATAACAGTAGTTCCGGTGAATGGGGAGAGTAATTAAATGTAACATAATTGTAAATTTTGTTTTTTCTCACATTAATTGTAAATTCTACATTAATTACATTTTGTTTTTGTTATATTATTTGTAAATTCTGTGTTTTCTTAAATTTTATTATAAATAAATAAAAAAATATAAATAAAATTTATATTCTATTTGTATAAAATTATTTGTGAGCAATAAGAGCCCAAATGAGTTATTTATAATTTATAATATATATTATATTATATTATAATTTAATTAATTAATTATATAATAATTTATAATATATATTTATAATGCTTAAATACATCACTGAATAATATTAAATGCTACATATATAAATAAATTAGTTAGTGTAAAAATAGAAAAGAATTGCCTAAGAATTAAATCCCTCTAGATTAGCGAAATAGCACACTGTGGGGCGTCGCGAATTTATCAAACTGAAGCAAACTAATGTATCCTACGTGAAGTCGCATCGACCACAAAAGCGACTCGCACGAATTTCGCGCGGTTAACGCGATCAAATAATTTGATATTTCCGCACTTTCCGCTACATCGACCGCTTCACCTGGCTTTAGGTATTTGAATTATAACATAATATTAACAAAAATGTTTGAGTCTGCATTTCAAATATACAGTGACTTTCAAAAAGTGTACTACAAATGGGAATTTTTTTTATTATCGGTTTTTATAAAAATTTATTGACGCAGAACGCTTCTGCATCCCTTAAAGTCAAATTGGAAAATGTCAGATGAAATTTATCTTGAACGGTATATATCGTGAACACCGAGAAATGAATACGGCTTAAGAGTAAAGTACCCTTATTTTACAAGATACAGCAAAATGTCATAAGAATAAGTTGTTCAGAATTAAAAGTTATAGCTAAATATTACAGCCTTCTATCTCAAAAATAAAAAAATCACAATTTATTGTGAACCACTCTTTATACACACTACATTAGGAAATACTGGTTGGAATAAAGTGTCCACCAAAATAATATGAATAGGAAAACATTAAATTGGTTCATATTTCTCAATTATTTCATTTGGTTCTTAGTGATTATTTCAATGCGTTCGGAAACTTTGTGCTTTCTTGTAGCATTCATCATTCATACATTAAAAAAATGTGATACATTTAAACGAAGTTACATTTTAAATGATAAAGGTTATAATTTTTTGTATGCTTCACAGTAAAGTATAAACTTGTCATGAGAAACTTCAAATAATTCATTTTAATAACAACAAATAATACGGTAACACTCTCTATACAGCGTGTAATCGAATAAGTTTCACATATTGTAACCACAACTAATACAAAAGAAAACAGGAGAAGTTACGACATACGTTTGAAAGAAAATTTAATAATAACTCCGGAAAAATATATGTTTAGTTTTTACAAAAAACGTTTGAGAACCGCTGGCTTTGATTTAAAGTCCCGGACGGCCCGAACGGCTGAGCAAAATTTACTATTATACGCAATAAATCATAGAGCAGTAAACCTGCAATAAACGTTGAGGCAGGTCATTTATTACTTTCGTACGAAAGAATACGGAGATTCCCAGCTATTTTTTAAATTAATATTTAAGTAATAGATATGCAAATTTTTCACAAAATAATTTTTGCATAAAAATTTTATTTCCTTAATTAAAAATAAAAATGTAATTATGAATCCTATCTAACAATAAGTAAAAAAATAGGTAACAATTAATTCAATAAAGGTAACATTCTAAAAGTATTATTGGAACAAAAAGCGCCGAACTTATCATCCCATAATTTATGATTCTTTATTACGTTCAGGCTAAGCAAAAAAAATTCCGAAAGATCGCGGAGGTACTGCGTCTACGCCTGTTCACAGTGTCATCTGATTACGATAGTTGCAAGTGTTGTGTTGAAATTTGCCTTTTTAATTATTATTAGACGTTCTTTATCATTTAATATTCTGAAAGTAAATAGTAATTTATACGTGAATTAAACAATAAACGATCGTACTGTTAAACTCGAGCGATAAAATCGCACCTAATTACTTTATTACCGTAAATGATTTAAGAATGTTCTCAAAACTTAGGGAAAGCGTTAAACTACACATTTTTATTTATTGCAATCAATGCATTTATTTATTTGACGGAACCGAAAAAAATGTTCGCATCTGCAAAATTCTCCTATCACCAATTTGTTTCTTATCAATGTACTTATAATTTACATTCATTATTTTAACAAAGGAAATTAATAAATTATATTACATAGTCTGTTATTTTACAAAGTGTGAAATATCATGATGTAATTATTGTGGATTATTTAATGAAACAGATGTTCCGTTTCAAATTGTATTGCGGGCGACACTAACCCAGTGACCGTGACATTTGCGGAATTTATCGTTTTACGATGCGTCTATAAAAATCGCAGACGCACTGACGAACGAGCAGAGGTTTTCAAACAAAAGGTGATGCGCTCTTGTGGTAGGTCAGTTTTTTTTATTTTCAAGCAAGAACATTGATATTTGCAGAATCAATTCCTTATGTGATGAAGAACTTACAGTATTAATATGTGAAAGTTATTCGATTACACGCTGTATATCAAAATAATTTCAGGTTATAGTGCTCAATAGGTAGAATGTCCTTTTGAAAGAAAAAATCTCGTTTTATAAATGAGCTATGGAAGAAAGGGCGCTTAAAAACTCACTCTGTATACCGTCTGTCTTATGAAAAACGCACGACACTATAACTCTGTTATTAATGATTCGATTTCAATAATTCAAAAAGCACATAAGACTAGTTTAAAAATACTACATTTTAGATTTTTTTAAATATGACATTTTTGTCAGGCGATAGTCAACTTTTTTTTTCAAATGGCGGCAGATATTTTTTTTTACTCAGTTTGATAGAGATTTATTTTCTGAATTCAATTATTTAAAAGTCGATTTCGAAATATCAAATTTGGGGGGATAATCGAAAAGCTTTCTGAAAAGTGAAACTCACCGTGCGGGTACTCAAATTAAAGGTCTCAAAGAGGAAAATCAGATAATCGAAAAATCGAATGTTCGGTTTCACCAACGCGGATTGAGAATAGCAGTCGGTTTAACTCTAGTTTACCCTATTACTTTCTTATAAATGACTCAGAATTAATCCGAGTGGTAGTATCAAATCGCTTTGGTGAAATCGGACATAAATGAATCTTAGTCTGTACTGACATATGGGCCACCAGTTCGGTGGCCTGCGCGTTCACCTGATATTACGCCGCTCGACTTTTGGTTATGGAGCTGTGTCCATGTTTATTTAACACTACCCGAAAATGAGGATATTAGCTGCTTTCTTTCGTTTGATCCAAACGCAACATAACGCGTTGCGATTCAAAAATGGATGTTCTCTTGTAACTGGATCTTCGCGAAATTTCAATTCCGATCGGTAATCCCATTTCCCCTTTCAATCTTCCAATTTTGCAATCCGTTTGGATTGAAATGCATACAGATCCAGAGCGGGTAACGAAAAATTATTCGAATCATGATTCAAACTTTTCAGCGAAAGAAAGCAGCTATTTTAAGGCAGAGAATTATCCGCACTTGTCAGGAGATACCTCTCAATTTAATCTTAAATGCAATACAAGGAGTAAATAGAAGGTGTCAGCTATGTATTCAACAAGACATTTTGAGCAATATTTATAATAATTATAAAATTTTAAAAACTTTCCATTTTTTTTCCATCGCACTGTTACAGTTCATTTTTCATTTCTGTTCTGAATACCCCCTGTATATGCATTGCCACCGTCCAGCCTTCATTTCTGTTCCGAACACGCCCTGTATATGCGAAATTCGACGTGTCGGATTATTCCTTGGACCGCGTCGTTGTACACATTGCAGTCAGTGTAGGAATACCCGTATATCGCCGGCGTAATTTTTCTTAAACTTTCGTTTTAACATATTTCTATTAACAGGACCTTCATTTAGTTAAACAAATTCATTTTATATACGTAATCCATCCTTATTTGAGTTCAAAATCGCGTGTATGTGAGGAATTGAACGAATTATCACGAAGTTCTACTTCTGGACGCGTATTATGCGTGATCTTTGTCCTTTCAGCCGATTGGTTCCCACTGTTACTAAGAAAGTTCCCCGGAGGTAAAATTAGAAGGTGTCTCGCTTGTTTATAATCGTTCCTTGTTTGTCAAACGAGAAATGTTGCGCCATTGTCAGAACGAAACTTGCCGTCTCTTGGGTCACACTTTCTTTTCGTAAATATTTTTTATTTGTGCGTGCCATTACATCGAAGGGATGTTAGTGCATATCTATGGCTAATTGCCGACTCTGATTAGACCCAGTTGTGAGACAGGAAAAACCGCGTGTTCCGTGGTTGTCCCAGCTTCGGTGACAGACCGAGGTAAGTTCTATACGCAGCAACTCTCGGTTTGACTTATGTGTTCGTTTTATTTCATTGCTTATAGGCTTTTATCGTGAGCTTCTAGCAAGAGCTATCGTTAATCCTAGACTTTAATCTTGAACCTTTATCAAGAGTTATTTCTCGTTGGGTATCAGTTTTCACCAAGAGTCTACGGAAGTTGAATTCGATCCGGTTTGTACAGGTGCATCGCGAATTACGGCGTTGGAAGTTCCCTCCCTCGCCCCTCTACTCGGAAGCCGGCACACTACAAAGCGTCGCTGCGACATTTCCGCAAAGACACCGACAAACGAATCGGACATCAAAGGAATAAAGGTCGGAGCGTTATAATTTCTTTTCTTAGTTTTGAGCGATATTTCGCGGATTTAGTTTTTGATCCATTACTTTGATTTTGCCGCAATTAAACTTGCAACTTATTGCGTAACCGCAGGTGTAATTTAAATATGATATAAGCAGACGAGCGTTGACGCGTGCAAATAACCGGAGATTGCATTCTTTTGTATTCTGTTGCATTAGTTACGATTTGAATTATTTTAATATAGTTTAATGCGAAGTTCGGACCCGACCAAGTCGAATATGTTGTAAACTTTGGTGTTCCCCATATATTATTTATTTGTGTATATTCTTTTTATGATTGTTGTTTGTGACTAAGTAAATTGACGTGTTCTGGATGTAACGGGTTTTCTTAATTTTCACCTGGTCCCCCTTTCAAAAAAAATTAAGTGGCGCCTATTTTCTTATGGGTTTTGGCCTTCGCGGTTTGGATTTTAACCCTCCCGTCCCACTGAAGCTGGCTGGCAACATTGGAGTAAAGTTTCGCTCCAATGTAAAACTTCTGCCTATCTACGCAGGTAGGTAGCAGCACACTTCATTTTTGTTTAGAAAGCGAAATTATTTCCCTACATTATTTACAAAATCAAGTTGAAATTAAACGTCGTGGCGAAAGTTATTCGCCTATAGCGAGGAAGAGATGATTAAATGGGTTCAAAAAGCTCATCGTCACCATGTCATGTTTGGTAACAAATTAAGCGTGTCCGAAAGACCTAATCAACGATACAGACTAAGATTCATTTATGTCTGATTTCACTAAAGCGATTTGACACTACCACTCGGATTAATTCTGAGTCATTTATAAGAAAGTAATAGGGTAAACTAGGGTTAAGCCGACTGCTATCCTCAATCCGCGATGGTGAAATCGAACATTAATTTTTCCTCCTTCGATTTTTCGATTATCTGATTTTACTCTTTGAGACCTTTAATTTGAGTACCCGCACGGTGAGTTTCACTTTTCCGAAAGTTTTTCGATTATCCCCCCCCCAAATTTGATATTTCGAAATCGACTTTTAAATAATTGAATTCAGAAAATAAATCTCTATCAAACTGAGTAAAAAAAAATATCTGCCGCCATTTGAAAACAAAAAGTTGACTATCGCCTGACAAAAATGTCATATTTAAAAAAATCTAAAATGCTATCCTTTTGTAGTATTTTTAAACTAGTCTTATGTGCTTTTTGAATTATTGAAATCGAATCATTAATAACAGAGTTATAGTGTCGTGCGTTTTTCATAAAACAGACGGTATACAGAGTGTCCCAACAGTGTGTTCTCGAACCATATCATAATATAACATAATTTCTTTTTTAATTTAAAAGGTCTACAACACAAAATTATTTTCATATATACAGAGTGAATTCCGGATACAACTTTTTTATTTCAAGTAGCATGCCCTCTATATGAAACCAAATTTGGATTGCCCATAAATTCTAAACATTTTCTGTATACCATTGCCTCCACCTAAATCTAACCGTTCTTGAGATATTTAACATTTTGTCTAAAAACTGCCATTTGCAGTCACTAATTTTATTTATTCATATTTTATTTATTTTTAACTCTAAGAAAAAGATTTTTGGTACAGATGTAGTTGATACATAAGCTTATCATAAGCCATTATTAAATGTACTTTTATCGTTACAGGGTGGCCATGGTAATAAACAAAATATCAGAAATTTCAAAATGGCAAAACACAATTTTCTTAAATATCATATCCTATATTTTTCTATCCTAAATTCTTCGTTTAATAAAGTGCTTTCATTTTTCTTAAGTATGTCTTATACCTATACGATATTTTTTTGAGATTTTCAGATCTATTTGAATTATTTCTTAGACTGTTGGGAACTTATTAAGACATGAATTATTAGATTTATTGAATTATTTCTTTACTAAATGGTTGCATGGCCAAAGTTGGTTGGATCCGCTGGCAACGGGCTTGACGCTTGGTCGGGCATTATAGGTGTGTGTTCGAATCCCCTCATGTACCAGATGTGGGTCCTATGTGAGAAATGGAACACTTATGTGTCGGATTGTGTTCAGGATTCATTTCGGCCCCCTTGAACTTGCAACAGATAATCTGGGATTCGTCAATTTTAATTATATTTTCGAAATACTTTATACATCCAGGACGCATTAATGTTCCACACTTTACGCATTTAAGTCCTGTAACCGGCGCGATGTGGCACTTTTTACACTTTTTAGTAAGCGGATTTAGCAGGCTACCTTGATTGGCCACCATTTTGCAGCAGTATCTCATGAATGCGTACTGAAATTTTGAGCTTATAATTTACAATGGTTATTCAGGAAAACTTTTTTAAAAATTAACGCTTTGTAAAAGGCCTCTTAAAGCCGGTCCATAAACTACATCACAATAAGATATTCTAGAAAAAATTAAAGAATCCAAAAAAGCATAAATTTTATTTTTTGACTCAGTATATCTTTATTCATGTAAAGATGGTTTAAAGCATTATAAGAAAATTGAATCAGTGAACTAACATGTTTTTTAAATCTTAGTTCAAAATCAATAATTAACCCAAGATTTCTACATTCGTCTACAACTTGAAGTTTATGATTATTAATTGTAATATTGACCAAAGTTTTAGTAAGACATTTTTGCTTTTCTCTGCCAAAAATTATTAATGATGATTTTAACGAGTTTAAGTAAAGACCATGAAAATTTGATAATTCAATCAATTTGAGCAAGTCATTGTTTATGGAATCACTGAATTTGTCTAATTCAAAAAATGAAAAGGAACAGTAAAGTTGAGTATCATCAGCATATTGATGCAAGTCACCAACAGTAAGATGTTCATGAAGGTCACTAGTATATGTTGAAAATAAAAGAGACCCTAGTATGGAACCTTGTGATACCCCACTCAGTAATTGCTTACAGCAAGACATGCTTTCATTAGCGATCACCATCTCATATCTTTCTGTTAAAAAGCTACCAATAAGTTGAACTGCAAGAAAGTCAAAACCAAAGAACTGAAGTTTATTTAACAAAATATCGTGCTGCAGAGTGTCAAAGGCTTTGCTGTAATTTAACAGACGAGCACTGACAATTTGTTATCATCAATGGGATGCATGAAGTCATTCGTAACCGCCAGCAAGGCTGAAGCAGTGCTGTGGCCGGACCTAAATCCAAACTGAGTAACAGGAAGAATATTACAGTTTGCAACAAAATCATTTATTTGATAACTCATAATTTTCTCTAAAATTCTTGAAAGCACCGGCAGGATGCTAATAGATCTATAATGAGATATCTGAGTAGGCTCCTTGACCTTAGCTAAAGGACGCACAACAGCTGTTTCCCAAGCAGTTGGAAATTATGCGGTCGCCAAAGAAAAATTAAACAAATATACAAGAAAGGGAGTCAAAGTTGGTACAACTAATTCAATCATGCGCAACGATATCATATCGATTCCTACTGCATTAGAGTTTAAATCATGAATTATTCTCTCCACGTCTTCCTCCAATACGAACCTTAAATTAAATGTTTTAGTAATTTAGAGCAAGAATTATTTAAACAGTAATTTAAAAATGTGTTTTGTAAATTTGGTGCACGAATAGGAATCGAATAAACAAAGTAATTATTTTATTGATCTGATGTATACAGGATGAGTTATTAAGCGCCCCTTCTTCCATAGCTCATTTATAGAACGAGATAGAATTTTTTTCTTTTACAAGGACATTCTACCTATTGAGCACTATAACCTAAAATTATTTTGATACATACAGAGTGTTACATAAAATAATGGCAGCATGCAGCGGGATTTTTTTTAATGAAACACTCTGTGTATTTTCCTATAGAAAGATATAACACTCGATCCTCTAAACAGCAGCACATAAAATATTTATATTTATTTAACCAATTAAGAGTAAATTAATATTTTATCGAAAACGATCTGATTTTCAACTTCTCTTAAAATATTAACTGTAAACGTATCGTTTGTCGTACGGGAATAAAAATAGGTAGTGTTATAAATTAAAGTATAGGGAATAACCCAGATATAAATTCATTTAGTTTCATTTGTTTTTTCAAGTGTTCAAGCCTGTGTAATTGTCAGATTTTCAAATTTCCGTTATTCAATTTTTTTAAATGCAACCCCCCCTATCTCTTTTCACGAATAGATAGTGTTCATGTTCCTCTTCAATTTTGTTATAGGTTTTCTGCATCTAATCCTTACAGTTTTTTTGCTATAATAAACTTTTTACATTTTTACTCTAAAATCAATATTAAAAAGTTATTTAACGTACCGTATTTTAATTTTTTTAAGACAGCGCCCTCTATTTCATAAAACAGATGGATAATATCAAGTTTACAATTGGTTACAGACTCTTATTACATTAAAATCATCGTATTTTTATTGTAATACAGTTCTTTCACTTTGTTGTAATTAACAATGTCTTAAAATTGATTCGATGTGGTTTACAACAAAAGAAAACATCAGTGTTTACAAATAATTACCTTATTGTAAAAATTGTTGTACTTCAAAAAAAAATATACAAATAATAAATTAATAATCTAACAAATAAATGAAAATCGGTGAATTTCTTTTGTTCAAGTATTCAGATTTTATTAAATCAAATGTTAATGAAGACAACTGAAGCTTAGGAACTACATCGAATCAATTTTAAAGCATTCTTAATTAAAACAAAGTAAAAGGACTGTATTATAACAAAAATACCATGATTATAATGTAATAAGAGTCTGTAATCAATTGTAAACTTGATATTATCCATCTGTTTTATGAAATAGAGGGCGCTGTCTTAAAGAAATTAAAATACGGTACGTTAAATAACTTTTTAATATTGATTTTAGAGTAAAAATGTAAAAAGTTTATTATAGCAAAAAAACTGTAAGGATTAGATGCAGAAAACCTATAACAGAATTGAAGAGGAACATGAACACTATATATTCGTGAAAAGAGATAGGGGGGGTTGCATTTAAAAAAATTGAATAACGGAAATTTGAAAATCTGACAATTACACAGGCTTGAACACTTGAAAAAACAAATGAAACTAAATGAATTTATATCTGGTTATTCCCTATACTTTAATTTATAACACTACCTATTTTTATTCCCGTACGACAAACGATACGTTTACAGTTAGTATTTTAAGAGAAGTTGAAAAACAGACCGTTTTCCATAAAATATTAATTTACTCTTAATTGGTTAAATAAATATAAATATTTTATGTGCTGCTGTTTAGAGGATCGAGTGTTATATCTTTCTATAGGAAAATACACAGAGTGTTCCATTAAAAAAAATCCCGCTGCATGCTGCCATTATTTTATGTAACACTCTGTATGTATCAAAATAATTTTAGGTTATAGTGCTCAATAGGTAGAATGTCCTTGTAAAAGAAAAAAATTCTATCTCGTTCTATAAATGAGCTATAGAAGAAGGGGCGCTTAATAACTCACCCTGTATATTATGTTATTTGTCCAACAGTTGCACTTTTTAGGGGTTTTTTACGTTAGTTTTGAGTGATTAAAATCAAATTTCAATCTCTAGTTGTGCTCTAGTGTTTATCAACAATTATCCATGACGACCGACCATGACTGCTTGACGTTTTAAGTAATGTCACTTCAAAAATATCTTTTCAAGATTATTTGTTGTTGAAAAGTGCAACTCTTGGACATGCAATTGGAAATGCAATTATATGTACACTCGTGAGAATTGAAATTCTCACTCATGTATAATTTTGCATTTCTCTCACTTATAATATAATCTACTATTGAAGAATCACATTTTCTTTTGCAAATATTGAATGAATACAAATAATTACGCATTCCTTTTATATCACGTTTACGGAAAAAAATTCAATAAAAGCCTTTTTTCACGCCTAACAACTCCTGTCACATAATTTCGTAGTTGCTTATAAACTGCCCAATCCTCGACCATATTTGTATGTTTAAATTTATAAAACGCATTATTACGCAACTGAATCATCATCTTAATAGTAAGGCTGGGACTTTTCTCAGATTTGGTATTCGAATATTCAATTGAAATTTTATTCGAATATTCGAATAATTCGAATAAATCGAATTAATTCGAATAATTCGGATTAATTCGAATAATTCGAATAAATTCGAATAATTCGAATGAATCGAATAATTCGAATAAATCGAATTAATTTGAATGATTCGAATAAATCGAATTAATTTGAATAATTGAAATAAATCGAATAAAAATTCGAATATTTAAATAAGTATTGGAATAATGAAATGGGAATTGCCCTGTATGGGCAAAATTTACATTGTATTTTGTCACTTTCATTTTAAACTTAATTTAAAGTATGTATTTCCAAACATCACTTCTGGACAATATTTTGCGAATAAATGATATGAGAAATATTATAACGTGTAGCTGCCGCCCAGACTTCGTAAAAAAAGGGTCTACATTCTTGTGTTAAAGATTGCAGGAATACCTTCTTCTGAGTGGCGCAATACGATTCTATTAACTTTGTTTGTCGATAATGAAGGCAACTAGAAAAGTAGTTACAAAACATATTCGAAAAATCGGATTAAGTTAATATTCGAATGTTTGAATTTTTCAATTCACTGAATAATTAGAAAATTCGAATGATTTGAATTATTCGAATAATTTGAAAATTCGAATTATTTGAATTATTCGAATAATTTGAAAATTCGAATTACATATTTGAATTATACGAATAATTTGAAAATTCGAATTTGAATTATTCGAATAATTTAAAAATTCGAATTATTTGAATTATTCGAATAATTTGAAAATTCGAATTATTTGAATATTCGAATTATTAAATTTGAACGCATTCGAATAGAGAGTGCACATGTATTCGAATATTCGAATTATTCGAATATGATTCCCAGCCTTACTTAATAGTATCCGTTAGCCAAGGTACAAACAGTTTATTTTTTTAATCCTCTTCACGCAAGGCCTCACTCTTATTTAAGGCACTCTAGATTTGTCTGTCCGAATTAAAATTTATGAAGCAAATTACTTTTCTAAACACACTCGTGATTGGAAGCTATAAAATAATAGTATATTATTCGACGACCGAGTAATAATGGCTATTAATCACGAGAATGAAAGTTTGCAACACGAGGGAAGCGAGTGTTGCAATTCATTCGAGTGATTAATACCCATTACTCGGAAGTAGAATACTATACTTTTTCCACGACCATTAATGAAAATAAAGAAATAAAATAAATAAAAATACGGAAATAAATCTAACGTTTATAGCCAGTGCACCTATTTGATTGTTTTCATTTGTGGTTGCTATGATATGAGCCTTGAAATTTGAAGTTATTACTCAACGAGCCATTGAGTAATGAAGGTCATTACTAAATTAAAAAGAATTTAATGATGACAATATTATTAAATAGTCGTGGAAAATAGTATATTATTCAACGACCGAGTAATGATGGCTATTAATAATGAGAATGAAAGTGTTTGAATTCATTCGAGTCATTAATAGCCATTACTTGGGAGTTGAATACTATACTTTTTCCACGACTATTAATGAAAATTTTAAATATCTTTTGAGAGCACGCGGTCGAATCTGATGTTTATAGACAATGCAGTAGAAAGGAACCTATTTGATTGTTTTCATTGATGGTTGCTATGATACTATTACTCAACGGGCCATTATGTAATGAACGTCATTACTAAATTAAAAAGTGTTGAGTAATGACAATATATAGTCGTGGAAAAATGTATTTTTCACGTTTATTTTAGTAGCAGGTTTCTTTTTTGAATATCTCGATTTTTAAACAGCCAAATACTGAAAAATGTACCAAAGCGCCTGATCCACGTACAAGTAAAACCGCGGTTTTAGTCCGCGAGCCAGGCTCGTTATTATTGTGCGTCGGTCAGCTCAAAACCGCTGTTTTAAAAATCGACGAGCCTGATGTCTCAGTTTGGTTTGACATTTTACTTGTCGTGCCACAACACTGTTAGTGGATCAAGCAAGCGCGAGCTAGCAGTTTTTAATTAGACCAATACTCTCAACATACATAAAACTTCCACATCGAAACAGAACATATTTCTGTCAAGCGCAAAAGTTGACTTAAAGCTCGCCAGTTTTGCTCGCTAGTCGATTAGCAACTGGTCTGGCGAGTAAACACGTCCATTTTAAAACCGCGGTTTTACTCGTCGGTTGTACCCATCAGTTTTACTCGCTCGGGGATCAGGTCCTTAATACACGGCACCATTCGCAGCCGACTAGACAAAAAATTAAAGGAAATCAATGAAATCATACCGTATATTATATAAGGTAACTGACAATTGTTCCGCCAAAAGAAAAACGGGGATGAGATTCAATGCTACAGATTTCGGCAAAAAATATTTTTAAAAATTCTATCGAACAGTTTATAATTAATTAAAAATTTTAAATTTTAAAAGTGGAGTATAAAGTTTTATGGTTATTACATTATTAATTACATCACAGTGTCACATTGACACACATCTGAATTTTGATTTATTACATGTTTAACATCTAGAAACGAAATACTGAGCCATGTTTAGGAAATAATTACTGTTACAAAACGCGACCAACACATTTCCAAGGAATCGTTTAAACATACTGGTTTTCACCGGAAATGTAAAACGCTTTATTGTACCTGCAATTTATTGCTGAAAAATGTTTTACTTATTAATGGGCTAGACGATCGGGTGAACCTAATTCGTCATTCACGCTAACTACAAAATTACAGCTGATTGTAAACTTTCGCACTTTCGAAAAATGTTTAAAAATTTCCTTAGAACATAATTAAGAATTTATCCAAAAAGTATATTATGCCTTATGTGTAAACTAAAGGCCATCACCAATATAGTATTTCATCTTTAAATTGGCTTTTATGGCAGCGCAATAGTGAATGGGAATGATGAATTGTTATTTACGACACAAAACTCGCTTGCGTCACGTGCCCAATATAAATATAATTAATTAACTTCCATCATTGCCGACTAGAGTACAGGCCATGTTCAGTGGGTGGGGATTCGGAGTCCGGTGTTCATGACCACGCTTGCGCTCGCTTCCTAGCACGAATTCATGCGATAGGACGTCTTAACTTGACAAAATAATAACGTAGTTAGGAACAGAACATTTTGCAGGCATCGTGAATAAAGCAAGGAAAAGACCCACAATTGTGTTAAATGAGAAAAAAATAAGAACAAATTCTAATTTAGCAGAACGCTCGGCACGAAGCAGACATGTTCATCGTATGATATACGTTTACGGAATGAATTAAGCAGTCCCGCGTCAACCCAGACTCCGAAATTCGGAGTCTCCCCACTTACTAAGCATGGCCTGTATTCTAGTCGGCAATGCTTCCATACATACATGGATTTAAACAAGAAAACCTGTTTTAAAAATAAATACCTAACTATACTCGTTTAATTTAGAACGTCTTTGAAAACATCAGGACGAGCGAGAGTGTCCTTTATGTGAATGCATTTTTGTTCATAATAATTAACGAGAAAGATAATCGGCCGAAGTATGTATCCTGTTTAACACTAACGTCTGAAACAAAAATTTTCGGAAAAGTTTTGTGGAGCAATATCAAAATATCAAAGTAGTTTATTTTAATCATTTATTTAGAAACTTATTCCTTAATTTCTAAACAACAGAAAACCTAATTTAAATTATACTTAGAGGTCCGTTGTCTTCAATGTTATAGAGTTTGTGCTTGACATTATAACGAGTGATCAATATCTTTTGTAATCAAGGAAATAAAATCGTGTGTCTTTGATTAGTTCATTATTTCAAATGCCATTTGATTGTTTATATTGCATTCCTATACAAAATCTAACTCTTGTTCTTATATATTACATGTTTTTTTTTATAAATTTTGATAAATCGCAAGTTCACATTTCCCACAAAATGAAAGCACGCGCCAAGAGCAATGTAAAACTGGTTCATAGAAGGTACGTAAAATTTCCGCCGCGCCGTTCTCTTGTAAAGCGAATTCTTATTTAACTGTTCACAATGTAAAAATAAACTGTTATGAACACAGATTCCTGTTAATCAATTAAACAGTTACACATGTGCTGGACGGTGAGGTGAGAGACTGGCAATAAGTAAGCATGTTTTTAAATTTAAAGCAATAAACGAGGAGTTTTGAGAATTTTTGTAAGTTTTAATGCAAGCAAAAACATTTCTAAAGAATAACTGTTTTTCCTAAAACGTAAAATAATAAAGTCCTCTATTGCAAAAATTCCGTATATACTTTTCCGGATATCCAGTTTGTACTATCGCGGCCTTAAAATTTCGCACGATTCAATTTTCCGTTGTAAATATGACTTTCTTTAATGGCTTGTCAAAAATAATCACTTGCAAAATAATCATTTGCATTTGAATAGGACTACAAGTTCGCAAGGTGAGAAACATGAGTGAGACCACCACAAAAATATTCTACTTAACTTTGACTACGATTGGCATTCAAGGGACTATTCAATGAACCAAATAAATGATTAAAATAAAATATTTCAAAAGCTAGTTCGCAAATCTACGTTACACATGATTTCATTTTCATAGTAACCGGTAAATAAATTTTTGTTTAAAATACTCACTGCAACCACTAACTGGGTATTCCAGTTATATTTTGACTAGTGAAATACTCGCTGGAATTTGCTGTTGCTAGGCTACGAAAGTAAATATCTGCTATTTTAGTGGTTAATATTTAAAAAATGACAGGTGAATTGAATAGTCATTTTAAATATAATGCTAAAGTTGTCGCATCACAATACCAAATCACATGCATTCTGAAGGAGAGAAGGGTTTTGGAATCACAAAATTACTTAGAAGACTTCAGCTCTAATACTTTACTAACTTGCGGTTCTTAAAATATAACCAAGCAGTCTGACTTTAGGTTAAACGTCTTTAATGTCAAAATTGAGGAAAAGCTTGTTCTACAAAACTATAATTTAGAGAAATTGTAGCTACTTGGTTAAAAATCGTGCGAAATTTTAAGGCCCCGATAGTACATTATAATTACGATAACAGTTATGTAACAAGCACGGCATGATAAATAAAAATGTTAGACAAGAGGCGTTTTCGTTTCATAAGTGATCCGCAACTGATCTGAACTTGAAGTGATGATCCTGAACTGATCTATTTTAATTTGATTCCATAGTGGTATGAAAAGAACGCTTTTTGTGCGGATCAGATCTGTTTTACTCAGTGCTGCTCAGAGCTACTTCACACGTTGAAACGAAAACGGCTGATATCGAATATTTGTTTCCAATGACAATTGGATGAGGTAATTTTAGTATCAATTTACAAATAAAGAAATTTTTCCCGAAAACTTTTGTTACATACTGCTGTGTTAATGAACCAGACCAAAAAACACACACACATTAAACACAAAAACAAACAAAAATACACAATAATAAAAACTCACCTGAAAACGGAACAACAAGAACAAGGAGTTCTTCTCGATCACTCAAAACATGCACTGGAATTACCATCATTACGCTAATGCATAGAGGCGATGGATAATAATATCCCCAAGCCAAAGGACAGCTGGGATGAATTCGTTAGATACCTGGTTAAACACATGACAAGACCCCAAACATCCTTGCACCTCACGCTTATGGCCCATTGTAACAACGACCAGCAAGAAGAAAAAGAGGCTCGTGTACCTCGAATATGACAGAAGAGCTCGGATAAAGTCAACCGTGACCCAGGAGGTTGGTTTAAATTACCAAACGTTGTTAGAAAGGCAGCTAAAAATAACAGCACGAGTGAAAAAGTGAGGTTATGTTGCACTAAATTCATTTTCGTAAATTTCTTTATTTTAGCAGGTTGACTGCCATGTCCACCCAATTGAGTGGACACATGTACTCCTCGCTGGTACCAGAGCGAAATTATGTAAACTGCCAGTACTTGCCAGAGCTATTACTTCACTATTAGTTGTCATAGAATAGTTTTATAGGTACATAAATGTTCCTTATATAAGGGAAATTTTTGAATTACTTAAACCTGTCTACCCAAATGGATTGACATCATCTCGTTCCAAAACATATATTTGTTATGTCCACCCAATTGGGTGGACAAGCGAATTGGAAAATGAACCAACTAATATTTATTTAATAAATTTTAATTGTAATTGATCGGACACTTCGAAAAATCAATATAAATGTCTATATTTGTATTGATTTTGGGAAATGTCTAATCAATTACAAACACACTTCTTTTTAACAATCATACTTTCCCCAAGCTTTAAAACTTGTCAGGAAGACGTGTTTGGCTAGTGACTGACATTGCCGGTTGCGGCAGCGATCATCTTCTGTTGTTATTTCTCCTTCAGCATTCGCTTTATGAACTGCTATGGTTATGCAATAAAAAGTTATACAATAATTTTCATCACAATTGTAAATACAATAATTTTCAAAAAAACAAGAAAGTGTTTCAAATATTTATTAGAATCATGTGCGATTTCAAAGCATTCGAAACATAGAAAACGTTTATCCGGACATGATTTGCAAAACTTTCTTCGCCTTGCTTCTCGCCTCTTTTCTCCCTGATGCCACAGCTATTTTTGAATAACAGTCTTTGCAATTTTTTCTCGTTGCTCTGAAATAATTTTGTTGTATTTCATATAATTAAATACTATTTATTTGATTTACCATTTCATTTTACCAGTCGCAACAACATCGGCTTTTTGCAAATAGTGATTAGTGGGTTTTGCTAATCTTGGCGTTCGGGATCTCTCTTCACTGGTAAAAATGATAGTAAAATTACATCATTTTTTACATCGATATTTCATGTTATTTTACTATTATTAAGTAATAATACATCGAATTCTACGTAATATTAAAAATTTACTTAAAATTACTTTGAATTTCAATGTAAAAATAGTGTAAGTTTACTACCATTTTTATCAGTGTTCTTCTTCAGGAATATCCAATAAAGCATAGATTATCTTCATTCGAAAGTCAGCTAATTTCATTTTTATTGGTGTATTTTGCGTAGAAGCATTAATAAGGTAAGCATTTAACAATTGACGTCCCAAATATGATATCGTCTGCTACTTTGTGGTATCAACGAATGGACTTTCTAATAGCTGAATGATATGAGGATAGTTGATCCGAAATATCAATACCGCCCTTCATGGTGTTATACTTTAAAATCATATCAGGTTTAGTGATTTCTTCATTTCTCTTGTTCTTTTTCCCAGTTGGCACTAAATCGGCGGAAAATTTCGAGGACACGCAATAGACATCCCTTTTATCCCTCCATTTTAAAGCAACAATTCCCTTAGAATTTTCGAGGGCTTTGCATTCTCCTGGTTTCAACTTAGCAACAATAATTTCTTTAGGAAAATATTTCCTATTTTTACGAAACGTACCAACAAAATAAGTCTTCTGATCAAGAAGTTGATGGATTAATGGAATACTGGTATAAAAGTTGTCAGTACATAAAATCCGTCCTTCTCCCAGATAAGAACCCATGAGTGACATAACGACATTGGTTGGCAGACTTTCATAATTCGTACTATGTTCATTTTTCTTTCCAGAATATGGACTAACTTTGTACGTATATCCTGCATGATCACAAAGTTTGAACAATTTGACTCCGAATTTATGGGCTTTTCCAGGAATATATTGCTTAAAATTTAGCCTGCCTGTGAAAGGCACCATTGATTCATCAATAACCAGTGTTTCACCTGTGGAGTTTTAACTTCTTGAAACTTTGACTGTATAAAATCAAGCAATGGTCGCACTTTACAAAGTCTGTCACCTTGAACATCTTCACCAAAATGCCAAAATCTCAGTAAAAGTTGAAAACTATTTCTAGTCATAAAAGACGATATCTCATTTTTGTAGATTCTTTTATCTGACCAATAAGACTCAAGAGAAGGCATGTGCACTAGTCCCATCCATAGTCGAAGTCCCAAAAAAACTTTCATTTCTCTAGCGTCTGTCCTTCCAATCTTTGTACCTACTACTCCTTTTTACTCTGTTATTCTCTAAAAATGTTTGTGCATTTTTATTAGTTTCCTTAACTATTAATTCGATAAGGTCATCAGATACAAAGAGTTTATAATAATCTATGGGCTTTGAAACAGCTGGATCAAATGGAATATTTATTTTTTCTAAGCTGATAAATGGGAAAAGAGGTCGGTTATCGTACGCGCATTCATTCCAAATATGTACATCATTCTCATCATGGTCTATATCTACGTCGCTCGAATTAGATTCATTTTCAGAATCGCCATATGCCGCCAAGGTAGCTTCAAATTCTTCATTATGTATTGAACTAGTATCTTCAGATTCATTGCTAACGATATATTCACTTCCTGAATCTTCAAATGGTTCTTCTTCACCGCTTGTATTATAGTTTTCCCAATATTCTTTTAACTCTTTTTCACTCAATTTATTTTTTGAATCTTTACAGTCTAAAATAGATACTTTACGCTTTTTTCTGGGATTTTACATCGCACTGACACACTTTCAAATAAACACAAAATAATTCGACGGATATTACCAACAAATCACGTTGCACAGCCGGTAAATAAATAGACATTTAAAAAAAACCTGTATTACCGACCGATGTTACTCTTGTTAAAATGTTCTGTACATCCAAATAGGTGGACATATATTTTAAAACGAACCTATATTGTCGATCTACATCCTCTTTTCGATGAGTTTGCTACAGATGGCTGCAGGAAAAATTTTTGAAAAATATTTGATTGTCCACCCAAGTGGGTAGACAGTTGCAAAAATTCGAGTTCACGTGTCCACCCAATTGGGTTGACGAGATCAAAATTTCGAGTTCATGAAAAATATGCTTGGCAGTCAACCTGCACGGAGAGAATTAAGTTGTAAAAGTAAATATAAATATAGCAATTTTTACAAAAATTTATATTACTATATGTGACAGCAAAATCATTTTATTAACTTAAAAACATATTTATATTAACTGTTATATATTTAAATTTAAAAAAAGGATATTCTAAAATGGCTAAAATATAAAATATAATATCGTTTAATATATTTATATTTTAACATTTAGATTTACGCACAGATAAGAAGCTACGGGATTCACACGATCACCAACCTTTACAGCTGCACCAAAAAAAATAAGTACTCGATTTAAGAAAAAACGTATATTAAATTACAAATTTTATTAAAAAAAAATTGTGGAAATCGGTTTTGATTACAGCGGATTCCTCGAGCATGCTCTGTACAGCTGTTTAAGGCCTCATTGGGCCTTTATCAACAGAACCGTAGCTCCAGAACTCCACCATAGAAAACATAAATATATTATGTTATGTTGTGTTGTCTATGAACTCCACTGCAAACCAAACCAATGTCTCCTAGGTTATATGTCATTGCGATGTGAAAGTAATGAACAATTTAAGTAGTGACATCTTTCGATCGCTTTTTGACCTACAAATTTTATGTTGTAAACATCATATCTGCAGGACGAACTCATAAATGTTACAAAATCATATGCTTAATGTAATATAATCGCATTGTCATTTCTTTTAAGAGAAAAATTTACTTGCTTTACTTAAACAATTTTGCTACTTTTAAAACAATTTATTTTATTATTAATGATACTTTTTTTACAACACGGTTTTTAATATACATTTTTCTTAGTGTGTTAGAAAAAGTTAATTTTAAGTAAACCATTTGTTGGAAATAAATTATTTGAATTTTTTAGAATGTAAATACATAGAGATTAGGGTTAGGAATGTAATATTAGGAAAATTTAACTTAAAAATAATAAGAAGTTGAAAAATCACGGCCGCCTAGATTGATGAAGCACCAGTGCTTTATACGGCCGGGCGCGTTTGAAAGAAACCTGTTCCGTGACAGTTGTCGTTAGTGTGGCTCCCTCTACACAGTTTTCACTTAAACACCTACCGTTGCCATAGTTACCACGTTACTTTTGACATCTAATTTAAATTCGAATTATTTGTTAACATTATTCTATTTCAATTTCAAATCACAAATAACTATAATATCTATATTACTTTTTTATCATCAAAATTGCGAAGGTGTTGTGTAATTAGGTAATTGCAATCCAGAAGTTACTGTTTCCTATCACAGTTTGCCTGCAGACTCTAAATTTTAAATTTCAATTTAAATTTGAAATGGAGAGAAATTTTGACAAATTACGCAGGTTCTGGGTGTCTCATAATGTACGGAGGAGATTGATAGGGTGAAAAGAACATCAAAAAATAAGGTAACCTCATCATATACATTTTTTTTCCAAAAGTCAATAATAAAGGAATTATAAGACCATCTGGATACTTTAAGTTATGAAACTAACATTTTAAATTCAGGTATAAGGGCGGGCGGCCACTGCGCGCGAAACTTAGCTAAGCTGAGCGAAACTAAGTTTTTTGAAAATTAGATCCAACGTAATCTTACGCGAACGTGGCAATTAAAGCTAAGGGAAGCGAAGATAGGATAGCAAAGATATAAAACAATGTTTATCTTCGCTCGTCCGCGTAAGATTACGTTGGATCTATGGCGGATTTCACAAACGTTACTTAAATTTAATCATCCGTTAAAAGTAAACGTTGCCATGGTTACATGTGTTGAAGGTATGGGAATGATTATTCTTAATCAATGATTAAAGTTAAGTGACGTTTGTGAAATCCAGCGTAAATCTTCAAAAAACTTAGTTTCGCTTAGCTTAGTTTCGCGCGCAGTGGCCCGTCGCCTTTAAGCCGTTTTTCCACCAAACGGACTAGTCGAGTTTCTGTTATGTTCGGGTTTTTCGAGACACTGAAAACAGAAGACAAAACTCGGACAAATTGGAAACCCTGTTTGCACCAAGCAGATAAAATATTGTAGGAGTTTCGGTTTTGTTTTCAGTGCTTTTCCACCGAACACGCTACTGAGTTTGTAAACAACAAAATCGATTTATTTTGAACATGATTACGACAAATTTAAAAAAAAAACTTGAATTGGAAAAAGGCGCGGTACTATACAGCGTGATTCAAAAGGGTCGCATCATCGCTTTGGTGTAAATACAGACCATTAACAGGAGCACGAATATGTTTTTAGAATTTTTTTGCCATGAATAGTTTTTAAGATATGAATGTTTAAAAATAACGCAAATAGGCAACGCTGCACCTTGTAGGTGCACTTACAAATTTGAAATCATAGATCATAGGTACCCTCTTTTTTGTTGACAACTGCATATGCGCTGGTTTGTCAAAACCTTTGGAAATAAAATTTGACATAATAATAAATGTCAATTCTTAACTGTGGTTCTTAATATCCTACTTTCTTCAGCTATTCTAAAGTTCTTAAGTAAAAAAAAAATATGAAAGAGTTGGTTGATGCGTGCTTTCAAAAAGAAAAAACACGGTAAACTTAGAATTTAGAAAAATCAGAAATTAAAAGAAGCAAACATGCAGACTGCAAGAGCAAGGACAATAAGGTTCACTTCAAAATGTAACGTTTTAATAAATTTTTTAAATATTATGTAAAACTAACTGAAGATCAAACAAAAACAATCTAAATTCTAAACTAAAAATTAAATAGCTACAATATATCGTCTGTCTTATGAAAAACGCACGACGTTATAACTCTGTTATTAATGATCCGATTTCAATAATTCAAAAAGCACATAAGACTAGTTTAAAAATACTACAAAAGGATAGCATTTTAGATTTTTTTAAATATGACATTTTTGTCAGGCGATAGTCAACTTTTTATTTTTAAATGGCGACAGATATTTTTTTTACTCAGTTTGATAGAGATTTATTTTCGGAATTCAACGATTTATTTCAACTTGATATTTTTTGTAGAATGTTTTTGAGAAATGGAAATTGTTTTTTTTAATAAAATTTTCAAGTATGCTTTGGATTCCTACCAAATTGCACAAAACAGTAACTATCTTTTACGATTTAAGTATTATATTTATCTGTCAATTTGTTTTCATTTATTCTTGTTTGTATTATTTGTTACCGTCTTGCTATTATTTTGTTATACCATTATTATTTCATTATGGATAACAATCAATTAACTGATACGGTTCAAGTGTTTTTCGAGTGCCACAAAAATTCTGGTCAAGCTGAGCGCCTTTACGCAGCTCGCTCTCCTAATAGAGAAGTTCCTAACCGTCAGAAATTTAGAAGACTTGAAAAAAATTTAAGAAATCACGAAGCTTTTAAGAAACCCAAGAAACAGCAACGTCAATTTCGTGAAAATGTAGAGTTAGATGTCTTTCTTAGTGTTCTAGAAAATTCAAGAACTTCAACTCGGGAAATTGCACATTTTCGATTATCTGATTTTCCTCTTTGAGACCTTTAATTTGAGTACCCGCACGGTGAGTTTTACTTTTCCGAAAGTTTTTCAATTATCCCCCCCCCAAAATTTGATATTTTGAAATCGACTTTTAAATAATTGAATTCAGAAAATAAATCTCTTATCAAACTGAGCAAAAAAAAGTATCTGCCGCCATTTGAAAAAAAAAAGTTGATTATCGTCTGACAAAAATGTCATATTTAAAAAAATCTAAAATGCTATCCTTTTGTAGTATTTTTAAACTAGTCTTATGTGCTTTTTGAATTATTGAAATCGGATCATTAATAATGGAGTTATAGTGTCGTGCGTTTTTCATAAGACAGACTATGTTCGAAATTTTGCCCATTTGCCTCAATACATTTTTCTAAGCTTCTTCTGATGCTCTCTTGAACATTTCTTAACATTTGAGGCGTTATTGTATGTGAAGCATCTAGAATTCTCTGACGAAGTTCTTGCTCAGTGTTGGGGACAGTGCGATAAACAATTTGTTTAATATGTCCCCATAAAAAAAAATCTAGCGGAGTAATATCACAAGATCGCGGAGGCCAAGCGATATTACCTCCGCGTCCGATCCACCTTCCTGGATAATTTACATTTAACCACTGCCTTACAGGTCTAGCAAAATGCGCAGGTGCACCGTCTAATTGCAACCATATTGGGTTGACTAAAACCGCCAAGGGAATATTTTCTAGCAATTCTTGAAAATCGCCTCTCAAGAAATTCAAAAAATTATGCCCATTGAGGCGATTTGGTAAAAAGTACGGGCCCATCAATGCCAGCCCAGACATTGACGGAAAAACGTTGTTGAAATGCTCGTCGATGTATTACATGAGGGTTTTCTATTGCCCAATAATGATGATTGTGCATGTTAAACACACCGTCACGAATGAAGGTACATTCATCCGTCCACAAAATCAGATTTTGAAAATTTGGATTCAAATTGATTTGATCCAGCATCCAATGGCAAAAGTTCGTACGAAGAGGAAAATCAGCTTCACACAGAGCCTTGCACTTTTGTATAGTGGAAAGAATGGTAACATTCTGTTTTTAATACACGCTGAACAACATTGTAATTTACGTTTAAATTTCGTCCAATATCTCGAATGCTGACGTTAGAATTGTCTTCAACGACTTGTAGAACAGCTTCCTCGACTTGGGGAGTTCTGGCGGAGCGTGGCCTATCTATCACTTCATGGATTACATCCAGTCGACCTGTTTCCCTCACACGCTGATCAAGCCGTTGAAAAACATTTTTGTCTGAATGTCTACGTTCACCGTATCGTTCAGCATAAGCTGCTGCAACGCGTCGAAATTTTCCTCCACTCTCTCCCAGAAGAAGATACATATCACAGTATTCATTTAAAGTAAACATTTTGAATTTGAATAAATTCTTCAAATTAATCAAAAAATTTGACTTTCAAAATGTGAACATTATTGATAAATTTTATTTGTCAGGTCACATTATGGTAACCATAGTAAAACCGAATTTTCGGTGCACCGTTGCCGGCTTTACTTCTAAAATAATGTTAACATTTCCAAAGACTTTTCCTGCTTTATTACTTAATAAATATTATGTTTTATTAGCAAGGATAATTTTGCAGGCGTTTATCTACACCAGCCATGTCAAAGATACGGCCCGCGGGCCGCATACGGCCCCCGGGCCGTATCAATACGGCCCGCGATCGCAATTTGTCACAGACAAAACAAGTCAAAAACAAGAGAAGTCAGGTATCTGGATCCTCGAGCTCAAAATAATTACCCTCTTTTATAACTTTGATATGATTTTTAACAACCGTATATTATACATATACTATCTGTATAATTAAATAAATAAAATGTTATAATAATTCAGTACATTTTTTTTATTTGAATCTGGCCCGCCTACACATTCTAAATTTAATATATGGCCCTCTGCAAAATTGAGTTTGACACCCCTGATCTACACCTTTCATTAATAAAAACATAGAGTTACATTATCTAATTACTATAAAATCAACATCGGTTTCGTAACTTTGAAAGCCTATATCTTCGTAAAAAAAATCATCTAGAAAATTTTTATTTACACTTTTGAGAACAAATAAGTGGGTCTAAAAACCACCTAAGTGATGGTGCGATCGTTTTGAATCACGGTGTATATCAAAACTATGTCTCATCATATTTACTTACCTACGAGTATTATTTATTTACTAATATTTATTGTACAAACAAACCAGAAAACTGAAAAACAACTGCAACTCGCTATTTCCACCTGACAGTGACACTTGGTAAACGCGCCAAAACTCTTTGATCTTACCGCTTTCGATCGGGACTCTTAAAACACAATAGCAACTGTCGCTAAAAACTCGAGTCTTCAAAAAATTGGTAAAAAGTTTCAGTTTTGTTTCTTTCGACACGAGTTTCTGTTGTGTTTTTGTTTTGTCCGTTTAGTGGAAAACCGGCATAAGACACCTGCATGTACAACATATTTATTAGATCCTCCTTCCTTTTCAAAGGGTAGTTTTAGGGGGTGACTTTTCAGTATTTTATTCCTAACTTTTCATTTTTACATATTTCATCAAGAATTTACTAAGAGAATATTCTTTAGATTATTTGGCACAAGAAGGCTCTCTTGTTGCCGTTTTCGAGTAATTGAGGTTTATTAGTTAGCATACATCCATTACATTTTGTTACCATAAAATACTGAAAGTAATCCCCTCAAACTACCCATTAAAAGGGAGGAAGGATCTAACAAATGCGTTGTAGATGTTCAGTTAGGTGTCTTGTATCTGAGTTTCAAATATTAGTTTGATAACTTAAAGGATTCAGAAGAAAAGATAATACGTTTCATCCCTCTTTCAGGGAATTATAACTCCCTTATTATTGACTTTTGGAAAAAATCTACAGCGTGTACCAAAAAGTTTTATACAAATGGAGAAAAAGTTTATCTTACATTTCACAAAAAAAAACTATTCTTTATATAAAGCTCTGCATGACTTGTAGATCCATAATCAGGTACAAAATTTAATTTTTTTTTTTAATTGGCTGGAATAAAGCGAAAATAAAAAATAATGATTTGGACGAAGAGCAAAATACGTTCAAACTGTAGTGGAGAGCAAAGTGTTCATTGAAATTGTGATTAAATAGCAAAAAATTATGCACACTTGTAGATTATTGAACGTATTTTGCTCTCCGTCCAAATCATTATTTTTTATTTTCCCTGTATTCCAGCCAATTTTGTACCTGATTATGGATCTACAAGTCATGCAGAGCTTTTTATAAAGAATAGTTTTTTTTTGTGAAATGTAAGATAAACTTTTTCTCCATTTGTATAAAACTTTTTGGTACACGCTGTATATGAAAAGGTTACCTTATTTTTTGATGTTCTATTCACGCTTTCAATCTCCTCCGTACGTTATGAGATACGCAGTATAATTAATTCTTTGTATTAGTAAATAGGTAAAAATAAAGCTTTTCATCTTGTAGATGCTGCACTCTTCTCAAATTATTCACTGGTTTGCTGCAATCACTTTTCTGAAGATTTTTCTTCACGTGAAGTCGAAAAATGTTAATTGCAGGGGTTGTACCTTCTATATTTAAGGTTTAATAATTGTATACACAACTGTAATATTCATTATTAACTGTATTACAAATGATTTTAGCTTCCTAATGGAGATTCAAGTCTTTCTGAAAATATAATTCCTCAAATTTCTGATACAAGCGCCGCACTTTCGTTATTTAAGGTTTAATTAATACAAATACAATTAAAATATTTGTTATTAACTATATTACAAAACATTTTAGCTTGGTAATGAAAACCCGAGTCTTTCTGAAAATTTATTTCCTCAAATTTCTGACGCTTATACTCAAACTACAAACATTACAACTGTAATTAAAGATCTAGCTTATAACAAAAACAAAAACACAGATAATTAATTACTTTGTTAATATCACATTTATTTGTCACACAGTGACTGCAGTTTCAACATTACAATGTCATTTTCAAACTAATAATTTAAACCGAAATAGGTTTACCACATGTACCGAACTCATGCACCTGGTGCATGATTTGTGCACCGAGGAAAGTTAATGGTCCATGGGGTCGGTACATTAAATATAACCTAAAAAAAGTTATTAGTTGTAGGTAGAGATGTAATTTTTCCGGAAAAATAAAAAAGATGGAAATTTTCCGATGACCTTTTCCGATAATTTACCAGAAAATTTGCAAATCAATTATAGTAACGTATTTCTTTTAAAAAATATTTTTATAAACTCGGGCAAACGATAGTTAAAATAAATTACAAAATAATGTGTATTCACAAACCAAACTTACACTCTGAAAATTTCCATTTTAGAAAATTTCCAAAATGGAAAATTTCTGAACCCACATCCCTAGTTGTAGGCAGCGTTTTGTAAAATTAAAATAATTACTAGTTGCAATGGATGTGGAGTTGGGAAAATGTTCAAAAATAAAACATCAGCTTCAGATATGGAAAATATCAGGAAATATACTTATTTTCAAATGTTATTATAGATTTTGTTTGGTTAGTTCACCGAAGTTTATCTACCGAAGCGTTTTTAAATTCAGTCAACCGATCTCTGCACCGGTGTATCAACTGATTACCGATCGGTAAATTTGATGTACCCACCGGGTGAATTTTCGTAAATGCCTTATATATACACCGAGAAAACTAAGTTCTAAACTATTGACAATAACTGCGTAACATCTGAAGGGATTTTTTTAATTACAAACTTCGAAGAAGGTTGAATACATTGGGTCAGTTTGGTCGTTCAATAAAATTTCTTCGGAATTACTCGCCGCTTTACGAATTTCTAGTGATTCCAGTAGGCTTAATTTAAGGCTTTTTTCTGCGTAATGTAAAATTTGTGTATTGTCTGAAGTGAAAGAATGTTTTTCTGCGATTAAATGGTTGGCAAAATTTGAGTCGCTTTTTTGTAGATTAAAAGACCGAATGTGTTCTTGAATGCGTGTGGCAAAATTTCTCCCAGTCTGACCTATGTAGACACATTTACAATCATTACATTTAAGTTTATATACGCCAGATTTTTTAAATTTGTCTATTTTATCTTTAGTGTTAAAAACCAAATTTGAGATTTTATTATAGGGTTTATATACAAGTAATATATCTTGATTTTTGCTAATTATTCTGCCTATTTTTTCTGATATTTTACCAAAATATGTAAGTGAAATGTACTGTTTGTTGTTACTCGAATTTACCTTGGGATATATTGTATTTAGTGTTTGTTTTTCTAGTTTATTTTTTAGAATTTTGTCAATAATGTTGCTGTTGTATCCATTATTAATAGCTATTTGTTTTATGGTTGTTATTTCTTTTTTAAGATTATCTTGTGAAAGTGGAAGATGAATGGCTCTGTGGATCATAGAATTAAATGCTGAAAGTTTTTGTTTGTGTGGGTGCGAAGAATCTGCAGGAATTACTGAAATTAAATTATATTAACTCAGTACACCCTAATATTAAATTCACAGTCGAAACAGAGGAGGATAATAATTTAAACTTTTTGGACGTAACTATAACCAAAAACAGCAATAATTTAGCATTTGATATTTTCCGAAAACCCACATACACAGATGCAATAATTCTTTCACTTCAGACAATACACAAATTTTACATTACGCAGAAAAAACCCTTAAATTAAGCCTACTGGCGTCACTAGAAATTCGTAAAGCGGCGACTAATTCCGAAGAAATTTTATTGAACGACCAAACTAACCTAATGTATTCAACCTTCTTCGAAGCTTGTAATTAAAAAAATCCCTCCAGATGTTACGCAGTTATTGTCAATAGTTTAGAACTTAGTTTTCTCGGTGTATATGTTACGGATAAAGACGATAATTGGACATTGACGATAATGGCCGGACAATAACGTGAATGTCCATTTTTCCTGGCCAATACCGCTAATAACCAGACATTCACCCCAATTCTGTAACTCATAACAATATTGCTAAGTTAACAATATTGTTAAGAGAGATATTTTGACCAATCAGGGCTTAGATACAACGGATTTCTATGTACTGATTGGTCAAAATATCTCACTTAACAATATTGTTAACTTAGCAATGTTGTTATGAGTTACAGAATTGGGTTAATTGACGTTAAGGCCCGTTGCGGGCGGGCAATGTTGTTAAAAATTGTCATTTTATTTTCATGTTAACATCCTTGCCCGGTCATTAATGATAATAGCCAAAAACTGTTGGAGAATATTGATATTAGGTATCATGATTATTATTGAAACTCCACGATATGTTTTCTTTTATTATTTTTATTTATCAAATGTGCACCGTTAAAAAATGTGAAAAAATATTCACTTATTTACACTTATTAAATCTTACTTGGTAACGTAACTATAAAAAACTAAAAAAAAAAATATACAGAACAAAGTGAACAATATTAAGTTTTCAAATAATATTGTTGTGACATGAGAGTGACCCATGGCACTTGGAATTGCAAATCTTTTGCTTTGCACTACATGCACACTTATTAGGTTTGTTCCAACCACCGATTTGTGAACGATCCGCGAACTAGTTCATGCACAGTTATATGCGCATGCGCTAGCAAAGTATCGTTTAATAAACGGTTCAACATATATGCGAGATGGAACGGTTTGCTTACTATTTTCGATTAGTTTCTTCAAAGTCAGCATGTTTGGCACATTTAAAATCGAAATATATTTATTTCAAAATAAATTTACAACAAAAATCGCAGTCTTATATACCGAAGATTATGAAACAATTTATAAATTATGGACTTACAATAGAATAACCTCAAATTTTTGTAATTTTTAAAAACGTAGGCGCATGTAATTTGCCTGATTCAGAAGGAACCACAGAATGAACTTTTACGACTTTCTTTTACGACAGTTTGCGTGAAAGAATAATTTTCGTATTCGCAACGAAGTTCACAGTGGCCCGTCAGGCAAAAGAATATTGGATGAATGCGCATGTCAGTCCAAACAGTTTCTACTTCGGTCTAGGAATCGTTTTGACCGTACAGGAACTAGTTCCTGTACGATTATAAATTTGATGGAACGCTGACTGTCGGTTCATGAAACAGTTCACAAGTTTAGATGGAACGGTTTTTTCACACTGCGCAGGTTTAGAACGGTACAATGTACGATTTTCTGGCGTGATGGAACAAACCTATTGTTTTTACATCTGCCATTGCATTGATAGTTCTTGTAACCCTGTCCCCCTAAAATACTATATTCAGGTTCTCCTATAAAATAAACTTTTCAATGCAGGGATTAAATTCAGATCTGGTGAACGCCATGGGTTGTACCTAAAATCTCAACATTATTCTGTGATTTATGTTTTCAACAGCATATAAACTCACAAAGCTTATAAGTACTATCTTCTACACTACTGACAACAGCCAGTACATTACGGGGAGAAGCACGAACTCTGTATACGGCCGGTATGGGTACACGAACCGTAGTTCCAACTTCAACTTCGCAGAATTTTTTATTAAATAGCTTCAGCATTTTGGTGGCTTGCTTTTCTAAAGACTCTGCATCTTTTACGCTCCCTGATGTTCGCAATTAAGACATTTTTTTAACTTCTTCGCCAAGTGGTAATATTGTAAAGCACTGGCCGCAAAGTATTTGGCCTTCGTCTACGACAAAAATTCAATAGAATGTTATGTATTTGGTGGGCCAGGTATACTCGTATATGGATATTTCCCATTGAATTGATAAAAAATACGAAATGAGCTTACTGTTTTCAGTCAAGCTTTCAGCATCTACTGTTTCTGGAACTGTATTTTCTTTGTCTTCTCTTTCCCTATGCGAATTAGGATCCTCAAGGTCAGTAGAGTCTCCTTACATTTCTTTTAGCAAATTTTCACCATCTTCTCAGTGGCCAAATGGTTGATTTCATCGTATGGATTGCCAGCTGAGGCTACACACATAAAAATTTTTGGGATAAAATGTTCTCCTCCTAGTCGGTGTTGAAAAATACGGATAGAGTTTTACTTGAAAAGTTGTAAAGCTCATCTCATTTAGTGAGATTAAAATCTTTTCCTGATTAAAATGCGTCTAAAAATAGGTGTTAAAAAATTATATATATATATAATACATATATAGAAATAACTACCGCGAGGATTAAAATGCTACTTTTGTAGACCACATTAACACTTTCTAAAGTTAAACGTCCTAACTCCGTTTATTTTAACACTAAAAACGGATGGACGCGAGGAAACACCAGACGCGAGGGAACTCCAGATTTTTATCTGTGTAGTCTTTCTATTTTATCATCATTGGCCACTATTTGACGGGCAATGACGATATCGTCCGGACAACGATGTTAACAGCGCGGTTGTATTATGATTTATCAACATTGCCCCAAAGACACGGACATTAACGTTATTGCCCGGTCATTATGAACAATGTCCAACTTGACAGGACATTATCGTTATTGACCGGCCAATAACGTCATTGACCGAATTATCGTCTTTGCCCGTAACATATATATAGACTAGGTTTCGGTTTAAATTATCAGTTTGAAAATGACATTGTAATGTTGAAACTGCAGTCACTGTGTGATAAATAAATGTGATATTAACAAAGTAATTATCTGTGTTTTTGATTTTGTTATAATGGAATATCACAAAGTAACGGCGGAACGTGTTAATTATCTAACTTATACTTTAAAGACTGCGTTACAGCAGTTACATATATGGAATATATGTACAAATATTTCCAAATTTATGACGTAAGAGAACAACAGAATCCCTCATATTAATCAGCAAGATCCCAATACTGCTCCATATACAGACACTCAAGTTGCATGCCTATCATGCTTAATCCTGCAATTTCCTCATTTTATTGCTGATATTCAGTTTAGCTCAGCAAAAGCAGGTCTTGCTGGATTCACAAGAGACAGCGGAAGCTCTGGTTTTCACTGCTAAAAGCACATATCTTTGTATCCAATATTTAATACGAGACTTAAACTTTTATTATATATTTACAAAAAGTTTTAGGTCAGATGCGGTCGAATCAGTTTTTGCAAATATTCGGCTTCGTGGTGGGTCAAATGATTTAAAAGATTGTAGAGCAAATTTTGAGAAGTGGTTTCATGAGAAATGTCAACAATAGCAACAGCATGTTTGAAATAAAATATGCCAGCACTGCAAAATTTGTAAACACTGAATATAATATTGACAAATTTGAAATCACTATTACCTTAAATGAGGCCACAATTGAAAAACTCGAACAAATGAGTATATTTGAAGAGAGCTACACAGCTTTCCATCAAATTGAATCTGCAGCAGTTGACTTTCTTTGTGGTTATCTAATAATGAAAGTTCACGTATCTTTGAACTGTGAGACATGCCAGTTCCCTTTACGAGAGAATTCCTGCGATAAAACTAACCCCTTGCTTGACTTCATTTATAATCAGGATCGTGGTAGGTTAAATTATCCCACTGAAGAATTTGTTGGCTTAGTTCAATATAACCTATGAGCAAATAAAAATCAGATTAGAGCAGGCGGTGCAAAGAAAATGTATGTCTGTGATTAAATAAAAAGTCAATAAATTTGACAGTCCATGAATGTATTACATTAATTAATTCAGTTAATCACAGACATACATTTTCTTTGCACCGCCTACTCTAATCTGATTTTTATTTGCTCACTTTTTACATACAGTGAGAATCTTGTAACGCTGCACATAGACGAAAATTACGTGATCAGATCATACATTTCTGAGGCCCGGTATTATAAAACTTTTTTACTTTTCAAGCAAAATTTATTGTACAACTAAATTAATTTACCTGATAGATTTTCGTATTATAAACATCAAGTAACTTTACTGGCATAATAAATCTACAGAATAAAATAATCCCTCGATTTTCAAACAAGTAAAGTTTAGTTGTTAGTTTAAACTGACAGCAAACAATCTAAATATCAAGAGACCGAATTTTTTTACATTTTTTTTTCACCTGAACAGAGACCGATAAGCAGCATCTGCATCAATTAAATAACTTTTGAAATCTAAGTTCAGTGGAAAAACATTACTTAGGTTAAATTCTTGTAACATCTAGTAAAAATATTCGAGTTATGTCCTCAACATCACCCATGGAACCTGTGTCAGATATCAGCGTGTCTTCGATATCAACTGATTTAGACTTTTATCTAGACTCTTTAGACCACGGCAAACCCCCTTCGAATGTTATGATGAAGAAAAATTTAAAAACAGGTTTAGATTAGCCAAAGAATCTGTTGAATACGTGTTAAGTCTAATTAATTATATTTTACCGTAATTTCTTCCCATGTCTCTGTTTTTACTTTTATACTGCAATTAGGTATCAGTTTGTTTATTTTCAACTATATTTTTGAAGTTACTTAAAATATCAAGTAACGTTTCTTTTTCGTGTTCCGTGTAATTTTTTCCTCGTTCCCTTTTCTTTTTCATTTTTAAATATAAACTTTCGCGCTAATTCAGTGTTAAACGTCAAATTAATGACTAATACGATAACGCCATCTACACTCCAGTCATAAAAGGTATAACTCTGTCGGTAATTTTAATTTAATTGTTGGTTTACTATTTACTTGGTAGATTACTTTTATAATCCGCAATATTATTTATTCAGCAATTTACCTATCAAGTAAATTTGCTTGACAACTAACTATTTGGTAATTTATTTGATGTTTATAATACCCGACCTGAGTTATGTAAAATTGCACATAGGCATAGACAAAATAAACCTAGAGTTACAACGGCAATGTATTTCTTTTAAACGTTTTGATGCCATCTACATTTTGTAAGAATACTAATGCACAAACTGCGGCAATTTTACATTTAAATTGCTTTCAAGTTGACTTCAAAAATGACAAGTAATGATTTAGGTATCGTAATTTGAAACTAAATTGAAGCGAAAATGATTTTATTAGAAATTATAATACTAACCCTGTCTAATACAATAAAATAAGTCTTGTGTATAATGTGTACATTTATACGTTAATGAATTCAGCGTTTTTACAGTGAAACCAGCCATGTATGTGTTTATAAAAGACGTTTTAGTAAAATCTTCATGTGGAGAACTTTCTTGTACAATACTGGAAAAGATTCTTTCTGGAAACAAATTTGAACTGAACAGTGGAGTTGCTATATCATCTTCATGAAAAAAAAAAGAAATTATAAATTGGAAAATAAATACTCCCCTTTATCATCCTCACAATAAAATGTGCGATTATAATTAGCAACTAAATTATCGATTAAGATGGTTTTGAAAGTTCCTATGAAACCACTGGTTGTAAGATGTTTGTATCATGGTTGTATCTCACTCCATTACTTCTAATTCGTCCAAATAAACTTTCTAGCGGGTCCTGATTGAATCTTCTACCAATGGTAATATGGTTTGTTCGATTTGGACGTTGGCGTTATGTTGCAAAAATCTGTTTTGTCACGCAGCGTTTAGTTAGACGCCGCTGTAAACTTCCATCCAATTTTTTGGAGGTGAATTTTTTGATAGTGATTAAGCACGCGTCAGACTTGCTGCTACTGCTTAAATCTACTCAGCTCACAGATTTAAAATTCTTGACGCAATCTCGAAACTGCAATCTACGTGGCTTAAATCGAACAGCCACTTTAACGCAAACAGTTTACAGCAAAACAAACCGAACGGACATTTGATGTTGCGTATACTCCTGCGACAAGTAACATGACGCGAATGGACAAATCGGACAAACCTATTGAAATCCTTGTGATTTTAAATATTCCCAACTGCACATAATATTTTTAATAGTTATTTTCCTATTTTTCTCTTTTCTGTCTCTCAAAATTTTTCACAAAATCCATAGAAGCTAACATATGTAGGCAAAGCTTTATTTACCCAAAAATTCACTGCTACTACCAGATATTCCATAACGAAGTTCTTGCCCGCGCTGCGGTGCTGTCACACTACAATTCAAAGAATCAAACGTTTTTCGCTCTAAATAAATGACAGATAATAAATTCAGTTTTATGTCATTTACCGTTTTTATTTACACCTGCTGCCACCATGTTTTAGGAAGATAAACTAATTTCCGCTTTCAAGGTCATGCATTTGCGTGAAATGTCTAGATTTATTTTGTCTATGGCACATAACATAATACCTACGTTTGAAAATAACTTGACATTCTTGATTTTGATTATTATTTCCTTATGGTTATTGATTGTGCATACGTAAATTTAAATTATTATGACACAAAAATAAAGGACCAACACAATTAACACCTTAGCTGCGTTCCTTTTGCCACAAATCTTACCTCAGATCACTTAAACGTCATTACCGTTAGCACGAACAAGTAAGTTTGAATGGATATTTCAATCTAACAACGAATGGGAATGCTCGAGCAGCAAGGTGGGAGGTTGAAATCTCAATTCAAATTCACTTGTTCGTGCTAACGGAAATGACGTTTACCTGATCTCAGGTGAGATTTGTGGTAAAAGGAAAGCACATCTTGTTGCCATTTGCAATTGAAGTTTTGCACGTGTTCTGCACCATTGACAGATGACTGTAGTGTGGCTTCCTCTTCGGCACGGAAAAATGGCTCTGATTGAAATTTCTTAATTAAAATTGAGAATTGACAACATGGGTTAATCTATCTTAAATTGGCATACATCATAACCTCATTTTTCTTATTGAAGGAAATTGTTGAATTCGGTAATTCTACTTTTTACTGCGTGCTTGCATCGCGTGAATTGCCGAACTCAACAAATGTCATAACATAAACGTTGTATTAGTTTAAAAGTGAGATTATGTTGTTTCATACGTCAGGTAGATTGAGGCTGGTCCACAACTAACAATTCACGGTCAAGTACGGACGTTATTTTGTGACATGTTATAATTTTTAGGAACACAGGATGTTATCAATTAAGGTGGCAATAATTATACCACGTATAAAGGACATCAAAATCTTGCGATTTAACCTAATTTATCTATATCCAGATGTTTTTCGTTTCTGAGATAGAGAGTTTTTTTTTAATCTGGCGTCGAAGTTGGCCATGAAAATTTTATTGTGAACCGTCATCATGACAGTTGTTAATTTGACGTTTGAACTTGCAATTCCTAACCTTGCTTTCGAGGTTTTGAACTCAATAGTACGATAGGACAACACAAGAATATAATCTACTGTAATAAACGAAAAACAACAATAAGAATGAGATCGATTATAGCAATGAAAACAGGCAATAAGAAAATAAGATGACGAAAGCTTCGTCAGACGAAAGCTTCGTCTGACGAAGCTGTCGAACGACTGCGAAACGTTAAGTGTAAAGTGCGCGATTTAGTGTCCGCTTAAAAAATTTTGTGATACAAATTTCATCGAACAAGAACCAACTGTAAATATGGTTATAACGAGTGTTTTTTTTTTTTAATTTGGCGTCGAAGTTGGCCGTGACAAGGTGTTTATTGTGAACGCACCACAATTTTGATTATTTGTTGTAAATCTTATTTTCTTATTGCCTGTTTTCATTGCTATAATCGATCTCATTCTTATTGTTGTTTTTCGTTTATTACAGTAGATTATATTCTTGTGTTGTCCTTTCGTACTATTAAGTTCAAAACCTCGAAAGCAAGGTTAGGAATTGCAAGTTCAAACGTCAAATTAACAACTGTCATGATGACGGTTCACAATAAAATTTTCATGGCCAACTTCGACGCCAGATTTAAAAAAAAACTATCTCAGAAACGAAAAACATCTGGATATAGATAAATTAGGTTAAATCGCAAGATTTTGATGTCCTTTATACGTGGTATAATTATTGCCACCTTAATTGATAACATCCTGTGAACAGCTTCGTCTGACGAAGCTGTCGAACGACTGCGAAACGTTAAGTGTATAGTGCACGATTTAGTGTCCGCTTAAGATATTGTGATACTCGTTATAACCTCCCTAAAGGGACAACTTGGAAAGTATATTTTCTTAAATATCTCTGGAACGGTTTAAGATAGAGGGTTGAAATTTGATAAGTAAAACAACTGAAATACAAGGATGGAAACTTCTTCGGCAAAATTGAACATTCTTCACCAGTGGCGTAGATCCAGGATAGCAGGATATCATTTTAGTAAATAACTTTTTTATTGTCACTTTTTCAAAAAATCTGAAACAAAAACTGAAAAGTTGAAGTCAAATTATACAAAAAATGAACTAAGTTCCATCTTGGCCAGATTAACCGTTTTCGAGATATTCAGGTCGAATGATTGTAACTAATGTATGTACAAGTACAGTTGAAAAAGAAACTCGCAGCAATCCATGGAAAATTAACGTGTCTTAACTTGATTGTAATGAAATAAGTGCAAACCCAGTCATGTTACAGAACGTCATGAATGGTTTAAAACGTAGAATTTTAAAATGTATTGAATAGGGTGGAGGGCATTTCCAACCCTTTTTATAAATTAAAAATAAAATTTTAATTGGTAACATTGCATTTTTTCAATGGATATTCGATTGAAGGAATTACTCTGGATATTCGATAGACACGGAGGCCCCATATACAAGAATTACTAAACAAGAATGAAAAAAACAGCTTAATTTAATATTTTACCAGGCCCCCATCGTGCAGTATGCATTTTTCGATACGTTTCCTATTATTCTTTACAAGATTGTTTAGAAACGTATCGAAAAATGCATACTGCACGATGGGGGCCTGGTAAAATATTAGATTAAGCTGTTTTTTTCATTCTGTGTGTTTTAGTCGGTTAGTTTTAGCGTTTTGTAAAACTGTAGATTAAATTGAAATTCTGTTTTTTTAATAATTAAAAATTAAAATTTTTCAACCAAATTTGGTAATTGGGTTTATTTCGTAATTCTAAACAACTTTTTCTAATAACTTTTTTTGATCAAACAAGGCCTACTATGTTTTCTTAATTTTTTCGACTTTCTATTAAATCGCAATAGGTCATGGCTTGCAATACAAAAGGTTTCAAATATGAAAAATGTGTATTTTAAGAGGATGTTCATCTGGCGAAAATTTGAAATCGATCCGTTAATAAATATAAAAACTACAGGGGTGTGTAGATGAGAAATGAAACACATTGTAGGATCATATTTTTTGAAATAAATGCAATTTAACAATTTAAAAAGAAAAAAAATCTAAAAGAACCAAATAGATGAGAAATACTGAATGAAGTTTATCACGTCAATACTCCTTATCACGAAAAGTAAGAAATTTTCCAATATTTATTAGGTAGATATCATTTTCTTTTGAGTTTCCAAATTGCGTTTATTTTAAAAAAATTTTCATGTAATGCTATAAAATGTTTATTTAGATATATAACGTACATCAAAAAAAAATATGCTCTTTTAGAATTCGTAATAAAAAAATGGGGGTTCCATTGCAAAAAATTAAAATTATTTTTGTACCCCAACGGTGCGCCACTATACAAATAAGTGAAATATGACAAATTTATAGTAATAATCGACATATGCGAGCGTTTTTAAAAAAAAAAAAATTTACGATAATATACTGGATGTTCCAAAATTCAGCACGAAAATTTTGTGCGTGAGTAAAGGATGCCAAAATAAATAAATTTTGTTAATAAAATGCAAACTTACTGAGTTGAGGTACATTAGCCGATGAGAATATGCAAGGAATAATTGTATTCTGAATGATAATTGTAGTTATTTATTACAATTTTATTTATAAAACTTGTTCAAAATTGTCAGGTGCGTGGTTGCAGAGCTTGCATTGAGGCAAGAGGTCACAACTTCGAACAATTTTTATAAATAACTACAAATATCATTCTGAATACAATTATTAATTTTCTCTTCCTTGCATATTCTCATCGGCTATTGTACCGCACCTCAGTAAGTTTGCATTTTAGGACATAAGTTCATTAACAAAATTTATTTATTTTGACATCCTTTACTCACGCACAAAATTTGCGTACTGAATTTTGGAACAGCCTGTATATCTAAGGTGTTCCAGACGTTTTATTCACACTTTATACATATGCATACATAAACTATCGCATTGTTGTGTTAATTTCACTCAATTTCACTAATAGATATGATCGCTATACAATTCTTTTAAGACATTTAGAATCATGATATGATAGAACTTTTGTAGTAAATTTCTAAAAAATTAAAGTTTGATTTCCAACATTTATTAATAATAAATAAACACGAAATACAAAAATCAAATAAAATTTAATTTTTAATTAAAAAGACAAATTTTATCATTTAATTTATAATTTTACATGTCAAGAAAAGGAGGAAAATTTGAAATATTGTGAAATTTATGAAAGTTTCAGAAATTTTTGAAATGTTTCGAAACTTTCGAAAGTTTCATAAATTTCAAATATTTTTGAAATTTATAAAAAGCTTTTTGAAATCTCGAAATTTTCAATGTCATTTTGAAAGTGTCAAAATTAAACTTCAACACTCACATCACTAAACGGGATTCAAATGGTGAATCGACACACACGCAGACAGCATACTTGTTAGCTAGAAGAACGCTATCCGCCTAATTGAGGGTGCTCCTAGTCACAGCATAACCAGCATGGAAACTGTTTGTCGGCACCTTTGATCTGGCGGGGCAAAATTTTTTGACCTTGGCGCCATTTTGCGGATGTATAAACCAGTGCCGCAATAAAAATATTTTTGATAATCGAATTATTTAGGTTATTTTGATAATTGGATGACAGATTATTTTTAATTTGAATTATCCGATCACTACATGAAAGCCTAGAGTTTTAAGTTTACTCAGTGCACCCCAGCATGTATAATCGAAAGCACCTATTATGCTGCTAATTACACAAGACACCACTGATCGTATTCGTGCAATTGAAGGGCGCATTCGACATAATGCTCGATGCACGCAATGAGCAAAAGTGTGAGGGAGAGCGACTGCGTGTCAGTGCATGTAAGAGTGAGAAAAAGAAACACTCCGTGCGTCCAGTCGAATACAGGTTAGACCTTCGACCATACACTCCTAGACTGAGTATACTTGCAGTTTGTTTACAGCCAACATAACAGGTTGGGGTAAGGGGAATGTGCAACTGCAAGCAAAACTCGACCTTAGAAGATTCCGCAAAATCCGACGTTTTCATTGGCTAGTTTACCAGAACCCTCTAATATATCGTGTCTTTTCGTTTCATTTCGACACTAGTGGCAGTTGTTAATGGTGTTTTCCTATATTTTCGTGTTCGAAATTAATCATTTCGTATTGAATTTCATAAAAAAAATAATCAAACTTAAAAAAGAATGGTGAAAGTGTGTTTCGTATGTTCACGAAAGTGGGAAAAGCCTTCCCAACGTTCATATCATTTGTAAGTTCCACGTGGCATATTAATATTATTAATTCAAAACAAAATACATTAGCGACCCTGACAGGAACTATATTAAAAAATAATTTTAATGAATACGTAGTTTATTTAATAAAATGATTTTATTTCAACATCAATAAAATATTTACAAAGTTATTCGTTTATTTAAAACCCTTTTGTTGTTTCAGAATAAATAACAAAAATAATAATTAATATATGGTAAAATAGAAACACTCCTGAACATATTGTTTAAGAACCATAAAATTGTTAAAAAAGTCTTCTTTGCATGTTTTTATTAAGTATTTATGTTAATTAAAATTGCTCCCTAATGACACTCCGCCTCTGCCGAGGTTCCTTTGTAAACAGTAAACCCCTTACCCTCCTACCGTTGATGTTGGCAGAATTTTGCTACCTACGTCTGAATGACATACTTCGTCTAGGGGTGTATGGTCGAAGGGTTAGACAGATTCTCCATCCGGAATATGGCGGCTCAGTTTGCGCAGGAAATTTTCCCGCCAAGGAGAGTGAACCTGCTGTATCTATTTATGCTGTGTCCTAGTCAAACCCATTAGAAGCCATTATTTAGTAAGCTGAAAATAATGACAATGGTTTCTACCTATGTATTGTCAGCTAAGGCAAGATATGATGAACACCGTTTTAAGGACTGGACACTCGATTCACATCCCCCGCCGAAGGGATTAACACAACGGACCATACAAAATAAACCTAGACTTACAACGGCAATGTATTTCTTTAAAACGTTTTGGTGCCATCTAGATTTTGTAAGGTTACTAATGCACAAACCGCGGCAATTTTAAAATGCTTTCAAGTTGACTTTAAAAGTGACAAGTAATGATATTTTACGTGTAAAGCCAACTTGTTGAACTTTTTAATTGAAAATTTAGGCATCGTAATTTGAAACCAAATTGAAGCGAAAATGATTTTATTAGAAATTATAATACTAACCCTGTCTAATACAATAAAATAAGTCTCGTATACAATGTGCACATTTGTATGTTAATGATTTCAGCTTTTTTACAGTGAAACCAGCCGTGTATGTATTTATAAAAGACGTTTTAGTAAAATCTTCATGTGAAGAACTTTCTTGTACAACACTGGAAATTATTCTTTCTGGAAACAAATTTGAACTGAATAGTGGAGTTGCTAAATCATCTTCATGAAAAAAAGAAATTATTTAAATCGGAAAAAAATATCCCCTTTATCATCCTACAATCAAATGTGCGATTATAATTTTCAACTATTAATTATCGATTAATGGCCGATTTCTTCACCATGTTTATCATAAGGTTAATTTATCAGTCAGTTGAAATGTGTCGTACATTTGGCTGTACACTTACTTATGTGTCACATTCTAACTGACAGATAAATTTAACTTTAGGATAAGGCGAAGAAATCGGGCATAAGATAGTTTTGAAAGCTCCTATGAAACCACTGCTTGTAAGGTGGTTGTATCTCACTCCATTACTCTTAATTTGTCCAAATAAACTTTCTAACGAGTCCTGATTGAATCTTCTACCAAGTACATATTGAAATCCTTGTGATTTTAAATATTCCCAACTGCACATAATATTTTTAATAGTTATTTTCCAAATTTTCTCTTTTCTGTCTCTGAAAATTTTTCACAAAATTCATAGAAGCTAACATAAGCTTTAGTTACCCAAAAATTCATGACTGCTGCTACCAGATATTCCAAAACGAAGTTCTTTGCCGCGCTGCGGTGCTTTCACACTACGATTCAAAGAATCAAACGTTTTTCGCTCTAGATAAATGACAGATAACAAATTCAGTTTTATGTCATTTACCATTTTTATTTACACCTGCTGCCACCATATTTTTGGAAGATAAACTAATTTCCGCTTTCAAGGTCATGCATTTGCGTAAAATGTCTAGGTAAACCTAGACCGTTGCATAAATAAAATAAATTTTATTTATGCAACGGACGCTCAGTACAGACACAACTCCCCAAAACTTGGACAGTACAGCAATTTAAAATTACAATAAAACATTTTCTCGTAGATAATCCATTTTATACAGTCAATAAATTCATCTCGTATTTTTAGTTTTTCTCTGTGTAAATACCTGACATGAACTGTTTTTTGAGCTTCAATAAAATTATTATTATTGTTTACAATTTATTATAGACTCTTATTACATTATAATCACCGTATTTTTTTATAAAACAGTTTTTCACTTTTTTATATTGAACAATGTTTTAATATTGGTTCGATGTAGTTTCTAAGCTTCAATTATCTTAATTAATTAGTTACTTAATAAAACATGAAACAAAGGAAATTCACAAATTTTCATTTCTTTATTAGGTTATTAATTTATTATTTGCATAAATTTAAGTAAAAGAATTTTTACATTGAGGTAATTATTTACTAACACTGATGTTCAGTGTTTGTTTCAATGTTCAGATTTTATTAAATCAAATGTTAAGACAACTGAAGCTTAAGCACTACATCGAATAGATACTAAAACATTGTTAATTACAACAAAGTAAAAAAAATTATATTACAACAAAAATACGATGATTGTAATGTAACAAAAGTCTGTATTCAAATGTAAACATTGATATTATTCATGGTCTTATGAAATAGAGGACGCTGTGTTAAAGAAATTTACGGTACATTAAATAACTTTTTAATATGATTTTAGAATAAAAATGTGAAAAAATTTTTATAACTAAAAAACTAAAAGGATTAGATACAGAAAATCTATAATTCGTGCATTAAGAAAATTGAATATTAAAGTTGTGTCCTGAAATATTTCCACGTCAAGTTAAAACTAAATAAAGAAAATAGGGACTACAAATAATCTCGATGTAAAAAGTAATTTTTCTATTTATTTCATGTACTATACAGTTAAAATTTATTTCAATTTATTAAGATAACTTGAAAAATTAGAAGAAATGTTCAAAATTAAGGTTACCATTTTGGATGCATAAGTTATAATTAGAGCACGGATTATAAGCACGACATTTATCTGAAAAAAAGTGCTTAAATTAACAAGAAAAAGGCAAAAATAATCCATTAAAAAGCAGGAAACAACTAAAATAAGCATAACTTCCAAGAGGCGAAATCTTATTACTTGTTTTATTATAATGAATATAAAGACGTAACTTTATTACTAAGTAATTACAAAATACATATTTACAGATACATGAAGTTAATTATTTAGCTATTTACATGTTTTACTTAAAATAATTGTAATAATAATTAATAATTACATATTTTTCTAAGTTTTCTACTTCAAAACTTCTCCTTCTATCGCTTAAGATATTTTTAAATAAAGAAAAACTTCTTTCAACATCAACTGAAACTATTGGTGCATATTTGAAATTTGAAATTTCTATTAAACTTAATTTTATGTTGCACTCCTCGATATTATCAGAGTTTGCATTTATGAAATTTGAAATAGTTTGAAGTGACTTAAAACCTACATTTTTGCTTAATACATTTCTAAATTTTTCTAAAATATTACGGCCTAACTGATTCCTGACAGTCATTAATTCCTTTCCAAAATCCATAACTAATTTAACAGCGTCACCTAAAGTACCCATGTAACACACCGGGTATAGAATATGTCTAAAACACGTTTTGAATTTAGTCTAAATGTAGAATATTATGGACTAGTATTTATACATATGAGTGACAGTCTAACTAACGTCTCTTTATGGGATAAATATAACGTTTACACAGAATGTATATTTATAGGGTACGCGCAACGTTTATACATGGTTTATACAAGACGTATATTTTGAAACTATAAAATTATTATAATTATATGTTTATATTATTACAACTTATTCTAAAGAAGCTGTCAAACGTATAGCGAAATGTTGAAATTTAATTCAACTTTACCAAGTGTCTGATCATTTGTAGTAATTATATATTTTGTGATACATGGGCAAGAAAGTTCCTTTGGTTTTGATTTATAAACGACAACTTTAGGGAGCAACAGTTTAGGTCGGGACATCTCGCGGCGAAATTTATAAGTTACTCATATTTTAAGCACTCATTTCATTTAGTGATACAATGTTAGTAGTTTTACGGAAAATTCACTATGTAACAAGGGTCACAAGACCAATTTGGATATATATTTTGAACATGTTACATCTAAACATTTATTATACTTTTTGAGATATTTTAAATTAAGTTAAAGGCCTACGCCTACATGATACGATGGAATTTAATACATAATTTGATATCGTGTTTCGCAAATCGCGACATTTCATTACATTTTAAAGAAAACGTTTAATTAACGTATCACTTGTATCCTAGGATAACTAGTATGTACCATTAAAATACGAATATTTTTGGTAGTCTTTATACCATTACCAAAAATATCGCTGTCTATCGTATATAAACCGTCTAATAAACGAAATGGTGTTGCTTGGGTAATATCTGTTTTTTCTAAATTTTTCAGTATGTTGGGAATATTCTTATAATTACTATATATAAAACACAAATCTGCTTGAAGTTTCTTATTCTTTAGCAAATCTTTACATGTAACTATACTATTAGCTGAATTATCAAACTGTTCAATAACAGTTCTTATTTTTTCAAAATTTTCTCCATAAAAAGATGCAGCTTCTAACCATGTTCCCCACCTTGTAACAACAGGTTCTGGTGGCAAACATAAATCTGGAAATGTTTGACGATACATCTGCACTCTCAGAGGTGCCTTTAAAAAAATCTTTTTACAGTTGTTAATTAATTTATTAATATCTTCAAATAAATTCGAATACGAATAAATTCTGCCACGCGATTAATCCCGTGTGCCAAGCATGTACAATGAATTGCATTGCTAAAAAATATTATTAAATTTTGACATGCTTTTAACATATAAGGCATCCGTTATTATTAAAAGTAGTTTTTTGTAAGGGATAGTTTGAGGCAAGAAAAAATTTGCTAAACTTTCATTTACAAACTGCGTAGTTGTAATATTATTAGTTTTTTCTAGCTCTTTGCTAGCGATTAAAACTGGCTTTGAATGTGTATGAGATTTTAGCGGTCCAATTAATAAATTTGCAATATATGGACCACATGCGTCGGTAGTTTCATCAAAGCATATGTAGAAATAATTTTCTCCTACATAATTTTGTACATTTAAAAGTATTTGTTTATATTCGTCGTTCAAATAATTTTAACGTGTTGGTCAACATCATACTTCTTAGTTACTGTTATCTGAGAAATAAATAATGTAAATTAATGTACTTATATTAGGTACCAGCAATTTGAACATTTTGGTTTGTAGTCATATTCAATATTGCAAATTTTTCTAGAAACACTATTATTCAACAATACCATAAAATTTAGGAACCCACATAACTTGAAGGAAAGCATAAAATAAATTCTCGGTGAAAAAATAAAACCACTCTTTTATTTAATAATTAAAAAATAGATTTTAAATAGGTAACTTACAATTTTAGAACACAGACGGCAAAACACTTTTTCGTCTTCTACTTCAAAATCGTTTTCGAACGGCTTCACCCATATTTTCAAATGCATTCTAGTTTTTGGCATTGTATGGATTTGCAACACACTTCTATTAAAAGCACGTTAATAAGTGAATGAGCAGCTCATTCAAATTTATTTGCAACGAGATACATAGGTACGGGAGTAAAGGCACTAATTCAGCAATTCGTAGAAGTGCGGAAACTATATTGTTGGTAATACCCAAGGCATTTCTCCTACCCACATAAACAGTCATAAACAGAGTCATAAAACTGTGATTCACAGAATGAGTATATACCTAATAGATCATCTTGGGAAGTTTCTCCAGGCAAACATTTATTATTACGAAAATTCATCCTAGCTCTAGTTATAATGTTGTGCGATTGAACGACGAATTCTTCGAAATATCTGAGGACGATCACGAAGCAAAATCAAAAGCAAAATAATTCGAGCCACTAATTTCACTTCTGTTGGCATAGACGTTCGATTAATATTACCCCAAATGTAAAACTGAATTGGAGTCATATCTAGAAATCGTGCGGGCTAAGGATAAGGACCATATCTCTCAATCCAGCCATTGTCCTTATCCTGCCTGTACCTGTGCCTGTACGATCTCGAGTTATGATTCCAATTCATTTTTACATTCGGGGTCACCTGTCAACACAGAAGAGGAATTAGTGGCTTGAATTATTATTACTTTTGATGGCTTTCGAAATCATCCTCAGATATTTCGAAGAATTCATCGTTCAGCCATACGTCGTCATAACTTATGCATCCAAAATAGTGGCTTTAATTTTGAACATTTCTTATAATTTTTCAAGTTTTCTCAATAAATTGAGATTAATTAAAACTGTGTAGCTACAAAAAATAAATAGAAAAGTTAAATACTTCTTACATCGAGGTTATTTCTAATCCTCATTGTCTTTATTTCATTCTAACTTGACACAGAAACATTTCTGGCCACATCTTTATTCATAAAAGTTGCTTAATTATATGACCTCTAAAGTTAGGAAGTTTTTCTTAGACACCCTACAAAACAAAATTCCAGTTAAATACATGCTAAGCCGTAAAATTTGAAATTTGTTGAGAATAAATTTAAATTTTTATTTGTAATAATTAACACAACATGTATCACTTATATGTATATTTTTTTAATGTTTGAAAAAAGCAGTAGAATAGTTTAACAAAAACTAGAACTTTTAAAAATTCACAGTGACGAGTGGCGTAACGGAAAACCATAAAAGGACGAAAACAAACGATGTTACTCACTTCTACCTACCCCGTAACTTGAATTCAAGTAGAAATCCTTTTTCCGTTCACATAAATTCAATGATAAATTACCCGTAAGAAAAAGTACAATTGACTGAGCTATATACCGTGGGAAAAATGTTAAACGTGTAATAAAGCGAAATTTAAATATGTGTCAAAGTAGTCAAGTAGTCAAAAAAGAAAAGTCATAAAACTTTATATTCTTATTATACTGCTGCATTTATAACACGTTTATAAACTGATCCGTACAATTTTTTAAACATTTTTCGCGTGATCTATAACGTTCCTTCTCTTACACGTTTTTTTTTGCCAAAAAATTATTCATGACCAATCGGCACAGAACAGAAGAACATCTATGATCTTATACATCAGGCCTTTGTTAAAAGCCATATAACATGTAACTTTGTTACAAACCAAGTAAAGATATATTACAGTTCTTCCAGAGCAATAGCTTGCAAATTCGTAATATTAAATTTAACAATTATTGCTGTAAAAAGTAATAAATATAAAAAATAGGTAAATCTGTCACCCAAGTTTAAATTAAAATTTACTTGCCTCTAGTTACCACGATTCAGGATGACAAGCTTCTGCTAAGGCTTCGATCAGCTGGGCCCCAGCTAGCAACAGTGGAAATGGGGCGGTTAACTTACGGTGGTAAACTTATAAAGGGCGCCAGAAGACGATTGAACAAACTAATCGTAATTCGCCTGGCCGACGTCTCCAATCGACCAGAACGTGCAGAAAGTGAAACTCTAATAATCAGAGGCGTAAATTCTCACTGAGATGCGTGAAAGTTGAAACAATAACACACAACATAAATTAAAGCATTTACATCCGCATGAAGAGGCCTTAAGCGCCCTTAAGAATGCATACGTAATAAAATTTTAAAAGGTTACCTCGCGACCGATATGTACCGACTTTGCTGTGAAGTTGGCAATTACTGCGCCATCTAGTGGTCCTGTCCGAGGTCCGAGTCGATGACTGGTTGGCCGCCAAAATGGCGTACCCACACTACTCGAGGAACGGCAGACGTACAACCAGAAATTGTCAGAGCACCAACACCCGATAAACGGGGAAATCCCTCGCGTGTAAGCTTGCGGGGATTACCTAAGCCTGCGCTGTAACTTGCGCCCAAACGGAAAAGCCTAAGTAGAAGAAATGATTTTCGTTAGCGGCCATTGTTGTCCCGTTTGTCGGTAGGCGTCGTCATATTTTACCTGAGAGAACTGGGGCCTCAGGCTTGGTAAGGAGATTAAAACAGTCTCCAAACGCTGTTCGGCGGTGTCAAAAGATATTCCACCAAAGCTGCAGTTGATTTTCTTCTCCAAACGAGCAAGAAATCCGTTAAATTTATCACACGCAAAAAAAACACGTCACACCGCCACAAAGCTCGAACAAACAAGAGGACGCGATCAAGTCGAGAAAAGAGGAGATCGCCAATGACAGGCGGCCTGAGAGTCACATGGGGCCTTCATGACCTATTAGAGTTCAACGATCACAGTACGCAGGTCTTCCCCCATAGCGATGTAGACGAGGGGCATCAGGGTAGCCAACGATGTTAAAACGAAATTGCAAGCCGGTATATCGCCGCTACATTTGAGCGGGAAATTTAACTGTAACAAATCAAATAAGCCAAATTGCAGTATCCTAATTAATTATTACAATTACCTATACAAATATGACTTCTAAATGAGAAATTGTCACACTGGCCATTAAACTCAACATATTCTAGAAAAGTAGCGTATAAAAATTAACTGTTCAGCAACTGTTGGCTCTTACGAATGCGACCAATGCTTGGGTTTATTCTACAGTAAAGCTAAGACATGCCGTCCAAATTTCATGGCAAGAGTTGATAAAAAAAAATTAATAATTTAAAAAATCAGTTGGTACAAATCTACATTAGCGAAAATTCGGGATGGTTCATTTTCTTTAGTTTAAAATTTAATACATAAATGTCTCGTAATTTAATTCAAAATATTAATCGTTCCATTTAAAAAGAAATTACTTTTCGGCGTTTGAAAATCTTCAAGTGGAGTGGTATGTTTTAGTCGCTCTGTAGCTTTTAATAGATTAAAGTTTTGGAATTTTTAAGAATATTGAATTTTCAACTACAAAATCAGCTGCTATAAATAAATTTGCTTCAATAATAGTAGTAGTAATGACATTATTTTTGTTGGAACATTGCAGTTGCATACTCTAAGTATCTAGTATGTAGTTCATGAAATAATATTAAAAAAATAAAATGTCTATTGAACATAAATCTATCTGGTTATGGGTCTAGCAAATTAATTGAAATAATTCCGACGTGAACATGAAAAAGCCAGAGTCAGACAAGAAAACTAAAGTGCGGTTGAATGGCAAGACTATGTTAACACAGAATACACAGAAAAACTCTCAAGTGGGGGTAAAGTTTGCGCATCCAAATGGCGCAGATGGATCGGCCATGTTTTCAGAGTAGATTACAGTGTCGTAATAGACATTATTAGCGTTTGTTGCTATAATAAATACTTGTATTAGTATTTCAGTGGCCGTCTTTTGTTTGCGGTAATTTGTGTTTTTTTATTTCTTTAATGAAACATTTATAGACATTAATATTACCATGAGTAAGCGTAAGAGTAGAATGGTTTGTGCGACAAAAAAATGTGAAAACAAGGCCTACAATGGTTATTTGGTTTTCTTTACTTTTCCAAATGAAGGAGCAATGTAAAGAAGTATTAAATTATTATTAAATTACAACTTATGTAAGTCCAGACTTCGGTCCCATATTTTATAAATACGGGCCTGATGTTCTGCTCCTCTCAAAACATGGCTACCGCTGGCTGACAGAGATCAAAGGCGGCATCGACGAGTTTGCCTTCTGATTATTTCTTATTCTGTGATGCTAATTGGAAAATTGCCATTAAATGGAAGCTGGTTGCGAGTGGCACGTGGGAGTTTGTTTCGCGGACAACGAAACATAATCCGAGGAATACGGAGAACTTGGATGAGTGGAATAATCTCAACAACATTGGAATGGACAAATTGGTGACGTCTGTTGAGGAAAGTTTGGGACATCTACAAACGGCTCTATAAGCAAAACAGTGAGTCAAGTCAGATCTATCTGATCAGAAAGTCTGGAGTCAGCGATACACAGGCGGTTTTATGCGTGAACACATCACTGTAGGAATTGGATCCGGGAGACACGACGCGAATTTAAAAAAAGATTGTGATCTAGTCAATCAACCGTTGATCTTTATTTGGTTCATTATTTCAAATGCCATTTGAATTATTTTTATTGCATTCCTATCGTTTTGTATAGGAATGCAATATAAATATGTAATTCAAGTGGCATTTGAAATAATAAACAAATCAAAGACACATGATTTTATTTCCATAGGTCACTTGATTAGAAAAGATACTGATCACGCGTTATGTTCAGAGATATAAAAAGACTCACGGTATAAGTCTGAGAAAAAATTACTCATTTTGAAACCAGCATAGAGCTTTGCTGTTTTTTATAGTTTACAGAAGGGGAGTTCGTACATGTTACGGCAATTGAACGGGATACGCACTCGGACTGATTCTGTATTTAATATGTAACAAAATAACGTCTGACCTTTTAGGCCTAGTTCTACAATTCCAGCTTAACTTTAAGCCAAAACTTAAACCCTTAACAACAATTTTATTGTTGATATAATCGTTGCCATGGGTTTAAGCTTCAGCTTAAATTTAAACCGGCATTGTATAACTGGGGCCTTATTTTAGAGTTCGTTCGAATAAAAGCACATGCGAAAGTGACGTCATTTTCTCTCGAAAACTTAAAATGCTATTCTGGAAAGTCGCATTCGAAAATATACGAGCGATCGTCACTCGTTGTGATACGACTGCTAGTTATCGCTCGTAAACATACATTCGCATGAAAATTGAGACAACTGTCAACAGTCGTGTCAATTCCTCTCTTCACAACCTTCATTTCATTTACATTAGGTACTTATTTTGTGTTTTAAAAATGGCAAATTTTGATGAAATCGTCATGCTAGCCGGTGCTGCAAATAAACAAATCAAAGACACATGATTTTATTTCCATAGGTCACTTGATTAGAAAAGATATTGATCACCTGTTAGGTAGCTGTGTAATTAATTTTACGAAGTAGTAGGTTGGGGAATTATAAATAAACAACTGGAACAGAAGAAAGTTTTTTATTAATTATCTGAATATAAAACCTAGACAAACGTAAAAAGTCTACAAATGGGGGGCTCAGCCGGGATAAGGATAGTTGATAGTTCGTTAGTGGAAGAAGATATCATCAAGAAGGTAACACGTACAATTGGCTTTTTGAATTACGCGTGACGAAATGACAGATTTGAGTTCATGTACGGTCATGCAATTAAAGACAGTTTTGCGAAGAAAGGGATATTCAACGACCGGAAATAAGCACGAGCTGTTGGGAAGAATATTAGAGCTAGATCCGGAAGGTACGTGATTGGCAGAATGTGCAGAAACTAAAGAACTAGAGCAGGGAACCGAGTTCCAAGACAGCATTATAGAAGAAACACGACGAACATCAAATAAAACAGCGTTGGGCGATGCTACGGTGCATTCCAGGGCGGAGACGAGTATCGACGACAGGCGGTTAACAAAAGTGCTCACATTGGAAAAAGAAGTTGGACTGCTACGACAGGAGTTAGCATTACTACGGGCGCAGATTAATATGGCAGTGGCAGACAGCATGTTGGCAGAGAGCAGCGTGCAAGAATCGGGCAGAAGCGTGCTGGCGGAGAGCAGCATGCAAGGATTGAGCAGAAGCGTGCTGGCGGAGAGCAGCGTGCAAAGATCGGGCAGAAGTGTGTTGGCAGGGAGTACCAGGTATGAGGTGAGCAACGTGTCGGCAGGGCTGACGGAAAGCAGCGAACGAGCACGTAGAGAACTGGCGGAACTGGTAGGAAGTGACATGCTAACTAACAACTATGAGCAGCCAAGGAGCGGTACGCAAATGTTAGGTGAAAATAATGTAAACGCAGGTGATCAGATTGTAAATTTATATGAGACATCGCGTATTAGCATAAATGTAGTCGAGGATTCGATAAATTATTTTGATGGTAAAGCGGAATCATGCGATAATTGGATTAGACGATTGAGCTTTTTAAAGAATATTTATAAGTTAGACAATAACTCGGCAAAGCTATTGTTAAATACGAAGCTTAAAGGACGGGCGTCAGAATGGATAAACTCGAGACCTGAATTTGTTCTTATGGCATTCGAAACGTTGTTAACAGAATTGTGGAAAATGTTTTCGCACAGAGCGAGTAAATTAATCGCGCGGGAGAAATTTCAACAACGGGCTTGGAAACCCTCTGAAGCGTTTAGGGAATACACACATGATAAGATTATTCTCGCAAACGCTATACCAATCACTGATCAGGAGGAGTTAACGCGAGTATATAATAGCGGGAATACCGGACGTCTTTCTTCTCGATCATGCATTTCTTCAGCAGTATAGTTCAACGGAAGCTCTAATAGCGGCATTCCATAACGTCTCGTTAAAATCCAAAACCATGATAGCACCGCCGAATAGTACCAAAACTTTGAAAAATTATTCCAATCATTTGAGTAACGGAAGTTCGCGTGGCAGTCAACAAAAATCAATTGGAAATAAAAAATGCTTCGAGTGTGGCGGTTTCGATCATTTTAAAAATGCTTGTCCTAAAAGAAAATGCTTTATATGTGACGAAGTAGGTCACAACGCAGTGCAGTGCACAAAAAATAAAAAAGTAAATAGCAGTTGTATTGAAGCTTTGACTGGAAAATATGTAAAAAAATGTTAAGTTAAATGATATAGATTCATTAATTGATACCGGTAGCGATATATCTCTGTTAAGAAAAAATGAATATTCGCGGATAGGTTCACCTGAATTCAGCGGACGCAAGTTACATTTCAGAGGCATAGGCTCTAATATTATACAAACCTTAGGTGAAATCAAAATAGAATTTCTGTTAGATGACAATATTTATGTCACTGATGTACACATTGTACCGGATAATTTGATAAAGTGTGATGTGCTGTTAAGTGCTAATTTCGTAAAGAATATTGAATTAAGGTTCGCAGGAGAAAATGTGACAATACAATCCCTAAACAACGGTATTAGAACATGAAAATGTATTGGATATATGTAAAATTGATACGGAGTCTTTATTGTCCGAGAATGTCGAATGCGGCGGTAGTACAAGTGATAAACAAAAGTGTATGATATGGTTTCGCAATATAATCCGCAAAATGAGTATGATGTCGGTATCGAGATGAATATTGTTTTGAAAGACGATAAATCGATTTACCAAACTGCGCGTAGATTGTCAATATCAGAGCGCGAAATAGTAGACAAACAAATTAATGAGTGGTTAGAACAGGGAATAATTAAACATTCTATGTCGGAGTATGCTAGTCCAATCGTATTAGTTAAGAAAAAAGACGGATCACATAGATTATGTATCGATTATAGAGCTCTAAATAAAATAATGTATAAAGACAGGTATCCATTACCATTAATTGATGACTTGTTAGATAAGTTGCAGGGAGCTAGGATATTCAGCACTCTGGATCTGGAAAATGGTTTTTTTCACGTACCGGTTGCAGAGCGAAGTCGTAAATACACATCCTTCGTGGTACCGGATGGTCAATATGAATTTATACGGATGCCTTTCGGATTGTGTAATTCACCTGCTGTGTTTCAGGTATATTAATTTCGGTTTCAGAGATCTAAATTAGAGAAGGCACCGTATTAGTTTATATGGATGACCTTATCGTTCCATCCGTGGACCATAAGGAAGGTATCGAAAAATTGAGTAAAGTGTTTAAAGTAGCTGCAAAAGCGGGCTTGCGTGTTAAGTGAAACAAATGTAAGTTCTTATGCTCCAGAGTGGAATACCTAGGTAATGTAGTTGAAAATGGAGTAGTTAGTCCATCGCCACATAAAATTAAGGCTGTTATGAAATTTCCAGAGCCAAAGAATGTACAGAAGCTTCAAAGCTTCTTAGGTTTAACTGGATACTTCCGTAAATTTATACCTAATTATGCGTTGGTAGTTCAACCGTTGACTGGCTTATTGCGTGGGAAATTCGATTTCAATTTTGATTTCGAACAGCGGGAAGCATTCGTACAACTGAAATCAAAGTTGATATCCGAACCAGTGTTAAAGTTGTACAAAGCTGGAGCGGAGACAGAACTACACACCGACGCATCGAAAATCGGTATTGGTGCTATCTTGTTACAGAGAGATGCTGACGATGGTAAAATGCACCCTGTGTATTATGCCACCAAGAAGACTAGCCAGGGAGAAGAAAAGTATACTAGTTACGAGTTGGAGATGTTGGCGATCATCAAGGCCCTAAAGAAATTTCGAGTCTATTTGCTAGGAACACCGTTCACTATCGTGACAGACTGTAAGGCATTTACAATGACTATGAACAAGAAAGATTTATGTGTGAGAGTAGCGAGATGGGCATTACAAATAGAAGAATTTCAGCATTTCATTGTACATCGCCCCGGCAAGAACATGTCTCACGTGGACGCCTTGAATCGGAATCCGATTTCATAGATCTTAGTTACCAACGACGATCGAGAAGGATTACTACCTAGGTTGAGGAAAGCTCAACGAGAAGACCAGCATATTCAGAAGTCGATTTTGGAAGTGCAGTGTAGAATGTTACCAGAATTCTCGCTGCAAGGAGGTCTTCTGTACCGCGAAGCTGCAGGCGATTCCAGGCTGGTGGTACCGAGTGCTTTACAACTTCAGGTCATACGGAAGGTGCACGAACATGGACACTTTGCAGCTGGCAAGACCGAAATCATAGTTCAGCAGGACTATTGGATTCCAGATTTGAAGGCTAAAGTGGAGAAAGATATTAAAAACTGTGTAGCTTGCATACTAGCCGAAAGAAAATTAGGGAAATTGGAAGGTTGGCTAAACCCATTGGATAAAGGTTCAGTACCACTGGAGACTTATCATATCGATCATTTAGGTCCATTGCAATCCACCAGTAAGCGCTATCACCATCTCTTCGTAGTAGTAGACGCATACAGTAAGTTTACGTGGCTTTATGCTACAAAAACGACAAGCACAGCAGAGGTTGTAGATAAGCTACAGAAGCAGGCAGCAATCTTTGGAAATCCACGGAGAATAATATCTGATAGAGGGACCGCATTCACTTCTGGTGAATTCAAAATGTATTGTGAGGAACAAGGTATTCAGCATCAGTTGACAACGACAGGAATACCACGAGGTAATGGACAAGTGGAACGGGTGAACCGTACTATCATTCCGTTACTTACCAAGTTGTCATCATCAAAACCTAATGAATGGTACAAGAATTTAGAGACTGCCCAGCAATGTTTGAATACTGTTGTTCGCCGGAGCATTGGAATATCCCCATTCAGAGCAATGTTTGGAACATCACCTCGATTAAAAGGTTTGTCCAATATTGCTGTTGACATTTATAAGGAGGTGCTACAAGAGTTCCTCGAAAAACGTGACGAGCTACGACACCGAGCTGCTGCAAGCTGCAGTGCAAGCTGAGAATAGAAAGAGTTTTAATAAAAGGAGGAAGGAACCACAACAATATCAAGTCGGTGATTTAGTTGCAATCAGAAGAACACAACAGGGTCCAGGGTTGAAGTTGCACTTCAAATATCAGGGACCATACGAAGTGTCAAGGATATTAAGTCATGAGAGATAAATATGAGGTAGCGAAGGTTGGACAATTTGACGGCTCCTGGAAAACTAGAACCGCTGGCGACTCTATGAAAAGGTGGACAGACGGATTAGATCACGAAGACTCGGAACCAGATGAGCTATATAACAAAGACAAATGTTACCATATTTCCGAAGGCGGAAAATGTTCAGGACGGCCGAATGTAGGAATTGGGTCTGGGAGACGCGACGCGAATTTTAAAAAAAGTGATCTAATCAGTCAACCGTTGATCTAGGAATGTTATGTGTTCGTGTAACTGTATTTTATTGTAGGTAGCTGTGTAATTAATTTTAAGAAGTAGTAGGTTGGGGAATTATAAATAAACAACTGGAACAGAAGGAAGTTTTTTATTAATTATCTGAAAATAAAACCTTTTTTACATCACGATGATGCGAGAGTTGGCGAGTCAACTTCGAACATCTGAAGTCGAAATGAGCACCAAACTTGAAATTGGAGCACTCTTGGCCAATCTTCCGGAGTCATACATTGGTCTTTTTACTGCACTCGAAGGCAGAGGTTCGAAATAAATCAATAATAAATGTCAGGGAGTTGTGTGATTCGGGATGAAAATGGAGACACTGTTCTTCATTTCCAGTTAAAAATTTGTTTGTGGTAGACTGTATTAGCAGAGGAAGCAGAGTTTTTCTAATGCAGTCAAGACAGCAGAGAGCAGCTATTGTGCAGCAGCTGAACTTTGGCACAGACGTTTAGGACATCGCGATTCGAAGGCCATACAGTAAATTATACGTCAGGGTCTAGCTACCGGCATAGATGTTTTGCCGGGTGATGAACTCGACAGTAATAAGTGTGAAGTTTGCACACGGAGTAAATTATCCAAGAAGTCTCCTCCAAGCGGATCCAGAACAGGTTATCCACTAGAACTGCTACACACTGACGTGAATGGCCCGTCTGATACAGCAACTCCTAGTGGAAATCCTTATCTGCTTATTTGCGTGGATGATTACTCGAAGTTCACTGTCACCATGCTAGTTAAAATGAAAAGTGATGTAGTATGTGGTTATGGTAGAAAATCAACTGAACCGAAAAATCAAAGTTATCCGGTCTGACAATGGCAGGGAATACTGTAATGAAATTCTCGACCAGTTTCTAGCTAAAAAGGGAATTGAGCATCAGATCTCCCCTCTAGGCCTGGGCAAAAAAATCGATTAATCAACTCAAATCGATTTTTTTTAATTGATTCGCCGATCGAATTAAAATAAAGAATCGAATCGATTTCTTTCTTGAATCGATTGACCAATTCCAAAAAAAATCGAATCGATTGTTTCTAAAAACAATAATGTACAGGAAAACTTGCATAATTTTGCATATTGTAAGTTGTTCGTGTTGATTAAATTTAATTTTACGTTATAAAATGCAAAATATCTACCACAAAGAATGAAAATCCATAAACCGTTCTTCAGTATTTCTCGATTTCATTAATTAGGAACTAAAAACGAAAAGCCGTAAATTCATTCAAAAATGAACCTTGTTCATAAAGGCAAATATGATGTAAATGGATTGTTCTTAAAATTGACTTTCGTTTGACAAAGAGTGCTACTTACGTATGACCTGCGCGATGAGCTAAGTATTACTTCTACGTTCGATAATTGTAAATCCCCTATTCCGATTTGTAGCATTTTCTATTCCTTAATAAGCAGTTGTTTGGTGGAGAAACTGTCAATTGAATAGAAAATGTCTAACGTACGTACCATCGTGATCATAAAAACCGACTACATGCGAAGTGAGATCGACACTTCAATTTTGAAAAAATTTAGTTGTGTAACATTAGGTTTGACACCATTTGTCATGTATTTGTCAACCTAAAAAATCTCATCCATCTCATTCCATTGCAAAGAAATAAATATTCGCATGGAATCGAATCGATTCATTTCCGTGCTAATCAATTCGTTTCTGTGGAATCGACTTGATTCTGTGCTAATCGATTTGTTTCGATTTTAATTGTAATGAGTGAATCGATATTTTCGGAAAATCGATTCAGTATTTCCTGAATCGCACAGAATGGAGCAGAATAGAAGGGCAGATCGCAAGAACCGATATCTCTGCGAGATGACAAGGTATCTGCTGAATGAAACCAATCTTGCGTCATGTTAATGAGGCGAGATGGTGCTGACATCCAGTTATCTCAGAATTGTCTGCCATCAGCAACGCTGAAGAAAACTCCGTGTGAACTGTGGTGTGGCAAGAAGCCAGCTTTGAATCACATTCGCGTCATAGGAAACAAGGCGTTCATCCACGTTACAGATGGGCAACGGAAGAAGTGGCAAGACAAAGCTACCAAAGGCATCTTGATTGAGAATTATTTGCATACCAAGGGATACAGAGTGCTAGACCCATCTACAACTAAGGTGCGGATAGCATCATCGATACCTATCAATGGCCGCGTTTGTAAGAACCAGCGCTCAAGTAGCATTCATCTGTGGTTGGTGGATTTTTTGAATTTCTTTGAAATAAGCCAATCACAGACGAATGCTACTTGAGCGCTTGGTTCTTACGAAACAGTCTGTAGTGAAATCGGCTCAGATGTCAAATCTCCCAAGACAAGTGATAACAATGACAATAGTAATGAATCTGATAATGAAAGTCACTGTCAGATACCCAAGAAATCTATGAAACGCAAGTGCTGGGTCAAAGCAGCCAATCAAGAAATGGAGTACGGAGTCTTCGAGCCAACAACACTACCAGCAGGGAAGAATGCAACCTCTCGCACTTGCAAGTTTTCAAGGTGAAACTCGACAGTTCAGGAAAAATTGGCACCTACAAAGCTCGGCTGGTGACGCGGCGTTTTTACGTAGCAGCGTGGATCGGAGTACGACGAGACTTTTGCTCCTGTCGTGAAGTATGAGTCGGGACGTATACTTATTGCATATGCAGCAACTCCCAATTTACATGTGAGGCATTTGGACGTTAAGAGTGCCTATCTTAATCGAGAACTACAGGAAGAACAGCCGGAAGAATATCAATATTCGGACGAACCAAACAGCGTGTTACAGTTTGGGGTCTGGTAAAGAATATGTCCATAAATGTTCAACATTTTTTGTGACATAAATAGTTAATTTACCTTACATTGAACGTATTTCTGCAATAAAATTTGCGGATTATCCGTAAATTTCGAAATCATCACCTTTTAAAAGTTAGAGGAAAGTCGCCTAATATGAGGATAGTTCCCAATATGGGGTAGCTTAAAATTTTCAAAAATACAACTTCGCCATCTATTATGAAATAACGTATACTACACTTTCCTTTGTTGTAATAATCTGTATTTGTTTCAGGCAAATACTTTATCATTTTATTCTAACCTAAAAACGTTATAGTGCCGATTTGAAAGTTTTTGTTGTACTTGTTAACAAGTGTTTTACAACTGTAAAAGGTAAGTAATATATGTAAATTTAGGCTAATCACAAAGCATAGGGTTCTAACTAACTCCTCTGCATGTTTTAATTATTGTAATTTTCTTTCTTTTAAACTTATCTGCAGTTTGATTAGAAACAATAATTTGCCAAATGTTGCCACTTTCTGAAGACGATGATGCAGTGTGTATCTTCTGCAGCACTCTTTTTTCTGACTGGAGAGGAATGGATTCGATGTATTATCTGTACGAAATGGGCTCATGGCGAATGTGCAGGTTACTCAGGCAAAAAATACATTTGTGATTTTTGTAAATAAGATGTTTTGAGTGTGTATATATATAATTTTTTATTAAACAATTTTATATTCTGAAAGTTTATTGTATCTTTTCAGCATCATTTTAAGACTTTGGTGAGTACCCCATATTAGGGAAGCTATGTGCCTAATATGGGATTTGTAGCAGACACGATTAGACAATGTATTTAATAGAAAATACAAACAAAGTACTATTTTGAGGTATGTAACTTATAACAGACACAATGATGTATAAGCGGACCTGTCTGCAGTTCACCAGAAGAAATATTTGTATGAGTTTTTCCGTACCGAAAAAGTACCCCATATTAGGCGACTTTCCTCTACGATTTCTAGGTTGTGTTTGATGTTCCATATCAATATTTTCAAATAAGTTATTCTTAAGAAGTGCTGTTAAAGAAAAGGAAAGCCTTTTTCGTGTATATACATTTGAAGGGAAGAGAAACTTTTGTATAAATACATTTTATTATATTATGTTGCCCATCATACCCGCCAAATTATTAGACTCTATTACAATAAATCTATTCTAGATTTACAGATTTTATTCTGCAATTTTCTATTTAGCTTTTTTTCCGAAATTGAAAGATTATGAATGTTGCGAAGTAGACAAATTAAGTTTGAGCGTTCATGCAAAATTTCATGCCAGCACTAATCATAAAGTTTCAGGCGCTATTTCTTCTTAAAGAGGCTACAGTGGCACATTTGGCGATGGATGGATCTGTATATGTTAGTTAAAGTGAGCTGACCCATCGGGCGTTGGTCATGAAAATGTACCTATAGTTCTATAGTTATTTGGGCATTACACAAATAATTTTTATGGGATTGGCTTTCAGAGGCAGTGTGTTAGGTGTATTTAAATGAACAGCGAACATATTAAATTAAAAAGGAAAAGGAAACCTTTATGTGTAAATGTATTTTAAGCAGTGATGTAAAATTACCGTAATTTATAATTTTGGTAAATTACAGGAGTAATTTACCGTTTTTTATTACCATTTTAAATTCTCCAGTAATTTATTGTTGTAATAATTTACCATGGTAACTTACCATTTTCCACGTTTCTATGTAATATGTAGGAAAATAAACTGTGTGTATGTAAAAGTTAAACTTTTATTGAAAATTTATAAAACTTCAATTAAAAACATCAAATTACGATTTCAAAAAAAGAAATGTAAACTTAATAAAAAATAATTTGTAACTTGCAAATAAGAAAATTTAGTTAAAGAAAGCATTGAGTTCACAAATTCAATTGAGTACAGAAATTACAATTAAAAAATAAGCATAACATAAAATTAATGTTATGGGTGAAACTTTTTCTTCACTTATTTTTCTTCGGATGGAAAACTAAAGTCCACTTATTAACCCGTTTAAAGTAAAGGCATTTGATTCCTGAGGAGTGCAAGGTTCATCTTTTGCAACAAAGTTTTGGATCCACTTAGATTTCAATTAACAAATAGTAGCTTTGCAGCTCAATCATTTGTCAATATATTTGTTTCTTTGTTATAAATTGTTTATTTTGTTTATTTAATCTTAGATTTTGTAATTAATGGTATGTGATTTGGTAATTAATGGTAATTAATTAATTAATGGTAATTTAAAATGATAAATTACGGATAAATTACGGTAATTTATATCGTAATTTACAGCGTAAATTACGACTAATATCACTGATTTTAAGGGAAGGGAAACCTTTATGTGTAAATATATTTTAAGGGAAGGGAAACTATTGTGGGTAAATTTTAAGGGAAGGGAAACTTTTGTGTGTAAGTTTTAAGGGAAGGGAAACTTTTGTGAGTAATATGTCCGTATTCATAGTGTTTCCTCAAGGCTTCCTTGAATGAGGAACCCCTTAGATTGTAATTTTTTATTCAACTACCTTACTACAATCCCATTCTAAGGGATTCCTTACTGAAGGAAGCCTCGAGGAAGCACTATGAATACGGACTTAAGTTTTAAGGGAAGGGAAACTTTTGTGCGTATTTTAAGGGAAGGGAAACTTTTGTATGTAAATTTTAAGAGAAGGGAAACTTTTGAATGTAAGTTTTAAGGGCGTATTTTAAGGGAAGGGAAACTTTTGTGTGTGTTCTAAAAAGGATGAGAAACTTTTGTGTGTAAATTTACAGCTAAATGCTAAATTTGAAACGACAAACTAGTACACTACCCCTGAAAGCCTATCGCACAAAAATTATTTGTGTATTGCTCGTCAAGTAGATAGGTACTATTAAAAAATATTTATGTGCAATGGTTTCTCTCCCTTGAAGTACACTTACTCAAAAAAAGGCTTTCCTTCTTTTATGAGCACGTTTTAAGAATAACCCATTCGAAAATATCTATAAAAAACGTTCGAACATACCCTAAAAATCGTTACTTTTAAAAGGCAATAATTCCGAAATTTACGGATAATCCGCAAATTTTATTGTAGAAATACGTTCAGTGTAAGCTAAATTAACTATTTTTGTCATAGAAAATGTTCAGCGCTTATGGACATATTCTTTACCAGAACCCAGTTTTGCAAGAGCATCTACGGATTGAAACAAGCTACTCGAATTTGGAATAAGACAGCAGTCCAAATCCTCAGCAAGGCTGGATTTGTACAGTGTACTTCAGATCCATGTTTGTTCACAAAAACGAGAAACGACCGTTCTCCTGTGCACATTCTTTTATATGTGGATGGCATGCTGGTGGTGAGTAAAACTGAAAGAATTACCAGGGAAGTTAGTAGACAACTCAATGAATACGTTGAAATCAAAGACCTGGGTGACATCAAGTTTTACTTAGGAATCCAGGTAGATAGAGAAAAGGATGGATCGTTTTGTTTTCATCAGTCTACCAAAATTCAACAAATGATTGAAGAGTTTTGTTTATCAGATGCGAAACCTACTGCTACGCCATTGGAAATAAGCCTTCTAACCTGAGAGGGAGTGGACAGTAAACTGTTGGCAACAAATACAATGCCGGAAGGCCACTGGTTCGCTTTTGTATCCGACAACAGTTTCGAAACCAGACATTTCTCTTGCTGTGAGAATCTTATATCGCCGGGTGCAACAGCCGCTAAGCGAATAGTCACGTATCTACTTACTACTGTAGACAAGAAATTGGTCTTGCCTGCTCAACGAGATCTAACCCTTCGTGGCTTCTTTGACGCTGATTGGGCAGGAGATCACAAAGACAGTAAATCGACTAGTGGGTATGTCTTCAAACTTGGAAGTGCTACGATTTCCTGGTCAAGTAAGAATAGGGTTCCCATTGGCTTTGCTGGCAAAGGAGAACATTTCATGACAAAAAGGAGGACTTTGCAAGAAAATGGAGGACATTTTTGAAATTATTAAAATTCGGTCCTCCTAATCCATGACGTTGGTATGCAGGGTACGAAACAAAAAGAAACAAATAAATAGCAAACATGTCATAAAGAAGATGTATTTAACTAATTAAATTTAACAAAATTAAATTTTTAACTGCAAATATCAGCTAGCATTGGTTCGGGATGTTTGAAGTGGTCGCCACACTCGCGGTAACGCCGCTGCGGCCACGTCGCAAATTTTGTTTTCTATGGTTTCTTATGTGTCATGTCATACTAGTGGTTACACCGCTGGTTTGATATCTCACATAAGAGAACATAAAAGAAAAACTTGCGACGCGGCCGCAGCGGCGATGCCGCGCGGCAAAGTCCCAAGTGTGGCGCTCGCCTAAAAGTTGGGCACGTTACGGTTAGGAAACGTTCACACGAGAGCGATTTAAAACCTCAAGCCCCACTTCACATTTACCTTCTCCGCCCATCAAGTACAGAGTACTTTGTCCTTTGTTACTAGTTTGCCTGTTATAGGAACCATGCACATGCGAAGCCAGCGCCACCAATGACCATATTGTGCATTAGTGGTATGAAAATCATGGCCAGCTACATTAACATTCACTGACGTGTATGTATGGCCGTTTCAATTCGACTTTTAAAAATTTTGACGGGTAGGTACTCCTCTCAGCGCCTCTTGTGAGTTTTTAAGTAATTGCAGTTGTCATTACGTTACTGTCAGTAGTTCTGCAGTATCTTTAATAGGGAGCGCTGAGGGGAGTACTCCACGGCATGCTTTCTCGGAACCGAATTTTAGGCGAATTGAAACGGCCATACATACACGTCAGTGAATGTTAATGGAGCTGGCCATGATGAAAATACGAGTTATTTCTAATTATTAGTGTACATTTGAACTTAAATATTGTAATGTATTTCAATACCAGGAAGCTCAAAGCTCAACGTAAATTTTCATAAGAGTGATAGTATTCCTATGCAATGAATCTCAAGAAATATTTCCATATCACTAATTCACAAATTACCACACCAGACGGCGCTGAACGCAGAGATGTGCATGGCGCCTATAACACGTGCAGTTCTTGTTGAAGAAACGGAAAGTAGACATTAAATCATTTGGTATTTGGACATTTTAAAAAAGCCGGACGGCAAAAAAAAGCCGGCCGGACATAAAATTTTGAGTACAAAAGTAGGACATGTCCCCTCCTTTTGCCGGACGGATGGTAACCCTAAGTAAGAAACAGTCTACTGTGACACTTTCTTCTACGGAAGCGGAATATACAGCGTGCATGGATTTCTTCAATAGCTCCTTAAATATTGATTATAAAGGAAAGTATCTTGTATAAAAGTTATCGACTAATGAGTTCTACATCAGTAAATTATTTTCACATATAAAGCATGTTCCATAAGTGAGTTATCCAAGAAACTTATACCTTTTTAAATGGAATGTACAAATTTTTATTTCACATTTCGATAGATTTCTTAAAAGTAAACATTTTTTATTAAGCAACTATGGCTCTAAATCAAAGCATTCGCAATCTATAGCTGCTCGATTGGATGAAAGAGCTGAAATGTAGAAATGTTTTATTCATAATTAGTGGTCAGAAACATTATTTTTACTGTGCATAACTAATTATAAATATCTAGTAGAATAATCTCTATGAGTAATAGTAACATTTTTCATGTGTGTTTACACAGAAACAATTGAAACTTAAAAGTTAAATTTTCTCAAAAAATTTAAATGGGACGCCCTGTACATTTTGACACATTTGAATAGCTCATCAAATTCTGTTTCTAACGTATGTAAAATGTATTGGTCTAAAGCTCATGGTTTTCGAGATATCTGCATTCAAGTTACAACTTCTAATAAGAACCATATTTCAAGAAAATAAACAAAAAGGAAAGGATACCATTACATTTATGTATTAAATCTAAATGAAATATTGACATTTTAATTGGTGTCTTGGAGACTGTTGAATATCTGCTAAAGTTTTCTGGCTGATTTTTGCAAATGCCTGTCTCATTTTATTTTTTTAATATCAAGTCGTATTTGGTTGAATTTTAAATAAAAAAGTATGTAATATTAAAAGTTAGTGACAACAAGAAGTGCATTAATTCATTATCATCGATATGCGAGTCAGTACCTAAGTGTTTGTTTATTGGGTCACTTATATGGGCCTTAAGTCTATTAAGTTCCAAGTCTTTGAGAACCTTAAATTATTTACTGTAATGATGTATAATATACCTTGTATTTAGACTCCAATTAACGACTACAGACTCAATAAAGAAAATTGCTGATATGAATATGAGTAAATATGAGTAAATATCTTCTAGGGTTAAAATTACATTTTGAAGGATTTTGTTTGTATGTTAGCAATTAGTTGGTTTTATGTATGTACTCAGATTACTTTTAAAAGCTACTATTTCGTTTAGATAATTATGACTTTGTCCTTTACTTTTTGTCTATTTTCTTATTATAAGTTATCTCAGATATCTCGAAAACCTTAAGCTTTAGACCAATACATTTTACATACGTTAGAAATAGAATTTGATGAGCTATTCAAATGTATCAAAATGTACAGGACGTCCCATTTAATTTTTTAAGAAAATTAAACTTTTAAGTTTCAATTGTTTCTTTGTAAACGCACTTGGAAGATGTTACTATTACTCTTAGAGATTATTCTACTAGATATTTATAATTAGTTATGCACAGCAAAAATAATTCTTTTGACCACTAACTACGAATAAACTAAAAATTAGTAAAGGAGACTGTGGTTTAAGGAATAATTGAAATTAACCTCCGCCCACAATAATTTTATATCCGTAGATACGTATTTCGGCAGCTAAGCTGCCATCTTCAGTACAATTTAAAAAACACTACATGAAATCTAACAGCTACCTACCTAGCTACCTACCTACCTGATCATACTATCTATACTACTAATACTATCTAAAAAACCAAAATTAACACTAAAAAAGCGACTGTGGTTTAAGAAATAATTTCCGCCCACAATGATAACAGTCGAAACCTACCAAAAAAGCAAATCAAATAAAACGGAAACAAGTATTGTTCTAATATCCGAAAAAGGTTCTTATTCTCCCGAATAAAGAACTTTTGTAAGCATTTAATTCCCTGTTAATTGATACCGCTTGAATTTATCCCTGAAAAGAAATTATATACCTATATATGTATATATATACAATACACCTATATATATACATGCACAAATCGCCAAAAAACAACCTACAGATTAGAGCAGATCACACCCACACACTACAAGTTAAGAGCACTTTACGATATTTATCTCGGAGAATCCTCTCCTTATCACATATCCAGTGCAAATGCATTTGTATATATTTTTATGTACGTGTATGTGTGTATATATGTGTTTGAGTCAGGAATCGACCGCCAGATGTCGTTTTTGTTAGGTCAAAAGTCAGCCGCAAGAGGTCGCGACCTAAATTTTATATAAAGGAGTGTTAGAGACAGTTAAGCGCATTTGCACTGGATATGTGATAAGGAGAGGATTCTCCGAGATAAATATCGTAAAGTGCTCTTAACTTGTAGTGTGTGGGTGTGATCTGCTCTAATCTGTAGGTTGCTTTTTGGCGATTTGTGCATGTATATATTTAGGTGTATTGTATACATATACATATATAGGTATATAATTTCAAATAACAGGGAATTAAATGCTTACAAAAGTTCTTTATTCGGGAGAATAAGAACCTTTTTCGAATATTAGACCAATACTTGTTTCCGTTTTATTTGATTTGCTTTTTTGGTAGGTTTCGACTGTTATTATTGTGGGCGGAAATTATTTCTTAAACCACAGTCGCTTTTTTAGTGTTAATTTTGGTTTTTTAGATAGTATTAGTAGTATAGATAGTATGATTAGGTGGGTAGGTAGCTAGGTAGCTAGCTGTTAGATTTCATGTAGTGTTTTTTAAATTGTACTGAAGATGGCAGCTTAGCTGCCGAAATACGTATCTACGGATATAAAATTATTGTGGGCGGAGGTTAATTTCAATTATTAACTACGAATAAAATACTACTACATTTCAGCTCTTTCATTCAATTGAATAGCTACAGATTGTGAATGCTTTGATTTAGAGCCATAGTTGCTTAATAAAAAATGCTTACTTTTGAGAGATCTATCGAAACGTGAAATTAAAATTTATACATTCCGTTTAAAGAAGTATAAATTTAGTGGATAACGCACTTATGGAACATGCTGTATATGTGAAAATAATTTACTAAATATAGAACTCATTATAGTCGATAACTTTTGTATAAGATAGTTTCCTTTGTAATCAGTAGTTAAGGAGCAATTGAAGAAATCCATACCAATGATGCACAGCTGTATTTCTCTGTCGCAAACCTGCAAGCAGTTACAGTGGCAGCATTCACTGATTTGTGATATCGGTATTCCTGTAGTGTCACCAGTCATAATCAGAGACTCGCAGAAAAGATTCAACCCCCACTCATGAGCTGGGTTCGGCATAACGCTCGGGGCACGCTCTGAGCAGAAGTGTGAGAGAGAACGAATGCGTTTCAGTGCATATAAAAGTGAGAAAAAGGAATACTCCGAGTGCTGGGAGCGTTATGTCGAATGCATCCCTTGGTGATTCAGTGCCGTGTAGATCCTGATGCGATGCGACAAATTCTTCATTTCTTCGACAATTTTTTTAAACTTGTTAAATACGTAATTTTTTACATAAATAATAATTAGAGAGCAGAAATTCGTATGAGCTCGAATTCAGAAGCTTTTTGCTGCCGTATTAGTAGCTCCTGATATGCAGCCGATGGTTTAGCTTCGTGTTAAATTAACTTTTTATATATACATCTGATATGTATTTGTGATTTGATAATTCTATAACTGAGCTGCAGTCAAGAAGGGGCAATTGAAACTCTTTTAAAATTCAACCGAGCTTTCGAAAAGTTTTATTTCCTTTTTCAAGGTTTTCCTTAATGAGTAATAGAAGAAGTTATGTAATTCACTTACTTTTCTCCTTTTCTTGTAACTAGTGAATTAATTTCTATTACTCATTAAGGAAAACCTTAAAAAAGGAAATAAAACTTTCCGAAAGCTCGGTTGAATTTTAAGAGTTTCATTGCCCCTTTTTGACTGCAGCCCAGTTATAGAATTTTCGCATCCTTAACTGCTCAGTCGTGATCATAACATGTGTTTTTTTAAAAATGCCATAAAGGTCGGCCATGAAAATTAAAACTCATGTCGTAGCTTGGCATCTAACACATGCCAAATCTGAAAATTTAAAGCAAATGAATGGAGCTAAGACATGAATTTTCTTTTCCACAGCCACCCCTTATGGCATTTTTAAAAAAACACATGTTACTTCCCTTTTATGATTTGATCTATAAAAATTGCTATTTAATTTTTCTATCACAAACTCTTTTAAACGGACACTAAATGTCCGTTTAAAAGAGTTTGTGATACAATTTTCATCGGACAAGAACCAGCTTTAATTTAATTATTCAGAAACTCGATTTCATTATAGATGTATTGATGACAATTAGGTATAATTTTTATTTATCTTCAATTGAAATATTTCCGTTGTTGTTGAAACTTATTATTAAATATTTTATTTAACAATAAAAAATCAACCCAAGTTAACAACTAAGCAATAATTCGCAACCGAAGGAAAAATGAGCGCTCGACGCGCAGCTAATCGCGTCATGCCAATGAAAACTAAATTCAATCTGCGAGTGTCTGGTCATAGTACATGAAGATAACTAGGGCTGTATGCGAATGGTTGAATGAAATCGTGCAATAGCTCGTACAAAGCATATTAAGGTTGCACATCATTATCTTCGAGATCTAAGAGAACGTGAAGTAATAGAAATGAAATATCTTCCAACGGAGAAGATGGTGGCCGACATATTCACTAAAAGCTTGTTCGGGTTCCCGTGAGGACAGGTCCAGAACCCGAACAAGCCTTAAGCCAAACGACATCGACAGTTCAAAAATTTGTGTTGAACTTGCACTCCTGGATTTTTAGTGACAGACATTCTTTGTCGCATGTACTTGAGAAGGGGTGTTGGAGTATTGCACTGCTTGCTCTAAGTTCAGTGTGTAATTGGTCATGAAATAATGTTAAAAAAAAGTCTGACATGTGAATTCTGATTTTTGAATAAAATATTAAAGCCGGAATAATATATTTTTATTGAACATAAATCTGTGCTTGAATTGGCTTCGGGTTGGAACCACGTCACGTATACTTCTTCTACTGCCGACGTTTCGTTTTCCATTGCAGAAGAACAGGTCTGCTATTGCTGGTAGTGTTGCTGCTGCTTCTCGTTAGTCGTTGATACATGGACGACGGCCCGCGGAAGCCTTCGATTTAAATTAACATAAATCTATCAATTTTTTTGAAAATCAGATTGCGGAACTCCAATTTTTAATACGTATTTCATTTAATGTAGGGTAAACTTGTACATTGTTTAACCTAGCCATGTTATTGTGGTAGTCACTTTCTGGAAAATTATTGAAAAAATAAGTTTTTGGACTAGTTTTCAGTAAGACTTTTACATTACTCATAATAATTTTGCATCAATTCTAGTGAAGATAAGGAATGAAACAAGTTTTTGTCCAAAAGTACACCTAACAGCAATGTTATTTTTGGTTCTGTTAACCGCCAGCCAGTTATTAAAATTTTCCTTGGCAAATTTAAACTCATGGTGGCGTTTGCGCCTATTTCGTGCTAATAGCTCACAATAGTTCTTTATCAATTCGCAGTGAAGGAGCAAATACATCTCCGAGGTTTCAAATGCTTACATGTTCAAATAAACTATCCCAGATAACTTTGGACGCACAAATTCTAACAGAAAATTCATACAAAACAATTTACATGAAAAGTTCACTGAAGTAAAGAAGAAAAGCACACCTCAGAACTTAACAACAAATGAGACTCTCAAAAAGAAAAACAGCGTTAAAAAAAGTCAGCCAATAAAGACAACAAGAGAAAACGAAGAAAAAAATAGGCAAAAAGGCCGAAAACTGGTTCGGTACGATTTTAGAACATTGATCTTAAATCGTACTTAAATCGTGTTTTTGAAAAACTTTTGTTTCTTAAGAATTTGTAATTTTTCATTTTTGTTTGCTTGTAAAATTATTGACTTTTGTTAACAAAGAATTTATTATTGCTATTGCGGCTTATTTTTCTTCAAATTTCGTAAAGTTATAGGCATATGTTCTTAAGGGGTACGAATTAGGCAAGTTTACCCTACTAGTTCGTGCTCTAACTTCAAAGTTACATAGTTGTATAAGGTTATTCTAAAGTAAGTTCCCAGTATAAAATGATCATAACTTTTTTATGTTGTACAAAAATAAAAGCATCAATTTGTTCGTAAGGAAATGGAATTTTATCATAATAAGAATAAATAAAAGGTTAAATATGATCACCACTAGAGAAGCAGCGGATATCCGCCAACTATCCGGTTATCCAGCTATCTGGCCACGTTTCTGGTATCCGGCCGGATACCGGATACTGACTATTAACTATTAACGCGGGGTATGATAATGGAAAATCTATAAGTTCAGTAATAAATCAGAAGTTTTATTTCAATCTTTTAATATTAAATAAAATGTGTAGTTTTAAGTTAACAGGGTTTCTATCCAAAAATTAGTAGGTATTCTTCTTTAGTTAGCTTTCGCTAATATTTAATTTAGCTTCATCAGAGCACTACAAAATATTGTTTACAATTTTAAATTACAATTAGTAATGAAAAACATTTACTCTAATAGTATACAAAATAATTTTAAATAAGTTATATGTAAGGTAAGTACTTGTCAATCTTTTTAACTGTCTCACAAACCATGAAATTGACATTTTAGAGAAAAATATTGTTTCATATCAAGAAAAACTTTCAAATTTAATACCACGACATATTAATAATTTTTCAGCACGATTAGAAACTTCTTTTAAAAAATCCTTCAATCACATCAAATATTCTCGCAGTAATATTAAGAAACTTAATAATTAGGAAATACAAAATCAAATAAAACTTTTTAACAATAATGAAAAATTGTGTGTGAATTTAGCAAACGTAGACTTAACTTAATTCAAAATTTGTTATCTTTAGGTCCAAAATTTAGTTTACTAATCAAAATTAATATAGCAAAATTGTTGGCTGATTTAGAGAATCTTGTTGATGCTTTCCCAAAAGAACAAAGAAATTTAATTAAAATGGAATTTATTAATATTACTTCTAATTTCTTAAATAAACCTTCAAAAGATATTTCACTAAACATCACATTTTACAGATATAAAATTTTTTTGAAAGATAATTCAAATGTATAGTCGTGCGCAGCTTAAATGCTACAATTTGACAGTTCTGTGACCCTTGTATCACAAGGTTTTAAGAGTGAGGTTTGCGTGCGGGAGGTGCATTTAAGGTGCGCGGGACTGTACGTATGCATATTAAAGGCTGATAAGGCTTTTACCATAGTAGCTATTTAAAATGCCAGTGTAAATATCAGAAATAGTGTGATTGTAGTCTTTCAGTTTCTAACTTGTTCTCTTTGTGTAAGTTGAATAACCGGCTATCCGGCCTAGATATATGCTGGATATCCGGTTATCCGGCCAAATCGCTATCCGCTGCGTCTCTAATCACCACCGTGTTGTTCAATAACTAGTTGTTCTTCTATGTTACAAACTGCATTAGTAAGTGCATTCCTAGGAATGTTTTCAATGACATCTGCTATCGTTTGTTTCAGTTCCTCACGAGTAGTAGGTTTACTAAGAAAATACTCTTTCTTTGACGTAACCCATAATCAGTACTCAGCTGGATTTATGTCTGATGACCTGAACTGTTTAGAAAATGCCTACTAATTACACAGTTAACAATTAACGAAAAATAAGTAAGATTGAAAAACCCCAGTCCCTAGAGAGCAAAATGATATCTGCATGGAACCAACTATTAATATTTACAGAAGATGCAGCTATTTTAAACTGGGAACTTACTTTAGAATAACCTTATACAGTGACCAGCAGAAAGTTGGGCACATATGGATTTTCTTTTTCTATTATTGATTTCTCAGAAAAATTTATTCTTTATGAAAGACCCTGCATCTTCCCAAAACTTAAAATGCACTTACCAAAATTTGAATACCTCTTGTCATATACTGAGGAGATCAAAATATTTGAAATCGACATAAGAGTAAAGTATCTTTACCTACTGAATTATTTCTAGAGTCTCTGATTATAATTCTCTCTTTCAACTCTTTTGTCTCCCATGATTTTTAAATCACGATATAAGTATTTATATAATAGTGAAAAAGGCAATATTTTTCTATCTCTTCTTTGATGGTATGTATAAGCCGGTCCGAAGTAATGGGACACAAAGCAACAGTGGATTCCTGACAACAAAATATTGTTATTTACCTAAACTCACCCTAGGTGAGTGATTTTAATGCCCTTATTATCAACTTTTGGACTAGGTCCAAAAGTTGATAATAAGGGCATTTGGACTAGGTCCAAAAGTTGATAATAAGGGCATTAAAATCAAACAGGGCATTAAAATCAAAATTTTAATTTCAATTTTCTTCAATAATTCTTAAAGTTTTGAACATATTGCCTTAAAAATTTACATATGGGGGTTTCTTTTTGCTATGAACGGTAGCATTCTAGCTTTTAAAATGCTATAACTTTTTGTGAGTAGACTTACGGAACTTTTAAGAATAAATTATTATTCTCCCATCTTTTCTAAACCAACTAAATACCTATTCAATAGCTCTAAAGTTAACCGTTTACGAGATATTTGCTATTTTAGTTTTGAATGCAACGTAGTTTTTACGATAGTATAAGTAAGCGTTTTTCTTAAAAGAAAACTTAAAATAAATCTACATTCTTCGTAGTGATTTATAATGACGTTATGTTATTTACGAAATACATGAACACACTTTTTATGACCAATACACATCTATTACAACGAACAGAACAAAAATTATCGTAAAAACCATGTTCCATTCAAGCTAAAATAGCAAATATCTCGGAAACGGTTAACTTTAACACTATTGAACAGGTATACCTAATTGATTTAAAAGATGGGGGAATAACCATTTTTTGTTAAAAGCCTACTTACAAAGAAAGAGTTAGAGCATTTTAAAAGCAAGTGTGATACCGTTCGTGGCGCCCTCTATCTACTACATCAAAATTATGGCCGTATTAATATTACTTTTAAGGCAATAAGTCAAAAACTTTAAGAATTATTGAAGAAAATTGAAATAAGAATTTTGATTTTAACGCTCTGTATCTCCTTTATTATCAACTTTTGGACTAGAAGAATTTAGCTAAATTGCAATATTTTGATATCAGGAATGCATTACTTTTGGACCATCTTGTATATTCAGTAAATAATACACACATATTACCATTTCTATTTATACCTTTGAGTTTCTCTGTTTTGTTAATTGCCATCTGAATAGAATCAAATTAATTTATTTAATTGATTTACTCAAGTAGCACATTTTAGTTTTTTAGTTCGATTAAGAAATTTATTGGCTCTACTACTAATAAGTAATTAGTACTTATTGAAATAATTATTTCAATGTAACCATGATGTATCTACATTAGCAATTAATCGATCAGTCTTTACTAAAAACATAATACACTGATTATATTTTGTTTTAAATTGTTACAATCTGATTGTGTCGTTCAGTCTTAATTGCTTTAATGAATATTTGGTTTTTTCATCCGTTTGTGTCATAAAGTTTTTAAGTACCATGCGATTTATTGAAAACAAGCAAGAGTGGGCCATGAAATGTGTAACTTACGTCTTAAGCTTGGTTTACGTTCAACGCGACGCAAACGTAAACGCAACGCCAGCGCAAAACGCTAGCATTTGAAATATATGATAACTCTATAGTAGTTTATGAACCACGTGACGCGACCGCATAAACGGCACGTCAACGCAAATAGTTCGTCAACTTCAACTTTCGGCGTGTGCGTTGTTGCGTTAACCAATCAGCAGAGAGAATGATGAATTCATACATCAACTTTGACATCAACTGTGTATGTGTTTGAACTGACAGGTACGTTATCACTCTGGTTATCACAGAGCATGTAAATTTGGCTTAAATCGTTTGATTTTGGTAAAAAATGGAAATCGAGGACGAAAAATTAATAGATTTAATGCAAAAGTACAGCGGATTATACGATAAGCGTATAAAATAATAATAGATCCAACGACGCCATCGCGCAACGTCAAATTGGCGTCTCGTTTGCGTCGCGTTGAACGTAAACCAAGCTTTAGATTAGATTATTTTTAAAACGAACGTCAAAATATTTCAACCTATTTTAATGTCAAAACATCACAATAAATGTTCGAAATGTTGTCTTTCACTTGCAAAACATAATTGCATCCTTCTTTTTAAATTTAAACTTTCTAATTAAAATAATTTTTGTTCATTAGAAGGCAATCTAGTCACAATTTTAAGAATACGTATTTTAATATTTGTTCGTTGACAAATCTGGATATTAATTGTCAAAAGTAAATTTATGTAATAACGTTTTCAATAGGATGCTCTAAGGCACTCTCAGAGTTTTCTTACTCAAGTAATAATAAGGGATGGATATATTCTGAGAGTGCTCTAGAGCAGTCAATCGAAAACGCTATTAGACAAACGTTTTGAGATTCCAAAGCCAACTCTGGCCTGTTTTCAAAAATCGCATGGTATAAAATTACCATGGGCTTCTTCATTATCACGAATTTTGTTAACCAAAAAGTTTATGCTATAAACTTAAATGGTCAATCAGATTGTTTTATAATAATAATATTAATAAACTACTCAAAACAATTAAGGGGTCATGTTTTCTTGTACTCGCCAAGCTTAGACGAAATGAGTAAAAATCTTGGATAGCTCGTCAATTATTACTTTAACTCTCTTTTGTTATTCAGAAACATCTCTGCTGTCACAGAACTTCATTATTATGAAAGAGAATTAGTTAAAGTGACACTGGTAAAAATAACTGTGATATTTGCTAAGATTCGGTTTCGTGTTTCTTTTTTTTGCTTTAATACTTCTGCTGCCATGCGGTAGTTAAGTGGTAGTTAAGCAAGGTGTAAGAAGACATTTGACACCAATTAATAGAAATCAGTCGGGCTATTACTCTCCTGCAAGAAGGCAATACACAGTGATATGTTGGCGAACAACTCAATGTATGGCAATCTGTAATATGGAGGCTGTGGAAGCGATACCAGAATGCTGGAAATGTTACTCATCGTCTTGGACAAGGTCGTCACAGAGCAACTACACTCTTAGGATGCGTCTAAACATGTATCATACCCGCGTATCCGATCGTGATCGTGTATCATGATCAGCCAAGTGTGGACGTCACACTTGAAGTCGGAATTTCGCCGAAACATCAAACACTGGATGGATAGGTAGCAGCATCTAATTTCACAGTGACAAGCGTGCAACGTCGAACAGTCGGTACAGTTGCGTCAAGTCGGAAAGTAAACGCACACATGGATATATCAAAACGGATACGAGACGCAATTAAGTGTGGGTGCATCATTCTTGCGTATCATATCCGATCTTCCGATCATGATCGGATACGCGGATACGTCACATGTTTGGACGCACCCTTAACGATCGATTTTTACGTTTGCAAGCTCTTCAGAAATATACCAGCACAGCACGTACTTTACAAAAAATTTTCGGGCTACAGGTCGACAAAAAACGAACCTGAGGTCTAGACGTCCAGCCAAAGTCATGCGTTTAACTAGAAATCAGAGACAAGAGTAAATGCAATTCCCCCAAGAACAGGATAAATTGGCAGATACGCTATTGGAGAAAAGCTTTGTTTACTAACGAGTCTAGGTCTGCATTATGTGGCAAATGTGGACGAGTTCGAGTATGACGACGACCAGGTGAACGGTTTCTTCCCAATTCAGCACAAGAAAGAATCCCGTTTGGTAATTTAGTAATGACCGGGGGCGTATTTCGATCGACAACAAAAATGCCATTATTGTAAGAAACGGAGCTTTGACTGCAGGGCATTACATTGATGAGGTGCTGCAGTCTCAGGTACAACCTCGGGCACGTGCTGAAGGTGAGAATTTTATTCCAATGCAAGACACTGGGTGGTATGCATAAAACTTAGTACATGCTAATACTTCAAGCATCTACTTCGAAAGTGAAGTACTTACTATATTAGCGTCTATCCGCATCTAGTAGATACTATTGTGTGCAAGAGTACATAGAAGTTTCTACTTCGCCATAGAAGCATCTACTATAAATTTTGTAGTATCTACTTCAAAAGCCTCAAAATTCGGCTGCCGTGTAGTATCTACTTCAGTTTAAGTGAAGCCGCTATTTAGTAAACTTCTCCGACACGCGGTAAGAATGATAATATAATATTATGGCTGCTTTTATGAATATCCATACCCGGAAAATGTATACTGATGATGGTTATGAAAGTTATTCAGGTAAAACTGACATAATTTGTAATTATAAGATGTTCAACTGATGAACCAATAGATTATTGAAAAAAAATACACAGAAAAAGATAAGACACATTTATTCACAACAAACCGTATTCGTATATAACAAATGAACGAACAAGTCACTTACTTTTCTTGGCCACGTCTGTAGTAGATACTTCATTTCAATAGTAAGTACTACAACAGCGTAGTATTTACTACGTGTTGTAGTACAAACTTTGCTTTCATAATGGGCCAAATGAATAAAACGAAGCAAATGCTTTTACTTCTGTTAGAATTTCTTTTAAAGCTTCAATACGTGAAAAAATTTCAATTGCAAATCATTATACAATTCCTTTTATTAAAATTTTTACTATGTTACAGGCAGAATTATTTAGAATTTCATTTTTCTTCAAATACTTGTAATTTTCATTGAAAAATTTGAATCACAAAATCTTCTAAGCGGACACTAAATCGCGCAACTATATACTTTACGTTTCGCAGTCGTTCGACTGCTTCGTCAGAAGTGAAAATATTAGAAGATTTTGTGATACAAATTTCATCGGACAAGAACCAACTGTAAAAAAAAGAAAAATTTGAAGTAAAAGCATATGCTTCATTTTATTCATCTAGCTCAATATATGCTTCAAAGCTGTAGTAGGCACTTTATGTAATAGAAGGTACTTCGAAGAATATACTTATTTGAGAAGTATTGGCATCTACTTCGTTTTATGCATTCCACCCAATGTCCGCTCACATGTTGCGAGGATCTTTACTGAGTATCTGCAAGAGCTGAACATCACCACTTTGCCATGGCTGGCGTGCAGCCGTGACATGAATCCCATTGGACGAGTTGGATAGACGAGTCAGAAATCGGCAAACCGCAACTCTAATTAACACCGTGTCTAACGTAGACGATTTAAAAGCGACGCGAATTTGGAACGAAGCGAAGCGATGCGGCGCGAAGCGATCTGCTTGTCTAACGTACGCGAATTTGAAGCGAAGCGGTGCGTTTGAAAGTAGTCAAGTCGTAAATCATAAATGTTATTGAAATTTAATCATGAGTTTAAAGTATACGTTGCTATGGTTACATGTGCTCAAGGTATAGGAATGATTATTCTTAACCAACGATTAAATTTAATCGACTTTTATGAAACCCAGCACTAGATGTATATTTTCTTAATTTTTTTTTCATTATGTATTAATAAAGAATTTTTATTTATTTAGATATTACAAAAAGTTGCATTTAAAATAATGTTGATATTATTATTTAAATGCGTCTGAAATGTAATAACTCATTCAACATTTAATTATTTAAAAATCAGAAAAAATATTATTTTGTCAGGTCAAAAAGCGATCGCAGAATGTCGCTACTTAAACCTTTCGTTAACTAAAATGTTTCTTATAGTAAAAAATTATCCATAAAAATTAATATTTTGGAGTTTTGAGGGTAACCTTTCTATTAACAGTCTGATGGCCGTATGCACAGACAAATCTTTAGACTTAAGCCAAAGTAAACCTTTACTTTGAACAATGTAACTATACGGCGAGCAGTTTGATATGAAGTTAGCTTTAAGTATCAAGTCCACCTTGAGATTTGTCTGTGCTTCGCGTCGCTTGAAATCGCTCGCGTTTAAGGTACTAAATCAACACTCCGTACAGGTAACGCAATCCCATTCCTCTCGTGAGAGGATTGAGAAACAAAGATAACAAATATAATTGTCGCAAGTGCAATAAAGAAGACAACCGTTTTAGGGAATTCTGTTTACCGCAATGTCACTGGTTTTAATTTAAAAGTTATTAGGTTATATCTAGTTAAGTTATTTACCAGTAAAAAAGTTGTTATTTTAAGAAGTGCAGAATTTTTCTTTTACGAAAAAGGCGGAATCATTAAGTGTCATGTGATAAAAGTTTGGGATGCGATATTTAAACTCAATTTTCTTAACCACTGACAGTAACTTTGACAAACGTCACTTCAAATAATATTTCCAACTGGTTTTTATCCCTAGATGAGAGGAATGTGCGACAAGGATAGATATAAAAAATCACTAAATGCGTTACCTCTATGCGAAGTATGTTGATTTAGTACCTTACTCGCGTTAGACACTCCTATGAGAAATCATTGGTTTGAAATGTTCGCATCGCATCGTAACCGCATCGCTTCGTTTCGCGTTCGCTTTGAATCGCCCACGTTAGACACAGGGTTACGCTACGGGAGCTAGAAAATGCCCTTTTGAAAGAACAGGAGTAAATTCTACAAGACACCAACCGAAGACTAATACGAAGTATGCCAAGACGCTGTACAACTTTAATTGAAGCCAGAGGAGGTCCAACTCGTTATTAAAAATAAAAATTCAAGTTCTTAGTTAATTTTCAATTTTTGTTACATAATGTTAATGTGTTTCACAAATTCTTTAAAAGGGACACTGAAAATGCGCACTACGTTTTGCTATCGTTTGACAGCTTCGTCGAACAAGAACCTGCTTTAGTTAATGTGTTTATTACAAACTTTAAGTATTCATAAAGATTCTGCGTTTTGAAATTACTGACTTTTATTAAAATAAAGTCTAATTTCCGATATATACAATCGCTTTAAAACTTGACTCCTTAATTGTTTTGAATAGTTTAACTTTTTAGTGCTACTAGATACATAGCTATAGTTACATTCTGCATAGCATGTTGCAATACAAAATAGCTGTTTCGAAGGCCTTTGCTGCATTTTTCTAGCTCCCTTTCACAAACGTAGCTGGAAAATGTTCTACTGTACCTTGCGGGACCTCATCCTATACTTACACAAGGACGAGAATGGATTCCGTAAGAATCAGATGAGCGACAATCTTCACAATGCCATTCGAATACATCATGCTTTCGCCACGACCGCCACTGATTACACCAAGAAGCAGTATGTTTTTCGCCTGCAGACTGCCGACCAAGCTGAATACTTATTTCAAACGAGGTTTTTACTCGTGACCGCATATTATTAAAGGTAATTCTGTAATGCTCTTTGATTTCAGTGATTCTAAGGAACTACAGTCTTGGATAGACACCATCAATCTTGTTTGTGCTAGTTTCTCAGCGCCACCTTTAGAGGCAGCTGTCGGATCACAAAAAAAATTTCAGAGACCGCTCTTGCCTTGTAGTCACACAAAATTAAATTTGGTAAATGTTACCATAAATTCACTTATAGAAAATGTCAAACTGCTTCAAATTTTAGCGAGAGCAATTGAGAGATCATGAGGAGAGAGTTATGAGACTGGCAGATGAATTAGATGAACATCGAAAGACACCGCCGGAAAAAGGATCGAAATCTCTAATTATACAAAATTATAAAGAGAAAGAAGTTTATCTTACTTATGAGGTTTCTGAATATTTCCTAGCTAATTTTGGTTTTATTTAACGTGTACAAATAAAATTTTAGGTGAAAAGATATAGAACGTACGTTTACGTATTGAAAACTCACATGGCGCAATATCATCCCGAATCAGGCATAAGTGTTATAGAAAACAGCATAGGCGAAATGGAGGATGAAGCTAGTGGTTTATCAATTTCAGAAGCCAATGTAGAATCTATAGTGCCACCACCGATACCTGAACGAAAGTCACCACCCATAAATAGGTACAGTTACAGACAGGCTATATATAATCGGAATCTACTCGATGGAGAGGCTGAAATAGGCTGACGTGTTATGGGGGTTTTCTCAGCATGTGTGCTTTAATGGCTTATACCTGTATCAACAGAATTCTTTAAAAAGTATTTTTTTTATTAGGAACAATAAAAACATCAAGGGGAGGAAATTTGCATATGCTTTTTTTATACACCGTGTTCAGAAATTAGTGGATCCGGTGGTCGTAGCCCCGTTCCTTGCATGATTCTAATACTAAGGCCTGGTTTATCAAACACAAGTTAACTTCAAGTTAAAGTTAACCTTCAGTTAATTACCATAACAACAATTGTCTTCGTAGTCGTTACTATGGGAACAAACTGAGAGTTAGAGTTAACTTGTGATTGATAAACCAGCCCTAAGACGAAAATCTTAATACATGAGCCCTCCTGTTTATATGCGAGGTCATCAAACTTGAAGATATGAGGAATGAAAATGCGTTTTAAGTGCATTTAACCGACCAAAATTTAGAAGTAGAATTTTTTGTAATAATTTTCACTTCTCCTTGCAGTTTGTCATCATTTTAAGTTGTTTTAACATGCCTTCAAATATTTAAAACTAATAAATTGTCCCCTTAAAGCAGAACTATTATAAGTCGCATTGTGTTAATTTTACAGGAGAATGAAAACATAAGAAAGTTCTGCCTAAAGGAGTCATTTTGATGTGTAGGATACTTTAATTCCATTGTATTTATGTATTAAAACCTAATCATTGGTGTAGGACTTATGATACTTCTATACTAAATAAATATACTGTAACTAGTGAACGGAATTTGATATTTTGTTCGATTAAATACAAACGAAGCGGCAACGTATAGCGTTACAGCGACGGGTTAATGTGCACGCGCTCGTTGCCGCTTTGTTCGAAATAAATCGAACAAAATATAAAATTCCGTTCACTAACTATAACTAAACGAACACAAACACTGCATAAACCACATTTGGTAAAAATGGCACATAAGCTAGGTCTGCTTTGGAGGGACGAAATAATGATTTGGAAAAGGTGCAAATCAACATTTTTGTATTAAGATTTTGTTCTTAGAATCATGTAAGGAACAGCGCTACGACCACCGAGTCCACTAATTTCTGAACACGGTATAGAGTCTATGCAACTACTTAATAGCTTAACTAACTTATTTAAAATATCTTCTATTTCAAATATTTTTTTATACTTGGTCATTCATGCCCTAGTAGAGTGAGTGACCTAGTAAAATATAATGGAAACTATGCGTAACAAAATTCAAAGATAACAAATTCAGCAATAGCGCACTTGTAATTCCACCAGAAGTCCGTACCCACTAACTTTTTTAACGTTCTGTATTTTATTGTAATTTTGATTTTGCCATTGAATTTTGTTGAAGTATCATTGGACTTCATCATGCGATTCAAATACAAAAATCAACCCACACATGGAAAACAATATTGTAAATGAAAATAATTGTAAACGCATGTCTTTAAAAATACATTCTTGTATTTTACCCCGTTTTAAACGTTTTCACTTAAAAATGTTCCTACCTAGTTTCCATCAAGTTCCATCAGGTTATGGGCCCAGACATTTGAAAAGAATAGAATTTGAGAACACTGGTGAGAAGACAAGAATTCGCCTGTCGACGAAGTAATAGTCGGGTAAAAGCTGTTATTGAGAAGAGTTGCAAATTTTTTTTAAGACAGTACTAAGCTGTGCAAGAGAAATAACAATACAAGGGTCAAGAAAAGTGTTGAAAGCGCTAATTGACATTAGTATTAAAAAAAAATTTGATTGACTGTATTGTGTCAGCTATATAGTCATTTTTATTGCAAAGGCTGTATTAAAGAAACATGAACAGTGTTGTGAGAATTGAAGTGCTAGGACGTGACAATTATGACACATGGAAACTGCAAATGCGTGCTGTGTTGGTAATAAACGACGCCTGGGTGAAATAGAGGGATGAAATAGAGGCCCGAACCTACGGGAGATAATGCTGCTACAATTCGTGATTGGTACGCCAAAGATGAAAAGACCAAGTCGAATTTGATTTTATCAATAGGTACAGGTCAGTTAAAACTAGTTAAAAATTGCACCACGTCGCGAGAATTGTGGGTAAAGTTAAACATTATATTTGAATCCAAAAGACCCGCTCGTAAAGCTACACTACTAAAAGGGCTTGCACTGCAAAAAATGAATGAAGGTGATGACGTACGTGAACATCTACACGACTTCTTCAATGCAGTGGACAAGTTGTCTGATAATTCTGACATGGATGTATTTTTATTTATCGTTTATTTTTATAAACATTAATCCAGATCAACTCGGTATCATGTTATATAAACTGCTTTCTTTCGTTTGATTCAAACGCAACATAACGCGTTTAGATTCAAAGATGGATGCTCTCTTGCAAATGGATCTTCATGAAATTTCAATCTCGATCGCTAATCCCATTTCCCCTTTCAATCTTCCAATTTTACGATCCGTTTGGATTGAAATGCATTCAGATCCAGAGCGGGTAACGAAAAATTATTCATATTTACAGTTGGTTCTTGTCCGATGAAATTTGTATCACAAAATCTTCTAAGCGGACACTAAAAAAAATTATTCGAATCGCGATTCAAACTTTTCAACGAAAGAAAGCAGCTATAGCCTACCGTCAAGTTTAACAACTTTAGAGTTGCTATTGAGTCGTGATGAGCTTCCTACTCCTAAAAATCTACGGATCAAAATAACTGAAGAGCATGACGCTAGAAAAAGCATGACGTCCTCAAGTTCGCAACAGGATGCTAAGTTTACAAAGAAACGGAAGAAACAGTAGGGCAATTCATTCAACAACAAAGAGAAGAAAGAAAAGCTATTCAGATACAGATGCAACAAATGTCACGAAAGGGGCATAAGGCTTCCGATTGCACATCTCAGAAAGTGGATAAAAAAATCTCCTCGAGTATCCCTTGCATCAACTAAAGACGTAAGGTGAAGTGGGGTAAATGTAATATAATTTTTTAATAGTTCACAAAGAAAAGGCTAAAACTAATAATTTTAATGGAATTAACATTTTTTAAAAAATTATCAATGATTTAAATATAGTTCCTAATTGATACCAGGACTGACGCCTTTTCAGTTCGTTTTTGAAAAATGTTAGGTAATTTTTTTTTAAACGATGTCAGTATATCGCATTTACCCCAGCGTTTGGGGCAAATGTGATAATGATGTCTATCTACCTATGAATAATTATCTTGAAATGAAATTGAGCTAATGTATAACAATTATTGTAGTTTATTAGTTATTTTGGTTTTTACAAAACTAAAATATCTCGTATTTACAGTTGGTTCTTGTCCGATGAAATTTGTATCACAAAATCTTCTAAGCGGACACTAAATCGCGCAACTATACACTTTACGTTTCGCAGTCGTTCGACTGCTTCGTCAGAAGTGAAAAATATTTTTCACTTCTGTGGAAGTACAAGTGAAAAATATTTTTCACTTCTGACGAAGCAGTCGAACGACTGCGAAACTTAAAGTGTATAGTTGCGCGATTTAGTGTCCGCTTAGAAGATTTTGTGATAAAATATCTCGATCAAGAATATTGCTAAACACATGTCAACTTGAATGTTCCGTTGTAGTTATTATGACCTGTGCTATGACCAGCGATTGTCGCGCCACTTGTAGCTACACTAGCAGGTAATTACGTTCCATCTAGTGTTGTGCTTATTCGTATACAAGCTTAAAAAGTTGTAAGGTATATGGCAGCAGAGATATTCTGTAACTCAAATCGAATCGAAATCAGTGAATTTGACAGATCGGATCGTAATGTTGTTGAATTAGTATGCCGTAATTCTGCTCGATTTCTATATTAAAATGTTTTACAGAATGTTAAATAGCTGATGTACTCTACCTTCTTTACAGAATATCACACACCATACCCGAAAAATATAATAGAGACTGAATATTTTGATTTGAAAACATTCCGATTCCTGTCATACATTTCGATTCGATCCGAAAAAAGTTACAGAATAGGCCTGATTATCACAATTGCCCCTTTATCACATTTACCCCACTTCACCTTATGTCAAATTGCTGACAGCATGACTAATATTTGGGTGTCTTGACAGTGGAAGTACACCTCACACCTTTGTCGGGACATCAATTTATTCACCAAAGTCTATAATAATGATAATGATAAGTTAGCTAGCAATGCGTCTACTTTAATAAAAACAAAAGAAATTGCGGAGATAGAAACTACACGAAATGGTAAAAAGTGCGGTGTAATTTTGAATGACACATTACATGTGCCTGAACTGCGCACAAATTTGTTGTGAGTATCCTAGATGACAGATAAAGGATGTAAAATGGTGTTCGAAGTAAAAGGCTTCAGTAATGGATGTGGATGGTCGCATAATATCGGCTGCAAGACACGACAACAACCTATATTATAAAAAAGGAACTGCGTCTAATAGTTGTCGACACATTGAAACAGTTTCAAGAACATCAACCATCAGTAAATGCTGCTCACACTTGGCACCGGCGAATGGGACATCTTAATTTCCATGATCTTGTCCAGGCTTCGGAGAAAGGAGCTACAAGAGGTATTAAGGTGCAAGAGGTAATTGGAGATGTAAATTGCAAAATTTATATTCAAAAGAAGATGACACATCCTTCATTCCCAAAATATTCAAATCGAGAAACGCAGAAACTGGGACTCGTTCACATGGACGTATGTGTTCCGATGCATCTCCAGTCTGTCAATGGATCAAATTACTTACTATAGTCGTCAGTGAATGTAATACTGACGACTATACGAGATAGACAGAAGTGAGATTCTTGAGAAGCAAAGATCAAGTTTTCGAAAAGTTTAAGGCATTTAAGATTTTTGTTGAGAACCAACACGATATAAAGATAAAGCGCATTCAGTCTGACAATAGAAAAGAGTACGTGAATAAGGAGTTTGACGAGTACTTGAGAAGAGAAGGCATCCAACGTCGGCTTGCAAATTTTATTTATGAATGCGAATTTGTTTACTTTGAACCTGGTTCAGTTGAGCGTCCGTTTAAACCCACTTTGTACAACTGGTCCTTAGTAACTAAATTAAAGTGAGATAAACACTAACACAAATATTTAAGGCCAAACGCTATAACGACACTGAGCTCGAGAAACGTCTAATAGAAATTAGAACAAGTTGTTGAAGTGATATTGCCTTTAAGCAGGACAAACTTTAATGAAACAATTAATTAAAGGGATGTTAGTGTATTAATAATAATTAAATTAAAGTGAGATAAACACTAACACAAATATTTAAGGCAGAAAAATTTTTCCACCGCAATCGAGAATCGAATTCGAGTCTTTTGGATTCTTGCCAAACGCTCTTAACCACTGAGCTATAACGACACCGAGCTCGATTGCGGCGGAAAAATTTTCTGCCTTCAATTTTTGTGTTAGTGTTTATCTCACTTTAATTTAATTATTAATGCACTAACATATCCCTTTAATTAATTATTTCATTAAAGTTTGTCCTGCTTAAAGGCAATATCATTTCAACAACTTGTTCTAATTTCTATTAGACGTTTCTCGTCAAATGTCAAATGTCAAATGTGTACGGTTACAGTAGGATCGTAATGAACTGGCGTATACTGCCGAGCACGTCAGACCACCGAACAAAATCAAACAATTTTGTTTTTTTCGGACAAATTCGGCAGAATCATTCTAAACCCTCTAATAAGAGGTTTCTACAAAATTCCTACAAAAATGTATCCTAATAAACACTGTATGACCGTATTGTTCTGCCGAATATTATTCTGTCGTACACGGCCGAACAAAAATTCTGCCGAATCCGGAACCAGTGTGACCAAAGCTTCAGAGAGCTTGGAATGATTCTGCCGAATATGTCCGGAAAAAACAAATTTGTTTGATTTTGGTCGGTGGTCTAACGTACTCGGCAGTTCTGGGTGTTGAAAAATTCGATTGCCAAATTTCTAGGGTAAGTAAATGAGACTAAAATAAGCCTTTTTTGTTATATAACAACAGGGTCGGAAATTAATGATTACTTAATGAGGCTGTAAAATAGTAGAAACATAAAGAAATTATTAATATACTAAAACGAAAAAATTAAAAGTATAAATATATATAAAACTGTTACAACCTTCGCTCAAGATGGTTGCCCCCAACTTGCACACATGTCTGACAACAATGTATTAATATTTATCTTGTGTGTTAAAAAAGTATCATAAAGTAATTATTAATTTCGGACCCTGGGTTATATAACAAAAATGGTTTATTTTAGTCTCATTTACTTATCCTAGAAATTTGACAATCGAATTTTTCCACACCCTGTATATGCCAGTCCATTTCGATCCTACTGTGACCGTACACATTTGTTAACACGAAGTTGTTTTTAAACCGATTTCTGATTTCACGGAGCCAGTGTGACCGCCCATTTAATGGGACACGTTTGTTAACACGAAATTGTTTTTAAACCGATTTCTGACATATACGGCACAATTTTAAATTCTGCCGATCACGGAGCTAGTGTGACCGCCTATTAACTTCGTGTTAACAAATGTGTACGGTCACAGTATGATCGTAATGGACTGGCGTATACTGCCAAGCACGTCAGATCACCGACCAAAATCAAATTTGCTTTTTTTTCGGACATATTCCGCAGAATCATTCCAAACTCTCTAATAGGATGTTTGGTTCCTACGAAAATGTATCCTAATATACACATAAATAATGGATTACGATAAACTAATCATACTAATATTTGAAAGGCCGCCTTTTTGGCACACTTAATCCCAGTTTTACAATCGTCTATTCGTGGAATAATAACTATTCGCCGAATATCCCTTTAACGTTTTTCCATATTTACGTCACGTTATTTAAAGAATAGTGTTATCCTCAGTTTATACGACGATTGTAAAATTGGGCCTTAATACCAAAAAGTATACACTGCGTTCGTAAAGTATGGAATAAATTCATTTTCTACGAAATAAACGATTTTTATGTAAACTCCTGAAACAGGTCGATTTTTAATTAAAAAATGACACTATTTTAGCGGAATTTTGCATGTCCCCCTCCAATCCCCTCCGAGTGACAGTTGCCCATTTAAAATTTTTAAATGGAATGGGTTAACATGTAATACCTCATTTGAAAGGGCTTTTCATTCTCTATTCAGTAGTATAAGAATTTTTTTTTAATTCCTATTTCTTCTAAAGAGAATAATACATTTTAAAATCAACACACAAAATTTTAAAATAGATTATTTGGATGACATTTTCCCCAATAGATGGATTGGTCGAAGGGGGGCAATTGAGTGGCCGGCTAGATCTCCTCTCGATTTCTTTTTATGGGGATTTCTAAAAAGTAAAGTCTCCAGAACTAAACCAAACAGTCTTGAAGAACTAAAAGACAGAATAAAAAATGAAATACGAGGAATCAGTCCGGAAATAATCGACAATGTTTTGCATGAGTTTGGATTTCGTCTTGGTTATTGTCAAGAGGTAGGAGGAGGACATTTTGAACAGTTTCTTTGATATTGGTGTTATAACTTTTACTTCTACGTTGATTACATACATTAGTATCTACAGTTTCTACTCGTTTAAAAAAAAATTAAATTAAAAAAAATTGGAATTAATCAAATTATCCTGGAAATGAAATGTTTTAGATGAACGTCAGCAACGTTTGTACTATTGTCATGAATCAAACGGTTTGTGTGATGATTTTAAAATGTATTATTCTTCTTAGAAAAAATAGGAATTTAAAAAAATCTTATACTACTGAATAGAGAATGAAAAGCTCTTCCAAATGAGGTATCACATGACCCCCTATTCCATTTAAAAATTTTAAAGGGGCAACTGTCACTCGGAGGGGGTTGGAGGGGGAGATACAAAATTCCACGAACATAGTGTCATTTTTTAATTAAAAATCGACCTGTTTCAGGATTTTACATAAAAATCGTTTATTTCGTAGAAAATGAATTTATTCCATACTTTACGAACGCAGTGTATAAAGTTACCAGAACAGGGATATGTCAGGAAAGCAGAGTTCTTCCGAATTCGGCAATACAATAATGAAGTATGACCGTATTGTTCTGCCGAACACTTTTCTGCCGTACACGGCCAAACAAAAGTTCTGCCGAAGCCAGTGTGACCAAAGCTTTACAGTCCGGAACAAAATGGGGTAACAGAGGGGAAGAATCGAACTTTGGTGGAATCAGCACGACGTTTTTTGCTTCAGTCCGATTTACCACCGCCATTTTGAGCAGAAGCAATTAACACAGCAATTACTTCAGGAATCGCTGTCCCACTAAAAAGCTCGACGGAAGAACTCCTCACGAGTTATAACATGGCAAGGTGCCAATCGTGAAATATTTTCGAGACTTTGGATGTAAGGTATTTTGTATTGATAAAACTCTAACATCGAGAAAAGGAATATTCGTTGGGTATTCTGAAGAGTCGAAAGGTTACCGAATTTAGCTCCAAAAGTCATGGAAACTAGATAAGAACACTTTTAAGTGAAAACGTTTATTAACAAGTTAAATTCCGATGGAACACTTGAGAAAAAGAAAAGCACGCGCTGTAGCACGTGGATTTCCCCAAAGGCCAGGTATTGACTTCCACGAAACTTTTGCTCCCGTGGCCAGATTAAGTTGAATACGTTTTGCTGTACTATGGCAGTTCAACAGAACATGAAAATGGAACAGATTGTTATTGCGACAGCATATTTAAATGGCAATGTCGAAGAAGAAATTCTCATAGAAATTCCGGAACATTTTTTTTTTCACCCACTTTCACCCCAAGCTCAGAGCTTGTCGGGGAGGGGTGGCGGTTGCGACCGACTTAGATGTTAATTTCTCCTTCGGCATTCGCCTTACAAACTGGGGAAACGCGAAAAACTCAATTCGAAGGAACCGGTATGAATCCGAAACACAATCCGACACATAAGTACTCTATCTCTCACGGACTCAACCACTCGGCTAACAACTACCTTTAGAAAACATTCTGAAACACATCGTTCATACCGGACAAGACGATAATTGTCTTAGTAAGGAAGCGAGGAAGATGTTAGAATATTTGAAGAAATTCGACGCAGTTTGTTTACTGAACAAAGCATTGTACAGCAGGCCGTGCCTAGCATTCTCGATTAGACAAGGAACCTCGCAATCTTGGAGCTGTTTCGTCGGATGCTGACCCATGTGTACATTACGTTGGACAGGCCAAGAACAGAAGCTTCATCTTCGTTTATGTGGACGATGTATTGCTGAATCACGTGATGATACTGAAATTAGAAGGATGAGATAGATTTGAAAAATCTAGGTAATATTAAATAGGTAATATTAAATATTGCTTAGGCTTACAATTTACGAGAAGTGAGAATGTGATTACTATAAGCCGAAAAGGATACATAAAAGAGATTCTTGGAAGATTTGGCATGCTCGAGTGCGAATCTGTTTGACGCCAATAGAACCTGGTCTGAAACTGCAGAAAGAAGAAACCAGAACGAAAGATTACCAAAAGAAGAATCCATACCGAGAATTAATAATGCATGCTGTTAGCTACCTGAGTCAATTCAATGATTGTCACACAGAGGCGCATTGGAAGGATGCTAAGTGCGTGTTACGTTATTTCAAGGGTACTAGCAATGTAAGTCTTGTTTCCTCTCCTTCTGATACCCCTCCTATGATGTACAATTGCGAGATAAATAATTGGTACGGTTGCTTTGTAATGTAGGCTGAATTTTCAAAATTTTAAATTTTAACATATTGAAATGCTCTTAAATGCTAGAATTAGCAATGGCGGTTGGTTTTTCAGCCTCCGAGAAATTCTTGTAAGGCATCTTAATAACACTGACTTTTGACTCTAACAATTTCAAATTTTATAATAATCTTATATTTTTAGTACGAATCGCATAAGCCAGAAAGTCCTATTTAACTAGGGAAAATCTGCCGTATCAAATATTATTCTCTCAATGGTACGTGGATGCTCACTGGGCTAGTTGTAACATAGATCGCAAATCTTACACAGGATATACGTTTATAATGAATGGGGGACCTGTCACTTGGGAATCGAAGAAACAACGGACAATGGCCTTATCATCGACAGAGGCCGAATATATGGCCCTTTCAGACGCAACTGAGGAAGCCTACATGAGAAGGATGTTGAAAAATTTCGGAAAAACGACAATCTGAGTGCTCAGAAGTTAACAGTATGTGTATCACGCACGTACAAAGCATATTGATATCCGACATCATTTTGTGCGTGATGTATAGGATATGTAACCACAAATGAAATGGCAACAGATTTACTTACTAAAGGTTCGATGAAGGCACGACACGAAAATTGTGTGAAACTTCTTGGGCTTAAGTCCCTATAATGAATGAACAATGAATTTTGATTGTTGACTCGAGGGGAGTTGGAGAAGTATCATTGGACTTCAACATGCGATTCAAAACAATATTCCAAATAAAAATAATTGTAAACATAATTATGTCTTTAAAAATACATTCTTGTATTTTACCCCGTTAATAAACGTTTTAACTTAAAAGTGTTCCTACCTAGTTTCCATCAAGTTCCATGAAATGTTACACTGTATTGTATCCGCATATTTTTCACCTAAATGTACCTTTTTTGATGATATACAGCTTTTTTCTAAAAATTTTGACATTGCAATTATTACGACAAGTTAATATGTAATAATAATAATGCCTTTATTATGTGAATAATAAATAAGCAACAAAGTCATTACAAATTACAATCAGAGCCAGAATTCAGTTTTTACATACATGAGGTATTATCACTTAACTCCACAATAATTAAAAAACTAACTAAATTTCCTGAAACGCCCTTGCAGCTTTTGTCATGTCATGTCATTTCGTCGTATATTTCCTTAAGTCAAATCTATACGATCACAAATAAATAAAAAATGAACTTTATATCAAATTTCTTTAATATCTCTGCATTGCTTCTAATTATTTGAGCAGTACCTTCTATCCTGATTCAAAGTTTAAAACACTAGAACAGGGATCAGAGAGTTTAAAATAAGAAACGGCCATAAGAAATACATTGAGAAATACGACCCTTAAAAATAATTAAATATTCTAGTAGTTAACATCTGAAACACCAGATAGCATGTAAAACGCGTCAAAAAGATGGTCAAAAAAGAATTAAACACACACTGAGAAATCAAGATCAAAGCTAATTTGCTAAAATATTATACACGATAAATTTAAAAGAGATGTAAATGTTACATGCAATTCAAGAAACTTGTTAAAATGCGAATTAAAATTGCTGTTAGTGAAAATCACCATAGCTACAGAAATCACATCGAAATGACTTTTGCTCTGTTCAATTACAACGTATTCTATATTACCGATAGGCAGCGTCAGTGTTAACATCTGAGACTATAGATGGCGCGACAAAACTATGGTTGCTTACCGTCACTAAATAATTACAGTACCGCAACCCATATGCTTAATGTGTAAGACGAAGAAACACGTTTTTGGACTAATATGGCCGACTTTTTTAGTGATTTTCTTTCCGTCAGGTTTAATCAACTTTAAAAATGATTTAAAATGCCCGGGTGTGTCGTTTTGACTTGTAAAAACAGTAAGTAAGTAAATTTAAAACATACGGAAAAAAGAAATTCTCTAATTCAAAACAAACACCACAACAAGTTTTCAAAAATGTCTTCATTTACCTCCATGCAATATCCTAAACCATTATAAAAATTGTTAATTGCACTAGTGACTTGTCCAAGGGTAATTCTTTCTGATACATTTTTACTTTCACATTTTCAACTTTCTTCGCCTGACAGATGTTCCAAATTAAAATGGACAAATTTTATTTGATATGACCACAGTATACTAATCAATCAGTAGGGACAGCTCGTGTCGGCATCTTTGATGTTCATACTACCGTTTTCAGAGCCAATATGGCCGTTACTGGCGGGCTTTCATTTTATTGCTACTAGATGTCACTGGTTGAAAAAATGGCACGGATAGAAATGATTGCAAGCAAATCATAGAATGCGATGTTGTTTTACACAACTTCAGACTTTCTACACAACATAAATTCATTATAATCTAACAAAGATGGTTTTCTGTTTAATCTTTCTCATCTCTCCGCATCCATCACACAAAATGCTGAATTAAAATACGCCCGCTTAAAAGCAATTGATGAATTCACCGGTGCGCCACACGCGGCCGTTTATGGAAAGTCTGCCAGTTTTCTCACACGCGCACTCAGAAACTGTAGTGCCAGAAACCCCTAGCTGTCCCTACTGATTGATGAATATACTGTGATATGACATTCGACACCCTAACGACGACGATCATGCAACGACATTTTTAAAAATTGGAATTAGTTTCCATAGTAATATGAACAGCAATTTTCATGTTAAAATAAAATCACGGTATAATGATAAATGTTATAGAAACGGGGCATTAGCATTGAAATTTCCCGCCAATGTTTTGCACTAAAATGGCGGCTGATTGCGATACTGTAATTATTTAGTGACGGTAATGGTTGCTAAGGTACTAAATCAACATACTTCGTATAGAGGTAGCGCATTTAATGATTTTTTTATATCTGTGTAGAATATTCAGACTCTGTGTTCACGGTAACGTAAAGGTACTTTTGTACTATACAGGGTGTTTCATTGAAGATGCACCAAACTTGAGGGACACTTTTCTGACATTATTTCAAACAAAACATCTTAATAAAAATTTTTAATCGGAGCAACTTGAAATTTGCATAATTTGAAGCCGATGTTTCTTAAAATACTTTATCGGCGCGGAATGTGAAACCAAACCGGCGATCTAAATTACTTTATGAATGGCACACAGCTGCAGGGGGACAATAAAGTTACAGCGAAGGAATTTATGACTAGATTTTGTTTTGCCCTTGACCTACTCGCTCGGTCATTCAACTCAGCAGCAGCTGTGAAATCACGTATTTAAACTTATTTAATTTAATAATAAATTATAAATGTGGGGCTATGCAAATGTGCAAATGTGCATTTAGTATACATTGTTGTTAAGATTGTTATTAAAATAAAATTTGTCGAATCTTAAAAATAAAAACATTTATTTTTATTACATTATTATTATGTTATTATTATTACAAGAAATGTTCAAAAATGCCTCCTTCCTGCTGTACACACAAAAAATAAGCGCTTTCCTTTCATCCACTTTAGCATCTGGGAGCTGCTAGTCAGGAATGCGTATGTTCCTTTCAACTTAGGCGTCACTACTTGAAGCTCGGTAAAATGGTTTCCCCTTACCCCTCGAGGACAAGCAAACATGCTTGGGCGTTAGAACTTTTCGCGCGTTTCAGATTCGAATCTATAGGTTATGTTTAAGTTTAAAGCGTTTAAGGTTAACTACAAAAGTTAAACGGCCTGATAATTCACCATCACTCAAAGGCTTGAGTAAATCCTATTAGCAATAAGATTTACTTACATGCTTACATCAGCTTAATTAAAAAATATAAAACCTTACCATAATAACTTCTTTTACAAAATTTTCCATTTTATGTCGTTTTATTACTCGCACAATAGATACGTATACGTGATAGATACGTTAAATATTATAGGTTATGTTTTTGTTTGAACAATTCAAACAAAGCAAGCAAAGGCAAAATTCGCGTTCCATTCGTAGTCGCCCTAGGATGCTTAAAGTTTTTAAGCCCTGTGGCTCCGTGCATATGAAAGGAAAGCAACTAATACCATAAAGTCCTTAATTGGGGTAGTGCGGCGAACGAAATGTTTTGGGTAAATCCAAGCACTTGGGCGCTAAATTTCTACGAACGATTTCATTCAATGTGAATAATAAATTCTTAAATAAACGCGAACTACTAATGTTTGAACAATCCTAAAATTCTTCAACTAACAATTAGAAAATTCGTATTAAATGGAGAATCGAAAATAAACGACTAATTATTATTTTTATTGATTTCCAACAACCACGATGTTTTAAATGTGTTTTGGCCTAATCAGCTGGGGCGACATTTAGCTAGAGTAATAGACCAATAAAGCGATTCGTATGAGAATGCGTAACAATCCATTGATTCTCATTTAAAGTCCATCCTAAAAATATGCGACTTTGCTTTCCTTCGATTTTCTCGAAACTTATTCATTTAAGAAAAAAAATTATAGAAAACTTTTATTTGTTTTCACGATATCAACCGACATACCGAGTTTGGTGCATCTTCATTGAAACAGGCTGTACAACTGCCAAATTTTAATTTCCCAGAAGTAATATTACGGCTACTGTGATCATTTATGTTATAACGTAATATTTTCAAAATTTATAGATTTTCGTGTATAATTGGTAATTCTGCGTCATAAGTCAAATTTCTTTTGTTTATTGGAAACCTTATTTGACGTGGAATTTAAAAGTAGAAAAATATACAGGATGTTCCATTTTTAAAAAATTACAACGGTAGAGTCACTCATTTATGGAACGCCCTGTATCGTTGAAAATAATTTTATAATACGGACTTTTTAAGGCCGTATAACTTTTGTATGAACCTTTTTTGCATTTTACGTCCGGCAAGGGTGAAAATTAATTTTGTCACACTAATGTGCCACCCTGTATATCTGTTACGGTCAATGTGATTAATTCGGTGATTGTGTATAATTACCTGTTATTTTTCATAATCACCACTGAGGCCCGATTTATTCACCTCCAAGTAAATTTATCTGATGATTAATTCCCATAGTAACTATTGTGATCACAATTGTTACTATGGGAATAAATCACCAGATAAATTTACTTGGAGGTGAATAAATCAGGCCTAAATGTGGTAAATGTGATAAATAATTGAATTTTTATCAAATTAACCGGTTTCGCAACTTAACGGCGAATGTGATAAATATCTGACTGATTGAGCCAGTAGAATACAGTGCAGTTTTTTGAGTAGTTAATAGTCAGAAGAATAGTTTTCGTTGAATAAAATGGCGCGAGAAGGCTGCGAATAACAGTATTTAATAATTTACCCATAAAAAGTCAATAAATGGTTATTTTAAGTCATATGGATGTAGCCTGAACGAAATTTGCATAAGGGACTCACATGTTTTGTCAAATAAAAGACCTAGTAAAGAAAATAATTTTATTATTAGAACTTATACAAAGCAGTTACATATCAAAAACAAACTAAACCTATGTATATTCTAGAGAAAAAAACATTTTTCCAAATATCGTTTATTGCTGCTACTACAAATTATTAAATATTTTAAATTTACTTATTTAGACATGTTAGACTGTTATGAAATTTAAAATTACAAAGTTTGCCAGATTTTTTACAATTGTACTTATCAACTTGCATTTTGCAAACACATCGCTGATATCCCTGACCCCCAGAAGAGATGATTTTCTAACACATTCTCGAAGTGATATTGCTAGATCTGGAACATCGTCAAGCAAAATAAATTGTTCTTCACAAATTGTAAATTGATTTCTAGTATATAACTGTGAAAGTTTTCCTTGTTTTGTTCCTAACTGATAAAAGCTTTTCATTTTGAAACTAATATCACCGCTAATAAATTTCGTGGATCCCTTCTTGCTCCGTCTACGTCTGGTATTCGTAGTTTCACTGTGTCACCAACCTTACCAGAAGGAAATTTTGGATTTGAAACTTTTAACATTTTCTTTGCCTGTGATTCTAAACCTTCTTTAGCACTCATTCTATGTTTTCTTACTTGTTCTTGCCTGCTTAAAATATCTGTCCGGATTAAAGGCACTGCTGCGTCATCCTCTTTCTGATTCTCAAAATTAACTTCAGGTTGAGGGTCATTTTGAGATGGATCGTGATTGTCCAAATCAGAATTATCTTCTATTTCGCCATTGGTATTTTCGGAAGTACGAGCCCTGCGCCAAAAGTATTCGCCTACCTGTCTTGGGTAAAGAGAGAGACAGTTAATTAGTTATTCAGTGGTAGATTATTTTTCGGGAATAATAATAATAAATAAATATAAATTTATATAATTTTAAATAAAATTTTGATATTTAAATTCTAATAATGATTTTATTTTCAAAAACAGCTACACTATTAGCTAGGCGAATACTTTTGGCGCAGGGCTCGTATTTTGCCGTGAACTCCCCTATGCTGCCAAAACCTAACTCTCCTGACATTTTAGAAACAAATGCACCATTTGAATTAAAACTAATTGAAGCTGAAAAACATCTTCCCTGGTAGGACCTTCTTGATGAAAAGTTTACGCGTTTAGCGAAGAACACATATAGGCGATCGCAATCACGATCACGATAGCGATAGCTATGGCGATCAAAATTACGAACTATCGCCAAGTCGCAACAGTATGTGCGAACACATTTCTTTACTAGGGAGCGTTTGATCACCATCGCTATCGCTATTGTGATCGTGGTCGCGATCGCGTATGTACTATCGATATCATAAAACTAGGACAACTTTTAAATCCAGCAGCCATGCGTTTCCATTATTTTATTATATTGAATCTCACTGTATTGTCGAGTCAGTAATTGTATTTTTGTTAACGCTGAAATTCTGAGCAATTTGTCTACTGTAACACCCTTTTTCTATGCAAACAGCTATCCTAGCTTTTAAAACAATATTTACCTAGGTATGATTCACAATGAGTGACCATTTCAAATAATTTTAAATTTATGGTCGGTAGCAGTTTTACACAGCTTAAAAAGTCTTGTCCTAGTTTTTTATGACAGCGATAGTATGTCCAAGGCTTTTACCTCCAACAAATTTATTGACCACAGAATTACATGTTGTTGTCAGCGTCATACAAGAGACTCGAGACATGTTGGCAACACGATTTATGGTTTCATTAAATGGTGCACGTAACGAACTATCTAAAAATCACTCTATATGCACAAATCACTGGCACAAATGGTAAATTAATCATAAGTTTTACCATTTATACTAAAATCTCAGTTACTTCTGGAATTCTATGCGCCCCCCATCACCCGTGAATCTGAATATTTGATTGGTTCAATTTAATCCTGTGACCGGGTTTATTGCAAATTTAATAGTTAATTTAACTTGAAGCTTAGTCGTTGAGACTGAACGAGAAGCAGCAGCAACACCACCAGCAGCAGCAGCCCTGAGGAAGTTCTTCTGCAATGGAGAACGAAACGTCGGCAGTAGAAGAAGTCAACGTGACGCGGTTCCAACCGGAAGCCAATTCAAACAATTTAATAGTTAATTTGTCAAAAAGGAAAATCTGGCATTTGCCGATGGGCGGGTTGTTTTCGTACAAATATCTGTAGCGAGAGCGTCACTAACAGTAAGTTTTATAATTTCGGCAAACTAAATTTTACAACAACGGACCGATATCCGTTCTCACTTTGGCCAAGCGGACCCTGATTCCTGGAAAATAAGCCGGGACTTGTATTTTATGACCCTAAGGGGCGTGACGTACCCCAAGTCCGATTTGATTGACAGCCGTCATGAGTTTCGTAGATTTTTGTGTGCAGGGATGTATAGGCAACCAATTTCACATCCAACTAGAAATTTTATTTTACTTCGGTATACCCTTAACTGTCTCGATTAAAGTCTGAAGCTCTTCTTCGGTTCTAATATGTTCAATAAAGTCATTCGGGAAAGACGTTTTCAAGCCTACTTTTAAAGGTGTCCCAAACATTGCTTCATAAGGAGTACACTTGATGCCATCACGAAATGCCCTATTTTTCATAAGTTGCACAAAGCGTAACCCTTCGGACCATTTACTAGTTTGATTACTTTCCAACCAAGAACTTAGCTTGTTTTCTATATCCTGGTTTGCACGCTCGACTGAACTTTGAGTCTGGCTGTGCCTAGGTTTTCCATGCACAATTTTCAGATCCGGCCACATTACACAAGCTTCTTCTACGATTTTGTTACTGAACTCACGGCCATTGTCACTTTGTAGTACACTGAGGGCTCCAAATATAGTAAAATTATCAATTAGATGATTTGCAACCTCTTCTGCACGTTTGCTTTTTAGGGCACGCAACTGTACGAACTTCGTCAAGTGGTCTTGGTAGACAAATATAAATTTAAAGTCATTATCTGGTTGCGACTGCATGTCGATTAGGTCTACCTGGCATCTTGAGTTCATCTCATGAAAGACCTTTGACCTAACAACAAGTCCATTCTTGAGACCTTTGATTTTTTTGACAACTTTCACACAAATTTAAATAAATCATCACTTCTTCGGTAGTAATGTTTGTGTACTTTTTTTGAAGTTCTCAAATTGAGCTCCAAAATGATGGATGAGTCAGCCGTGATATAATATCTAGTAGCTATAATAGAGGCCAAGCAGTTGACAAACAGGATGAATTTTGGTAAAGTTATGGAGTTTTATCACATTCGCCGTTAAGCTGTGGCGAATATGTAAACAAACCGGTTAATTTGATAAGTATTCAATTATCACATTTACCATATTTAGTGGTGATTATGAATAATAACCGGTAATTACACAAAATCACCAGTTTATTACTTTTACCGTAACATATCGACATAACTCGAATAATGGGTGGTATGCATAAAACGAAGTAGATGCTAATACTTCTCAAATTATTAGGTTATTCGGAAAAAAATGTCGTTTTCTTTTTAATTCAGAATGTTTATATACATAAGAATGTAAATTTTGATTAAACTATATAATCACCATTTGCATAAGTGACCTTTTACCATCTTCCTGCTTGCAATTATATCCCACGATGATATCACCCAACTTTTCTGGAATCAAAAAATTGTAGACATAATACGATATTTTTTCCGAACAACCTAATAGTATATTCTTCGAAATATCTTCTATTACATAAAGTACCTACTGCAACTCTGAAGCATTTACTACGAATACAAAGGGTGGTATGCATAAAGCGAAGTAGAGGTAAATTAAATAGAGAAGACCCTCACACGTAATACGTTCGTACAAGTCTTTGCGATAAGAAAGAAGTGTTTTGGTGTTTCTTGCTACACGCGAATTGTAATCATTATGTAGTTTCATTGTTTACTATAAAGTTTGCCCTATCAGCAGTTTCTGACGTGAAAACTAACAAATTTGGATGACACATCGGTTCTTCTCTAATTGATTTCACTCTACATGCTAATACTTCAAGCACCTACTTCGAAAGTGAAGTACCTACTATAGTAACGTAGTATTTACTATTCGATCTAGTAGATACTAGAGCACAAGAGCACATAGAAGTTTTTACTTCGCTGTAGAAGCACCTACTGTAGTATCTACTTCAAAGCCTCAGATTCATTTTAGTAGTAAATACTACTGCAGCGTAGTTTTTACTACGTGCTGTAGTATAAACTTTGCTTTCGTAGTATATGCTTCAGAACTGCAATAGGTACTTTATGTAATAGAAGACACTTCGTAGAATATACTAATTTGAGAAGTGTTAGCATCTACTTCGTTTTATGCATACCACCCAAAGTTTATACTACAGCACGTAGTAAATACTACGCTGCAGTAGTATTTACTATTAAAATGAATCTGAGGCTTTGAAGTAGATACTACAGTAGCGAAGTAAAAACTTCTATGTACTCTTGTGCTCTAGTATCTAAGGTACTAGATCGCATAGTAAATACTACGTTACTGTAGTAGGTACTTCACTTTCGAAGTAGGTGCTTGAAGTATTAGCATGTACTTCGTTTTATGTATACCACCCAATAAGTCTTTCTTTTTCATATATAATCACACGAGTAAAAATAGCACCCGACTCATATACTCCATTTATTATAAGAGGATAGCAGTAGAAAAATAAGGAGCCTTTGACCTTTACCGTGATTAAGGCAAAGTTAAGCAGGAGAAATAAGTATCATAGAATTGTCGTCATTTATTGTTGTTCCGAGATGGGGTGCGTTTATTTGGCCGCTTAAACGCTTTAAGTTGCTCATGCTAACGAACTCTCTTTCCTATCGTTCCATTTGGTGTTGAATCGCTCATACGTGTACAATCAAAGCTTCCTTTTTTTAAATTTGGCGCGCTTAGGCGCACCATCGGGATCATAGAAATCGCCAACAGCTAATTCAGTTGCATTTGCTCGAATACTGATTCCGTCTTGCAATCGCGCTTGAATTATTGCCTTCTGAATTGCTTTTAATTGCGGTATTTTTATTTGATTTGTCAAAATAATATTAATGTCAAAATATTTTCAAAATAAAGAAAAATAGGAATTAGTTTAATAGGAACATATTCAATTACTTTGAACGAAAAATAAAATATATTCATTGATTTATCAGCAAATCAAAACAGAAGAACTGGTAGGAAATGCTAAATAATGTCAATATTAAAAGAAAAAAAAAATTAATTATGAATAATTTATGAAAGCTTATTAAAACAGTGTTTCACGAAAGTTTAGATATACTGGATGTTCCATTTGAAATTTTGAGATATATTATCTTTTGCAAAACTCAACACCCTGTACACATAATACTGATAAACCGAAGCTATTCTGATAATTCTCTAGAAAAGATATTATATTGATTACCTACAAAAATTCACGACGAAATGTTAATAAATAACCAAGATATAAGCGCTCATAATACAGCAATCTTTTATACTTACACATCAATATCTTACAAACTCTTAAGTAAAACTTCCGAAATTTTTTGTTATTACCTATTCGTTATGCGTACTTTCAAAATATGTAAAAATATACTGGGTGTTCCATTTAAAAAAATATAACTTTGGTGTGGCTACCAGTTACTGAACACTCTGTATAAACAAAAATAATTTTATAAAATAGAGCCGACTGAGTTACATCTTAGCTCGCTTTAATTTTTTTTCGCATCTTATATACTATATTCGAAGACCGTGGCACCCTTTATAGGAGTAATAGTTTTCACGTTTCCAAAAGAACATACTTCTTATAAGTGCTGATAGTTTGCTTTAATTTTAAAGTACATACCCAACAAAAAAATTAAAGGCAAATGAACAAAACTTATTTTACAAAGTACAATTTTATCATTAAATAAATTCTAAGTTTATCAACACCAGGGCATTCACAAAAGGTATTCAAAATGCTGTCTTGCATCTCAACGCATAGGAACAATTGTTTTCATCATTGTTACTATGGGAATAAACTGTAAAAATGTAATTTACTGCTACTATAATTATTAGTAACGATTGCTTATTAATTAATTTAACTTTTAATTTACTGAGTTCCCATTAAAAGTTTATTAAGAAAAAAGTTTTATTTTGATCTCTTCTAGTAACCCTTTCAGTTTCCATTCGTTATAAAGCATCCTGTATATCCCGTACAAGAAAATACTTTTATTGTTGAGGCCTATTTGTCCAAAGTAAACGAGAAATGGCAATATTCCATTCTTGAATGCAAAGCATGTAACGTGACAAGTACCTCTATTTCCGAAAAGTTATAGGTGACTAGATGAAAATATTTTTGAAACATTTATGAAATAACGTATGATCAATATCTTTTCTAATCAAGAAAGAAAATCGTATGTCTTTGATTAATTCATTTTTTCAAATGTCATTCTCATTTCAATTATTTATAACTGTCAGTAAGTTTAATTCATTAACAGAAATTTTTGTTCATAAGAGTTTATTGTTACATTGCGAACAGTTAAATAACAATCCAATAATCTTGGCGAATGTTATTAACAATTTGAAACGCAGAATTCCCTTGTGTTTACAAGAGAACGGCGCGGCGGACCTTTTACGCGCCTTCTATGAACCGGTTTTTCGTTGCTCTTAGCGCGCGCTTTCATTCTGTGGGAAATGTGAACTTGGGATTTGATATCCAAATTTATAAAAAAGACATGTAATACATAAGAACAGCAATTAGATTTTATATTAAAATGCAATATAAATAATTCAAGTGGCATTTGAAATAATGAACTAATGCAAGACACGCGATTTTATTTCCATAGGTCAATTGATTAGAAAAGATCACTCGTTATAAGTTTTCGTAGTCATTGCAAATATCAAAATTTCTACAAACAGTTGAAGTCAAGACAGTGCAATTTATGCTGAAAATATGCGGATGCAATATAAAAGGTGAATCAAAACATGGAATAGAAGATGTTTCATTTAAAATAAGAAACTTAAATGAACTTCTAGTAGAACCGCAAATGCGCCGTTGCTAAATAAACAAATATTCAGCGGTTTTTTCAGGGTGTCAACGCGAGAATTTACACCACCTTTAACTTTCTTATTTTTGAGTCTAGAAGGAAATGTTTAATGCAAAACTTAAAAAAAAACTAATTCAAAGCTTTTCTGTATATTCTTCCGTATTTGGATTCTAAATTAAATTTCACCGAGAGTTTGTCTATATCTAATAAAATAATTTATTTACAGTTGGTTCTTGTCCGATGAAATTTGTATCACAAAATCTTTTAAGCGGACACTAAATCGCGCACTATACACTTTACGTTTCGCAGTCGTTCGACAGCTTCGTCAGAACTTCTGACTTCAGCTGTCGAACGACTGCGAAACGTAAAGTGTATAGTGCGCGATTTAGTGTCCGCTTAAAAGATTTTGTGATAATAAAATAATGTATCTATAGCTATAAATAAACTGAGCAGTTTTTTAGATACGCGTATGTAATTACTATTACATGTATTACCATGCTTGCGAGACTTTTACATGCATAAAGATGCATGTAAAAGTCTCGCAAGCATGGTAATGTCCATTTTTTCGGATAATTTTTGAGCTATACTTTGGCAAAGTTTAATAAAATAAAATTTGTTAAGAAAAAGGAAAAAAATAATATTTATCAGTTAAACAGAAAATACAAGAGCAGCAAAATCAGCAAAATTTTTAACTTGTGTGGAAAAGTTTAAGGTATTTAAATTATATTTAATAATAAATGTTCGCTTGCTTTCTTACGTTTAAAAGCAATCTAAAATTTAAAAACTCTTAAACAAAAAACTTTATTTTGCAAAAGTTGAACGTACAATAAAGCCGCTTTTTGGCGGTGCACTATTTTGAAATTATTTCGTATGTTTCGAAACGTGCATTTTTTAGCGTTGAAACAATGACGTCATGTTTTGAAACGGCTGCATACATTTCAAAACGCTGTGAAATTACTTTTTGACATTATTTCAAGGTGGAGTGGGGGTTAATAGTAACAAGTTAAGTGCTACACATAACCTGCAAACCGATTGTGTTTTGAAACGGTATAGAAAAGTTATTTTAGCGCGATCATCATTAATGACGTCAAAATTAAAACAGTTTTGAAACAGCACCGTTCGGTTTTAAAACAGTTTTGTACGCCAAAAAACGGCTTAAGATTGTTAGAAATGTCTCGTGTCTCTACCTAGTGATTTTTATTCTTTGTGTGTGGCCTTTATGATAACTGAAATGTTTTTAATTAAAATAATTAATATGCCTTTGAAATATCATTACATTACATACATATTATTATTCACATAATTATTGATACTTACTTGAACTATTATTACCGTAATTCGTTACCCATAAAAACACTAGTGATGCAAGCTACTGTATGGAAGGTTGGCAAGAAAGCGAGACAAAACATTTTTTACCTGCAGTGAAATAAAAATTTCAATTAATCCTTCACATGTGAATAGAATACCCTGAATATCATTTTGATGACTTTAAGTAAATCCTTATAGCACGTATGCACTGATAATAACATGTGTCTTTTTAAAAATGCCATAAGGGGTGGCTGTGGAAAAGAAAATTCATGTCTTAGCTCCATTCATTTACTTTAAATTTTCAGATTTGGCATGTGTTAGATGCCAAGCTACGACATGAGTTTTAATTCTCATGGCCAACCTCTATGGCATTTTTAAAAAAACACATAGTATTTAACACTTACCTAAAAAATTGTCTATTTGTACAGCTATAGGCCCTGCACACATTTATCAGTGATTTTTATCAGTAAAATAAACGAGAAACACATTTACAGTTGGTTCTTGTCCGATGAAATTTGAATCACAAAATCTTTTAAGCGGACACTAAATCGCGCACTATACACTTTACGTTTCACCGTCGTTCGACAGCTGTCGATACGAGAAACACATTGTTTTGCAACCTAAAGATGAAGAATTACCCCTCACCACTTGCTTCACTTTGTTTCACAGGGGTTCGTTCGAGAACTTTACTTGAGAGTAAATTTTACAAATGAGAGTGGGGAGTAATAGAGTAAGGCAAGATTACTTTTACTTTTCGAACGTCTGTTGTTTTCATATGTCACATGTCAGCAGTTTCAGTTATAACGGCTGTAACCAAAATCTATAACAACAAACCATAAGCGGCCGCAGAAAATGTTTTCGTTTCTACTTTTCAACTTTTTTTTGTATTGTAGGTACCATCATGATCATAAAAATCGACTATAGCGAAGTGAAATCTACACTTCCATTTTCAGAAAATTTAGTTGTGTAACATTAGGTTTGACACAATTTGTCATGTATTTGTCAACCTATAGAATCTCATCCATCTCATTCGATTCCAAAGAAATAAATATTCTCTATGATTAGTAATACTAACACCTAAATCAGTTGCAATTGCTCGAATACTGATTCCGTCTTGCAATCGCGTTGGAATTATTGCCTTCTGAATTGCTTTAATTGCGGTATTTTTACTTAATTTGTCAAAATAATATTAATGTCAAAATGACAGAAGTTCATTTTAAAGCACGCTTCAATTAACTAAAATTTCGAGTGTAGTCGGTTTTTCTGATTACGATGGTACTTTCATTTTGTAAGTATACCAACTGTAATCATTTAAGCCCCCCAATGAAAAATGCGTATTATTTTAGGTTATGAAATATTTGATTAAATGAGAGTACTCAGAACTTACCTATTTTGTTCATAATTAATAAATTTCCGGTAGTATCATCTGTAAAAAGCAAGCCTTTTTATTAAAGAGAAAATAAAAGAAAACAATTGTGATTATTATACGATCGCACAGAGTTCGTTACATCCAGTTGTTCCAAATTTTGTTTCGGTAAATCTCCATTTTCATCGCGAATTAAAATCAATTAATTTGCCGTAAATCTCCGTATACAAGTATACAAAAAAGTAACAGTAAACCAGCACGCATCTTTGGAGTGCGGCGATTTTTGTTACTTTCAAAGCGACACTTTTGAAGTTTTCGAACGCTTTACTGCTCTTCTTTTAGTGCGCCAAACAGTAATCTCGAACGACTATTTTTGTAAAAGTTACAGAAAAGTGTTATTCTCGAACGCATCCCAGTATTAGCTATCCAGATTAATATACGAGGATGATTCGACGGGAAGTGAGACTCGAGATTAAACAAATTAGTTAGGGCATTAAGTTCTTATTATTTTTCAACATATTCCCCTTCAACTTCAACGCACTTGGACCAACTATGCTGAAGTGCCATTATCCCATTTTTGTAATGATCTTTTTCAAGATCCTCAAAATATTGCTCCGTTGCTGCAATAAGCTCTCTATCCGACCGAAATTTCTTTCCAGCAAGGAAAAGTTTGGGTATGGGGAATAAGTGGAAGTCATTTGGGGCTAGATCTGGCGAATAGGGTGGGTGAAGCACAACCTGAAATCTGAACTGAACCACTTTTTCGCGAACAACTCGGAGTGGTATGAGAAGGCGCGTTGTCCTGATGAAACAGAACTTTTTTTATGGGCCATTCCAGGTCGTTTTTCAGAAATTGCTTTCTTCAATTTGTCTAGTAGAGCGACATAATATGGTCTGTTAATGGTTTGGCCCTTTGCGGGGTAGTCTACGAATAGTATCCCCTTCGAATCCCAAAAAATCGTAGCCATTACCTTACCCGCCGATGGAAATGTCTTGGCTTTCTTTGGGGGAGGACTACCACGATGAGTCCACTGTTTAGATTGGCATTTCGATTCAGAAACATAGTGGTGAAGCCAAGTTTCATCAACCGTAACAAATCTTCACAAAAAATCAGTTTGATCATGGTTAAACAGCTTCAAATTATCGCTTGACGTTCGCATTCTCTTACATTTTTTTATCACAATTCATAATTCGCGACACCCACCTTGCTGACAACTTAGACATACCCAATTCTATGTATAAAATGTGATATAGGTACGCGTTCAGTCGATATGTTCACACATATGCTACATATCTCCTTGATGTCAATTCTTCGGTCGTTCAATATCACGAATTTTATTGATAATTTCTGGAGTTGTTGCAGTTTTTGATGGTCCTGGCTGCACATCATCTTCGATGCTCACATCACCACGTTTAAATTGCGCAACCCAGCGGCAAATGGTGGATTTCGAAGAAGCATTGTCACCCAAAGTTTGCTGCATATCAGCCAAAATTTAAGATGTGTTTAGTCCTTTAAAAAATAAATATTGGATTGCACCACGAATTGCGAGATTATCCATTTTATGATTTTCCATTTAGACGCTTTATTCACACTGCTGTAACTTTCTGATGAAATGTCAGAAATTAGCCAAACTTCACCTGTTATCATAATCATAAAAAGGATGGCAGAATTAGAATATAATGCAAAATTTTTCCGAAAAATGGTGTTAGTAGTCGACTCTCGTTTCCGTCAAATTATCCTCGTATCCTGACAATTATGTTAGATTAAAACGCCGCATTCACAGCTGTAAATGTGTCATAATCATAAACGTTTTATGATATTTACTCAGAGAATACAGTTGTATAACTTGATCCTGACATACAATATGTCCACGGATCGAATTTACAAGAGGAAAAACTTTTTTAACGTCAATTTTACATAAAAATTTATTCTCTACAGAAACAATGGTTAAATTTAAACTTTGAACTACAGTGTGTATATAAAATTCAAATTTCTTAATTTCATATTGCAGATATCAAAGTTACTCTTTTATTATTGATTTTAAGCAAGAAATGTATTCTTTACAAAAAATTCTACTGATCGAGCATCTTCAGAAACTACACATAAATTTAAGTTTTTAGACTACAAGTTGTCTGAAATATTCGAATTTAAATAACCAAAGATACTTTTTATTATTAATTTTACGAAAAGTTTAGATCACGACATCCTGTGATCACTTTTTGACATAACATTGCAGTGGGATTGAATACTCACAATAAAGCTGGACAAGAAAAATTAATAATTTGCCAATTTGATTTTTGCTTGAAAGTGAACGAAAGGTTGTCAGTGTTGCCACGCATTACAACTAAAATTCCCCATGTACTAAGGAGATCCAATTTTTGACAGTTTTTTTCAAATTTTGTTCAATAAGTGACGCAAAGTAGAAAAAATATACGTTTCACAAGAGGCATTGTAACACTCGTTCTGTTGGGGCACCAACCCCACGCGTGTTACAATAAGCCTTCTTGTGAAACTTGTACTATGTGTTTTTTTAAAAATGCCATAAAGGTTGGCCATGAAAATTAAAACTCATGTCGTAGCTTGGCATCTAACACATGCCAAATCTGAAAATTTGAAGTAAATGAATGGAGCTAAGACATGAATTTTCTTTTCCACAGCCACCCCTTATGGCATTTTTAAAAAAACACATGTTAGAATAATATACTATTGTGCTTATTTACCCACGCAAAGTGCTGCGTGCGAAAAATATGCAATGGGAATTCCACTAATACACAGGATGATTCACTAGCCTCTTTACAAACTTTGACAAATGAAAGTAGATGTAATTGTATGAGAACATCCTATCAACATTGCACGTACAGAGATAAAAGTAATATCGGCTTATTCTTCGTTAGAAAATGAAAGCAATAAAAACAATGAGAAAAATACGGATTTAGTAAATAATAAAGGACCATGGCACCTTCTAACAACTTTTATTTGCAATGTTTTGTTAAATAATTAACTAATAAACTAAATTTTTGTTTCTAAATACATTTAAATCTTTATAACTTCTAAACAAAAGCAAGTCGGACCTATGTTGAAAGATTGTCTTTTTCATAAAATTACATCTACTTTCATTTCCCAAAGTTTGTAAAGAGGCTAACGAATCACCCTGTATGTACATTCACAAAACAGATTTGTTAAAAGTAGATCATCGAGAAACTTTACCGTATGAGCTTCTGCAAAATATTTTAAATCAGAATGTACAATAAATTTTAATATTTTTGCATCACCACGGAGGAGTTTTCAAAACAACGTTTTTCAAAACAACTGAAGGCTGAAGGTAAAAAAAACACTCACAAAATCAAACGTGCCGACAAATAATTTCGTATAATAATCACCGGTCGGACTTAAAGGAGCGAAGAATCGAGCGTCAATATAAATGTTCTACAGTGCTAGTCTAAAGTTCCTTCCACCCCTGTTAATTTTGGAACCAAATAAGATAAAATTCAGACAAAAACAAAATCAATGTACAGGGTGACTACCCGAGAATTCCTACCCCCTTTAACTCTTTTATTTTTGATTTTAGGAAAAAATGTTTAATACAAAACTTATTCAATTTGTTAGGAAAACTTAAAAAATTATAAGAAATGTTCAAAATTAAGGCCAACATTTTGGATGCATAAGTTATGACGACGTATGATTGAATGACGAATTCTTCGAAATATCTGGACGATTACGAATGGTATCAAAAGTAAGAAAAATTTGAACCACTAATTCCTCTTCTGTGTTGGCAGGTGTTGCATAGATGTTCGATTTAATATGACACCAAATGCAAAAATGAATTAGAGTCAATCTCACGATCATGCAGGCTAAGGAATAGGACCATCTTTAAATGTACAATCGCTGGATTGGAAGAAATGGTCCTTTTCCTTGGCCTGCATGACGCGGAAACATTTCCGGCCACAACTTTATTAGTAAAAGTTGCTTAATTACATGCCCACTACTACTTCTGAAAGTTAGGAACGGTTTTTCTGAGACATCCTGTATATGTAGTCCCATTACAATTTAATTTGGAATCGAAAAACGTAATAATATACAGGGTGTTTCATTTAAAAAAATCTAAGTTTAGTTTATATCTCGTTTATCCGGCGATCAATGGTTTTTCTGTGAGCACACAGAGAAACTTTAAATTAGTCCCTATAAGTTTTGTATTAAACACTTTTTCCTAAAATCAAAAATGAAAGAGTTAAAGGGGGTAGGAATTTTCGTGTAGTCATGCTGTACATAAAAAATACTAATTTTTGAGATATAACTACTTTAGAATATCCGCTAGGTGGCGCTGTTTGCACTATGGACTTACAGTCACTAAATAAATATAGTACCGCAACACATATCCTTAATGTGTAAGATAAGGAAACGACTTTTTTGCACTAAAATGGCCGACGTTTCTAGTGATATTCTTTCCAGCAAGTTTAAATGACCAACTTTTCTAGTGATTTTCTTTCTGGCAAGTTTAATCAAACTTAACAATTGTCAAATAAAAGGTTAAAATGCCCAAGTGTGTCGTTGACATTTGAATTTCCCGCCAATATTTTGCACTAAAATGGCGGCTGATTGCGGTACTGTAATTATTTAGTGACTGTACATGGACTTCAAAATTTTAAATGGCAAGATAGCTTGAGTGGCATACCTTTTTAAAGGAGTTTTAATTCTACATCCAATGATGTCCTCCAGTTTTTAACAGTCTTCATTTATTTTTGAGATAATGACAGAATGTCTAAAGTCGTTTCTCCTCCGTGTTAACTCAATTAGTGTCGCCCATGAACTAAACGCAGGGTTAATATTTGAAAAGTTTCAGCTATGCTGGACGTACGCCAACCAAAAACAATGATTACTTTTAATTTTTGAGCAGTATCTGGGAAGTTTTTATACGCACAGAAACAAACTTAAGAAATAAAATACGAATATCTGAAAAACTATTCGATTTATATGAATTTACTACAGACAAAGTCCCACTGGAATTTGATTTAGAATCCAAAAATCCATTAAAGGGTGCGTCCACTCATGTGTCGTGTATCGGTATATCTGATCGTGAGGGTAAAATCGGATATGATACGCAAGAATGATACACCCACACTTACATGCATCTCGTATTCGTTTCTTGTATCTGTGCGTGCATCTACTTTCCCACTTGATACAACTACTCGTCTGTCACTGTGAAATTAGCTGCTGCTACCTATATTTTTTTACATAATGCAATTCAATAATTTTGTGTTTTGGCCACTCCATGATACCACCGAATACAAGCTACACAACTGTACGCGACTAAATATCAAAATGAATAACGAATTGAGCAGTCGTTTCGTCACCACGTTGCCAAATTGTTTTGTACACTACATAAGATCACGGTAATTTGAAAATGCGTCCGCACTGTCTGTGGCCATATCACCATTAAATGATACAAAGACCCGATACGGGGATACGTCACAGCAAACACGTCCACACTTTTGACTGATCATGATACACGATTGGACAAGCGGATACGACACATGTCTGGACCACAGTCTGGACGCACCTTAAGTTGCATTTAAAAAGAAGTGTTAGTTTATATAGTCGTCCAAGTTTTGTATCGGTTTTATGATCTTGCTATAAAAAATTCTTCAAAGAGACCGGCACTGCGTGTCTGTGTTCCCTCTGTCGCTTTTTTTATAGCAAAACCATAAAACCGGTACCAAATTGGGACGACTATATCTCGCTTATAAGAAGTGATCAAATGAAAAATACGATGCTCCATTGAAAACTTAAAGGGGATGGAAATTTTCACGTTTACATCCTATACAGTTTCCAGAACATTTTACCAGACCACTCACTGTGAATGACCATTATTTTAATGGTTATTTTTATCTCGAAAGAAGTAAAAATAAAACATTTATGAATTTTTTGATCATTTTGTATTTATGAATGTACCAACTCTTTTTTATAATAATCCATTTTTTTAAGCCACGTTATAAATTAAAGTTATGTGAAGTAAACTTAATCATTAACTTATATCAAATAACTTGTTATTTAAAAAACTAAACTTTTATACTTATACTTTTTTATCAACACTATTTAAAATTAAGGCCCGATTTATTCACCTCCAAGTAAATTTATCTGGTGATTTATTCCCATAGTAACAATTGTGATCACAATAGTTACTATGGGAATTAATCACCAGATAAATTTAATTAGAGATGAATAAATCGGGCCTAAATACATTCAGGCCTGGTCTTTTCATCTCCAATTAACTTTATCTGGCAATTAATTCCCATAGTAACGATTATGATCACAATTGTTACTATGAGAGTAAACCGTCAGATAAAATTAACTGGAGATGAAAATATCGGGCCTAACAGTTTGTTTTAGAATAATCGGTGCATAGATACGTTTTTTAAAGCCAAGTTGACAATAATGGAATTGCTGTAAAAGTAACTATCAAGAGATAATTTCTGTTCTACCGCAGCAAACTACCGGCGGCGTTTATTCAAATGATTATAGTTTTCAATCAAGAAAATATCTTGTGCGGTTATTTTACAAACCTAATTATGTATACGAAACTTAAAGCTTGTTTATTTTTCATAATTATTTGATATATTTAAAATTAAAAGAGTAACCTAAGAACTACAGTGACCAACCTTTACAAGTAATAATTTATTTAATCTCTTGGTATGTTCTGCTTTGTTAACTGTAGACATTTAGTGTCGAAGTGATTACAGCATACTCATTACGAATCAACTTGTCTTACCTTACTATGGTAGTGGTGGCAAAAATGGGCTTTTTAATTTAATGTACAATCACATTTCTGTTTGGATACTTTAACAAACCTCGTATTTTATGTTGAAACGGAACTTTTTTTTTAAGTTTTTAATTTAGATGACTTATGTAATTTAAAAGCATACATGTTTATTCCTATTGTTTACGTAATTTTGCTTTATCAAAGAGTAGCAGTGAACTTTACAATAACACGAAAAGTCTCGCTTTTGTTTGTATTTACTGCGACTTTTCGTTGAAATTATATTAAGTAGTCTACTTTATTTATATTTTTTAACAAATACTGACTGGTTTTTTCAATTTTTTGTCAATTCTCGCCAAAACATTTGGACGATATGTCTTAGTTTTACTGTAAAATAACCTCAAGGAGGGCAATGACTTATTTTTTCAGTTAAGCTAAGACATGCCGTCCAAATTTCATGGAAAAAATTGATAAAAAAATTTAAAAATCACCCAGTATATTAGTCTATGTAAAAAGTTGTGGTAAGGTAACCTGAGTCTGTTATTTAGTACCTAAGATACCACTGTAAATTGTTGAAAGATATGTATATATTTTTGTGTATTACTTCCTGAATTGGTGGTGGGAAAAGCTTACTGCACCCAGTAAGGGATTGATAAAAATAAATCACTTTTCACATAGTGTAGGGGCTGTGAAAAAAAAAACTTAATATATAATTATGGTATTTTTAAGACGGTTCGTAATTTTTAAAATAGTGGACAAATTAATTATATGCCTAATTTATATTATCTTGATGAATAGAGCTATAATAGCTAATATAAGTTATTATAACTTATAAAAACAATAAAAGTATGTAATAAATTTTAATTTACTTTTTAGGTGTAAAATCTCAGTTCATATTAAGTACTTTCCAAAATATGAGTCTCCGCAACCGTTTAAGGTTTGTTCAAAACCTGCAACATTTTTTTGTAACAAAATAACACTTATTTACCAAACATTTATTTAATTAATATAGTCTGTTTTTGCCGTTATTCGATTTATTTGCTTCTTACTGCTTCAATAAGAATTCATTGATTTTACATACATATACCGTTTGTTAGACTAAATACTACTTCTAAATGTACCGGTTCGTTCAAATTCAAATGTGCACTGAAGGCATTTCCTAAACCGTAAGAGTTACAGATTTAGTTAATCACTAATTATAGGATTCTATCTGACAAAATGAATATTTGGAGAAACAGGAGTTTGAAAGTTGAATTTTGATTATGTATTTGCAGTGTAATAAATTATTGATCTAAAGTAGCTTTTGCTTGAATAAAATTTCAGATATGATTTTAGAACGATACAGTTATGATTAATAGGAAAATTATATAAAAGAAATCCAACTTGCTCAAGTGCAGATGGAACCCTGTAATACTACTCTACTTCGAAATTAAGTCCAGAACTGGATTTAATTTCGAATACGAAAATTATTGTTTCGCACGAATTGTCGGACGGAACTGTATTGGATTAGGCAAAGGTAATAAACCAGTACCCTATACAGTTGTCCCGTAAATAAGGGGCTATAATACAAAGGCTACACAATGATACATATGGAGTCCACGAATGTAAATGAATATGGTCTACTTCGGTAAACTTTTTTATGAAAATTTTTGGAGAAATTGCGGTGATTAATTCGACAGCTGAGTATATTTGACAGTTTCAAACTAGTCCGGAATTGTGTAGAAACACAGGTATTATAAATTTAATTATATAATTTCAAGAGATACTTACGAGGGACTTAATCTGAAAATTACCGAATACAATGTTTTCCTAAAAGATTTTTTACAAAAATTATGCATAATTCGAACTAAGTACCTGTTGCAATAATTGAAAAAAACCTGCTTTGTATAAATTTATTATTAAACCCGCCTTGTAATTACGAGCTTCAAACACCTGCGGTCCTTTACACAAGGTAGTCCTTAAGCAATGGGACACAGAGCAACAGTAGATTCCTGACATCAAAATATTGCAGTTTAGTTAAGCTCACCAAGTCCAAAAGTTGATATCAAATGAGATACAGGGCGTTAAAATCAAAAGTTCAATATTAATTTTATTAAATAATTCTTAAAGTTTTAAACATATTGCCCTAAAAATTTATATATAGGGATTTCTTGGGACAAGAAATAATAATATGACCTTAATTTTGATGTAGCTGATAGAGAGCGCTGACTGATGTCAGTCTCAACGACTAACGAGAAGCAGCAGCAGTAGAAGCCCTGTGGAAGTTCTTCTGCAATGAAGAACGAAACGTCGGCAGTAGAAGAAGTCAACGTGACACGGTTCCAATCGGAAGCCAATTCAAATGTGGGGTTTCATATCTTTGCGTTTCCAAGAATACTTTTTCATTGATTTCTCCATAATGTGTGTCTGTATCACCACTACGTTATTTTCGCAGGATTATCACCACTAACAATCATGCAATCAGGCACTCTCAAATCTGCATTTACATTACTTATTACTTTGAGTACTATTATCATGATAGCAGCTGAGAAGAAGGTAGGTTATTTATTGTCATCTCAATTTAATTCCCTGAATCCTCATAGATAAGAGATAAGAAATCATTTACTGGTTGCAAATTTTAATTGTATGTTACCGGGTGAAATTTGAATGCACAGTTGGTATACTATTTTATAGTAAAGCGTAAGGGCTTTTTTACATGACGGAATTTGTCGTGCAGCAAGACGCAATTTTTATTGTGCGCACGCACATCGCTAAAAGTTTGTGAACAATAATTTTATTGTTAATCTCAATAAGACCACTCAAATACTCGTATAAGACACCGTAAATATTTACATTCGGAAATTGTTTCCTTTCAGTACAAATACTCAGAAATTGCTTAAATACAAACCCGCCAACAAATGTAATTTGTCAAAAACTTTAACAATTACACTACTTAACAGCCATTTTGCGACTGCGAAGTTATTGATATTTATCTATTAATATGAAAGTCTAGAACACTAATACAGTGTAAAAATCTGTAAATGTTTATGACGTGTTTATGACGGACACGTTGCTTATGGGAGTAAACGTTATTTGCAATACGATTTAAATTAAAATTGAAATTTAAATTTTTTTTATGAATTATGTTTTACAAGAAGTAATTACACTACTTAACAGTCATTTTGTGTCTGCGAAGTTATTGATATTTATCTACAGTTTGTTAAATGGATCTTTTTACGCACGCCATTGACAATCGGCACTATTAAAACCAATTTTTATATGTAACTATTGTGTCTAGGTACATCACTCGTTAGGATTGAAAAAGGAACTCCTTTATACGAATGTTTGTAAAGTAAAACTTACGATTTATTACTTGGCTTGAACGTATTGATTTGTTTCATACGGAAAAAATTAATGACGTGCATAAAAGATCAATTTAACAAGCAATCTTACGTGATGTGAAGTTTTTTACACTATATTCGTGTTCCAGACTTTCATATTTATACAAATATGAAAGTCTGGATTTTTGTGATAATTTAATTTAATTGTTTTTTCTGGGAAACGGTAATTTTAATTACTTTTTTTAAATAACTAGGTTTCCTTCCTATTAATAAGTGCGAGGGTCACTAAAAAATGAATATGAAAAGACATAGACTTCTCTTGACAATTTTATTTTTCACTTTATTCTCTCTTCACTTTTTCGACATTTCTCCTTTAGCGAACTCATACCCTTAAAAAATATTTTGTCTCACGTAATCTTTTCTACAGATTGTCGCGTGCGTGCTTTTTTAAAAATGGAGAATTTTTATGAATCCAGTGAAGCACCAAAATTCGTCAATCGTCACAATTATTAAGAAATTTTATTTTCACGTCACGCTGCGATACACTTACTTTTAGTTGATTCAAAAACTGTTTTGCTGCCTCCGTTACGTATTAAAGTAGGATTAATAAAAAAAACTGTTAAGGTATTCAATAAAGAAGGTGACGCTTCTGAGCACTTAAAGGAAGTTTTCCAAAATTAACTGACGCCAAACCGAAGGTACATTTGTTGGCCCTCAGAATAGGAAAATTCTCAAGAATAATGATTTTGAAGGGAAACTATACGTAATTATGTTGAACTGAGATCATGGAAAGCATTCATAGGAGTTGCTACATAATTTTTAGGTAATGAGAAAGCAGAAACATATGAAACCCTGCTTGAAGATTTACTTCAGAACTACCACAAAATGGGCTGCAGAAAGTCTTTCAAAATCCACATTCTAGATTCTCATTTGATTATTTCCCGGAAAATTTAGGCGCAGTCGACGATTAGCAACGGGAGCGCTTCCATCGGGATATTTAATTAATTTCTTATGAGGGAGAGTGATCCAGAATACAAACGAGAATCCTCATACGCACAAACTAAATCATCTACAGATTTATGTTAATTGCTTTTTTAATACTTTATATATTCAAAGTTTTCAAGTACTACTTTTATAGGTTTTATGTCTAATGAAGAAAGTTACCGATTGAAGGTTTTTTTTTTAATTTTCACACGTCGTAACTCGAAATTTATACGTGATAGAATTTTTTTATTTTCATATTCAAATTTAGTGTATTTCGAATATTAAGAATCACCTATTACAATACCAATAAAAAAAAAATATATTGATTTTTTGACTAGTGTTATTGAAGAAAATTAAAATGAAAATGTTGATTTTAACGCCCTCTATCTCCTTTATTATCAACTTTTGGACTAAGTGAGTTTAGCTAAATCGCAATATTCTTGTCAGAAATCCCACTGTTGCTCTGTGTCCCATTACTTTTGGACCAGCTTGTAGAGAGAGTAATGACATAAAGCGGCAGTTTGGAATATTAATGGCGGAATAAACAGCTGACCAATCAAAAACGAATAGCTCCTTTATAGATGGATTTAGTCTCTTTGCTTGGCCAACTGTTTATTCCATCAGTAATCTTCCAAACTGGGACTTCATGTCTTTACTTTCTCTATAAAAGACTAATTTTATCAAGTCTGGGAATACTATACAGTGATCGCCAGATAAGTCGTGCCATATGGGAAATTTTTATATTATTGACTTCTCAGAAAAAATTCTTTGTGAAAGCCCCTACATCTTCCCAAACTTTTAAAAATGCACTTACCAAAATTTGAATACCTCTTATCATGTACCGAAGAGATCAGAATATTAGAAATCGCCATAAGAGTAAAGTACCTTTATTTTTCAAGATACGCGGAAATATTATTTGAAAAAGTTATTCAGAATTATTCTGACATCTCAAATATGAAATCATGGCTCTCTTAGATGAAACAAAATTTTTGGACACAAAAAAGTGAAATTTTTATGCTATATACAATGTATTTTTTTAAAAATGCCATAAAGGTTGGCCATGAAAATTAAAACTCATGTCGTAGCTTGGCATCTAACACATGCCAAATCTGAAAATTTAAAGTAAATGAATGGAGCTAAGACATGAATTTTCTTTTCCACAGCCACCCCTTATGGCATTTTTAAAAAAACACATAGTATTTAATTGATCATAATTTCTAGTTGGTAGACGAGCGGAAAACAAATCCCAGAGTATATTCACGTCACACCTGGAGTGCGTTCAGGAAGTTTACTCCGAGTAGAGTTAGAGTAGAGTCGAGTTAATGTTGAGTTATTACGAATTACTCTGTGGAGTTATAATATTACAAGCACGTTTTTGAACGATAAGAGTTAAACATACATACACTTAACCTAACTGTTTGGAGTAAATTATATAAATTGTTAAAAGCAACTGTTATAGCATACCTACTCTATCATAAATGGTGTGCAAAATGTTATGGTACGTATTTACATATTATGATATATGTACATATAATAATATTTAATAATTACTAGGGTACTGTACTATTAGAGGGTACTGATGATGAAGAAGAAAATATCATTCTCTTAAGTAATAACAATTTACAACGAATTCATTGGTATCAGTTACTTTTAGTAGTGTTAGTTAACTTGCATTGACTCGATTACATAATATGAGCCGCGTGCAGCACTTTGAATTTTCTTTCATTGCGCATGTCGAGTAAATTTTACCTACCTCTCAGAAGTGAGTAGAAAAAGTTAACTTTGAGTGATTTTAACTTCGAAATATGAACGCTGTGAGTAGAGTTTACTCTATTAACTCGGGCAATTTATGAACGGTTTAGAGTTAGTAGAGTTAACTCCATGAACTTTATGAACGCACCCATGAAGAAACATCCAGCTTTACACGTTCAAATTTCTACGATACACACGTTGATACGAGAAAAATTGAAAAATATTGAAAATTTCTTTTTTCATCGTGTGGCCAATGATTTTATATTTCAAATCTCATAACATTTCTGAATAATTTTTCCAAATAATATTTTCACGTATTTTGAAAAATAAAGGTACTTTACTCTTGCCGATTTCAAATATTTTGATCTTCTCGGTAAATGATAAGAGGTATTCAAATTTTGGTAAGTGCATTCTAAGTTTGGGAAGGTGCAGGGGCTTTCATAAAGAATAAATTTTTCTGAGAAATCAATAATAAAAAAATTCCCATATGGCCCGGCTTATCTGGCGATCACTGTACATGAAAAATGAGAGACTTTTATAGTATACAGGGTGTAAATGATTAAGAGATGATTCCTAAGCTGATTATGGTAAAAAGTCCTATAAATATGTGGTCTAAAATGTTTCGTTTTCAGTATACAGTATGAGCATAAATGATTGAGGACAAGTTGAATTTTCCGTGTCTCTATCTAGTAATTTTTACTCTTTGTATGTGGTCGTCCTGAAATATTAATTAATTTTGTAATCTTAAAAATTCAATACAAACTAAATTACACTTCTGAAAAATTGAATTAATTACATCTTATTATTCACATAATTATTGATATTATTTTACTGAATAATAAATCTCGTTATCCACAATGCGTCCCAGTGCACGCCTGTGCATTTGACCAACTTAAGAAAAATCTTGATAGGCGGGAAATTCAACTTGTTCTCAAACATTTACATTCATACTGTACAGGTGATTAAGTAAGAATTGTAAAGAAGACAGTGGTTTTAGAAATAATTAAAAATTGATCTCTTCCCGCAATTATTGTATATCCTATATACGGATTTCGGCAACTTGCCAACTTCAGTACGGCCAAAAAAAAATTATAATACGTATATACCGGGTGTCTCACGTCCGGTGCTCACCATTCTAAAATTTGTATTTTAATCGATTTACATGACATTTGGAAAGGATATATGTATAAATTAAAAAAAAAAAATGAATTTTCCGACATACTATCGAGCACAGTAGCACTTCCGGTTTCGCCGGAAGTGATGTGAACTTTTTTATTTTAAATACTACACCATGTATATTCATATCATGCTCTGTTTTAAATGACTTTCAAAGAAAGTATAAAGTATTTGGTATCAGCGTAGTCAGAAAAAAAGATTCTGTTGAACTAAGCTAAGAAGCATATGAGGTTCCATTTAAAAAAAAAAGTTACGACCTATTGAAAATTTGGAATTCTGTAAAATTTTTAAAAATCAAAATACAATCAAAATAGTGATTTTCTCGAATTACTTAATTGCATTAGAACGAAAATACACGATTTTCGGATTAAAAAATAAAACTTTTTTTTTTCGTTTTCATGGAAACCAAAATTATCATATGATACATATTCGGACTCGCAATGATCTGTAGATTCATGTAAAAATATACATGGTGTTCCATTTAAAATAAGAAAGTTTACATCACTTCCGGCGAAACCGGAAATCCTACCGTGCTCGATAGTAAATATGTCTGAAAAAACATTTTTTTGTTTAATTTATCCTTTCCAAAATTCATGTAAATCGATTCAAAAATACAAAATCTAGAAGGGTGAGCTCATGGCGTAGGACACCCGGTATGTATACAAGTTTACTATAATTAAATGCTATTAAACTATCGCATACAGAGAGATACAAAACGATTAAATTACAAAAAAGTTGCACTATTTTGGGGTCTATAAAATTTATAAAAATTTCTTCGATCTTCATTCATTTCTGAAATATCTTTAAAAAAGTGAAAATTCTCAATTTCGAAAATCTTTAATATTTTGTTTATGAAGGTAGAGTCACAAAATTCGGTGATTTTATATTAAGTTCGATGAATAGTCTAATACAGTCAGAAGAAATAGGTTAGGATTGAGAGTTTCGCAGATACGATTGTCAACTTTTATTTTTCTTATGGCATGGACGCTATCTTAGATATTCATACCACGTGATACAAAAAATTAAAATCGAATACGACGATATGACACACTTATGCTTTTGTATTAAAACAAAATATTAAATTACTGAAAAATATTTTCAAAACATAACTTTTTTCATGTCAATTAATATATCCGTACTATAATTGAATAAGAATTGTTAATTTAATAATAATTTAAGTTCTTAATATTTGTGAACTTCCGCCTACTAGATTAAAAATGTTTTAAAAATATTTTTTAGTACGTAATTTAATATTTTGTTTTAAAACAGAATTGTAAGTTCAAGCGATTATCCATGATAAATATAAGTGTGTCACGTCGTCGTATTAATAAATATTAAAGGTAATAAATGTTTTCGGCGAACGATGAAACAGTTTGATAGTCCCTGGATTATTTTTATTACGTAATTACGTAATCGGAGAAGTATGCTGGTGTGTCAGCATCGACTGTTAAAGTGGGTCGGTTCTCAGTGGGTCAGTACACGTCGTCGCAGATAAGTGTTGAAAACATGGCCGAATTTTTAATGTTAATATGGACATGATTTTAATTTACGGCGAATGTGATCAAAATGCGTTGGCTGCACGACGTTTGTATGCACAGCGTTACCCAGACCGCCCTTTGCCAAATAGCAGATCCTTTGTGTCAGTTGTGCAGTTTGTTGTTTGGCAAATTATTCGTGAGGAACAATTACCCGTTCCATTTTCAAACCTTGATGCCCGCAGATTACCTCCAACGCATGCGATTTTGTCGGTGGTTACTCCGGAAACAGACGGACAATCCGAACTTTGTTAATAACATTCTCTTCACTTACGAATCAATGTTTACAAGGGATAGTATGTTTAATTTTCACAACATGCATGTGTGGGCAGAAGAAAATCTGTGGGCAAGCATGTTAATCGGCACTTTAATCGGTATGTTTACATTTCGCGCAGGGGCGGGGGGAACTTCGAACACTTATTGTGGGTGAAGCCCAAGCCACATCATTTCGTTTATTAGACGGTTTATATACGATAGACAGGGATATTTTTGGTAATGGTATATAGAAAACCATAAATATTCGTATTTTAATGATACTAGTTATCCTAGGATACAAGTGATACGTTAATTAAACGTTTTCTTTAAAATGTAATGAAATGTCGCGATTTGCGAAACACGATATCAAATTATGTATTAAATTCCATCTTATCATGTAGGCGTAGGCCTTTAACTTAATTTAAAATATCTCAAAAAGTATAATAAATGTTTAGATGTAACATGTTCAAAATATATATCCAAATTGGTCTTGCGACCCTTGTTACATAGTGAATTTTCCGTAAAACTACTAACATTGTATCACTAAATGAAATGAGTGCTTAAAATATGAGTAACTTATAAATTTCGCCGCGAGATGTCCCGACTTAAACTGTTGCTCCCTAAAGTTGTCGTTTATAAGTCAAAACCAAAGGAACTTTCTTGCCCATTACAAATGATCACAAAATATATAATTACTACAAATGATCAGAAACTTGGTAAAGTTGAATTTAATTTCAACATTTCGCCGTACGTTTGACACCTTCTTTAGAATAAGTTGTAATAATATAAACATATACGTAATTATAATAATTTTATAGTTTCAAAATATACGTCTAGTATAAACCAAGTACATATAAACGTTGCGCGTACCCTATAAATATACATTCTGTGTAAACGTTATATTTATCCCATAAAGAGACGTTAGTTAGACTGTCACGCATATGTATAAATACTAGTCCATAATATTCTACATTTAGACTAAATTCAAAACGTGTTTTAGACATTCTATACCCGGTGTGTTACATGGGAGGTTACCGTCCGTTGCGTCTAGCGGTTCTAAACATTTTACAAGGAATTACCGGATGTCGGTATGAATTTTTTTTTTTTTTTTTCGTTTTAATTTTGGTACATTCGTGAGAATATCTGTTACCAAATACGCCATTAATTTTTTTGCTCGAACTTGAAGAACACCCTGTATACTCATTCTCTTACCCGACTTGGGCTAACGCCCTCGGCGAACAACTCACCGCATTCGTATAATGCCCTTATCTCACTAATAAGATAAATAACTATTATCACCCTGTATATCGAAAACGAAGCATTTTATGTCACATGTTTATGTAAACTTTCTTACTTCAAATCAGCCCAGGAATTTCCCCTTCATTTTTCTTTCAGTCATTAAGTTACATCTTGCATAGGTTCATACTAGTATTTCTAAAATTAATTTTCTAAACATTTTTCTTATAATTTATGAGTTATGCCCCTGCACGAAATAAATTTAATAAATTTTATATAAGAATATCTTGTAGAATATTTCTTAACCTCAATTCTTCATTTCGTTCGAAAATCTTCAAATGGTGAAAAATTCGAATGTAAAACGAACGGTTTGTGAATAGCAGAGTTGTCATTTATCTACAGAGACGAAGTATTTAGAAATAATATGTACTTTGTTGGATTCATGGGATTTTTGGCAATCTCATCCTGTAAATCTTTCAGCATTAATCAGATATCTATTTCATGATAGTCTTATGGTTTTTAAGATCTCTTCAGTGCAAGTACACTCAATTTGAAATAGTTGGTATAATAAATAAAATTTCGCATTTTGTTTTTAAGTACACATAGGGTGAGTCCGTCTTCTCTTCCCGCGCTTGGGTTTCAATTCTACGCCTCAAAATAGAAAGAATTTAAAAAATCAAAATATCTATTATTAAATGAAAAATAAAAATAAAATTGTCATATTTAATATCGTTTAATAATACTCGTGTCAACACGTTGAAGTGACAAAAGAAACTATTTATTCTTTAAATAAACCATCGAAATCATTCATATCAGCAATTACACTTACGTGTTTTAACAGTATCCTCATTTTTCTATGATTGCGTGAATTCAAACCATCCGCTAAGTTTATTTAACCATACCTACTTAAGACATTCCCTATCTAACAGGTGATCAATATCTTTTCTAATTAAGTACCTATGGAAATAAAATCATGTGCCTTTGATTAGTTCATTATTTGCCACTTGAATTACATATATATACTGCATTCCTATACAAAAAGATAGGAATGCAATAAAAATTATTCAAATGGCATTTGAAATAATGAACCAAAGACATAATTTTTTTCCATAGGTCACTTGATTAAAAAAGATATTGATCACGCGTTATTAATGTTATGGCAGAAACTAGGTTTTCAAGCACCCTTTGATGTTTTCGTTTTATAATCAGAACGCATATAAATCCAAATATGTTTCCGACGTTATTATAACAGCGACGCACCACAGGCACCTTTGAACAAAATGCATCGCGTGTTATTATTATTATTAGTGTTCTTATTATTTACGCCTACCTCCTATCGTGATAATATGGTCAACGTATAATTAGTGAACTAAATTTATTTGAAAGTCTTTACACGGGTATCTCATAACATACGGAGGAGACTAAAGGTCAGGTAGAAGATGTCAAAGTAAAACTTTTTACTTAATAAGCTTTTAATAAAAAATACCTTGAAGTTACAACAAGTTAAAGTTAAATTAATGAACTAATTAATTAGTTAGTTGAACAATGTTTAGTGTATTTTTCTTAACTCTTATATGCACTTAAGTCTCTAAATGTTCTCTCTCACATTTCTACTCCGGTTATATTCCGAGCGAATTTTCGAAAACATTAATTTTTTCTTTTAAAGTCCAAAACAAAAACTCTTGCTCATATTGTTGAGAGACGCTAACTAATTGTTTTATTTTAATTAAAATAAAACAGAAATTAAGTTGACGTAAAGGTCGCAGAGTGGTTTAGCGGTCAGCCTAGCCGACTTTGATGCCCAATTTCACCAACGCGGATTCAATCCAAGTGTATGTCAACCCTGATTCACGGATTATTCGAGATTCAATAGCTATCCATACATTAACACGATTATTGACAGGCTTGACGGGACTGGACTGACAGTACTGGTGCAGCACGCCAATCCTTTCGTCGGCCATAAGCAGTTTGAAAAAGCCTGGCGTGCGCGTTTAACCAGCAGTATTATCGACAGGCAAACCCCTTCACAGTTAAAGACGCTCAGAAATAGTGTCAATGTATGGACACCTAATCTTTATGCTACTTCACAAAATAAACCGTATGCTATGACACGATGGATCAACTAATTCTCAGTGTTGTCAATTCAATTTAGTTAATCTCCATAAAATCACGTAAAATATCATGAATGTCTACGATATTGTGAGCTGTTCCCAATTTTAAGGGAAGGAGCCCAGGGTTATCGGTTAATCTTTTGATGTTGACGTTGCAAGTTGTTGCTCCGATGTAGCAGGAACATCTGTAACAACGGGACTCGTTAAATTTTTTAATTGCATCTTCTTTACTTGATTTTCTGACGTCATTACTTTGCAGGTATTATCTTGATTTATTTCTAAAATCGTATATTGTCCTTTATACTCCTATTATTTACACTTTTCTTTCGGCTGACCTTTTCATTTTTCTTGTAAACGGTTTGTCCTACTTTAAAGACTTGTTGTTCTGATTGTCCCTTATTTCTTTTCGTTTGTACTTTAGTTTTGCCTGTATCTAATTTTTCCTTTACTAACTCGTAAGTTGTTTTTAGTTTTTCTTTGTGATCGTGAACATACTGCTGAAAATAGTTCTGGTTATAAAACACATCATACGGACTTCTTGATGACGTGTGACCAAATAATAACTCAAAAGGCGTATACCCCGTACTCGAATATACTATTATGTAAGCTAGGGCATAAATCATAAATTTTTGAGGTAAGTCTCTGGATTCATCGCGCAATAGCCGAAAATGTTCTATCAGAATTGAATGTAATCCTTCTTATATATATTGTCTTGGATAACCGGTGACGGGGGTTTCAGTGGGGCCGATTATTAATTGAAGTTCACAAACGTTTTATTTAATCATAAACATGTACAAAATACACACTGTTACACGCTGTTGTTATCGTAAACATACTGTTGCCAACCACTATTTTTTTTGTCTTTTTCATATATCACTAACACTCGGCCATCCTGCAGTCAATCTCGTCCTCGAGATAAAAGTCTTGCAGATGCCTTGGAATTCTTCTTTTTCGTGTTCTTCTTTCTTCTATCTTGACTTCTGTTTCTTCAGTACATTTATTGTCGCTTTCTGGTTCATCATTTATCTCTTCCTCTGGGCCATTTTCTTCTAACTCATCTTCTTCCTCTACTTCTTCATCTTCATGTTCTGTTGGTGTCTTCCACGGTTTTAACTGACTTACATGTGCAGTTGTAATGTATTGATGACCAGATTTTGCCTCTATCAGGTCCTTTACATAGTAAGTATCATTCGGTAACACTTTCTGCACCACTAGAGGTCCTCTATACTTCCTCTGTAGCTTTGTAGACTCTCCTGTTTGAACTGGTACAGTTTTCATAAAAACGATTTCTCCAATGTCATATGTCACATATCTGTACTTATTCTTGTCGTAGTGCGCCTTGTATTTCTTCTGTTCCTCTTCAATTCTTTGTCTTGCCTGTTCTTGTAAAATGGTTGGTTCATTGTACTGCTCTGATTCTACTGTTAACTGTCTTACAAATCCTTCATTAAATCTTGGAACATATCCGTACAGTAGTTCAAATGGACTCTTATTGGTAGTCTTATTTATTGCAGAATTTAAGTCTGTCTCTATCTTCTTAATTTGTTTGTCCCAATCTTTACATTCTGGATCTTGTATTGTACTTCGTAATAATGGTAACAATGTCCGATTTACTCGTTCTACTTGACCATTAGCTTGTGCGTGACGTGGTGAATTTAAAGTATGTTTTATTCCATACTTATTACAAAAAGTTTCGAATGTCTTAGAAGTAAAACATGTACCTCTATCTGAAATCAGTCGATCTGGCGTCCCGAAATTCAATATAAAATTCTCTAGCTTTCTTATTACAGGTTCTGCTTTTGTATTCCTTACGGCATTCAATTGAACAAATTTCGTAAAATTGTCTATCATCACCAAAATATACTTGTTTTTGTTGTTACTCATGACAAAAGGTCCTACATGGTCTACATGCACTATTGAAAAAGGTCTCTTACCTGGTGGTATAGGATGCAATTCATCCTCTCGCTTACCAATTTTATCCTTATTCAGAATGCATTCTAAACACATATTTATATGTTGCTTTATGTACCTTCTCATCTTGGGGAAATAGTAATGTTGAATTATCTTACGGTAAGTTCTTTCCAAACCAAAATGTCCTTGTAAATCATGGTATTTTATAGCTAAACTCTTCCGCATCGTCTTCGGTACAACATACAATAGTTTTTCCTTTTCTTCGACTATTTTTTTCTTGTACAGTAGTCCTTCCTTAAGCACATATTTATTTCTGCCATTTTCTTCATCCATATCTTGTAATTTCTCGATCAGCTTCTTTAAATCTGGATCATTGTACTGATGTAATACAATTTCCTCTTCTCTCGTTATGATGTTGAACATTGCCTTGTCTAACAAATTGTCTTCATTTTCTAATTCTGGTTCCGCAATTGGAGCTCTACTTAATGCATCTACGTGACACAATTTTTCACTAGGGTGATGTTTAATTTCAAAATCGAATTCATTCAACAATGCATACCATCTAATTATCTGTGGGTTTTTCGTCTTCATCGCATTCAAGTATATAAGTGCCTTACAATCGGTTATAATAATGAATTTAATGTTAATGAGTAGCGATCTTAGTTTACTTACAGCCCAAACGATAGCTATGAGTTCAAGCTTACTGGAATGATAATTTCTTTCTGGCTCACTCGTCCGTCTACTTAATGCATACACAGGATGTAATTGATCATCTTCAGCTTTCTGGAATAATATAGCTCCTAACCCTTTTGAACTTGCATCCGTATGTAATTGAGTCTCTTTGGCTTTTGCATCAAACATTCTCAATATTGGTTTGTTTGTTAATATTTTCTTGATTTCTTCAAATGAAACAGCTTGTCGTTCACTCCAATCGAATTTAGCATTTTTCCTGAGTAGACTGTACATAGGTTGTGCTTTCTGGGCAAAATTTTTCACAAATCTTCTAAAGAATGAAGCCATTCCCAAGAATCGCCTTAGTTCATGCGCATTTGTCGGTGTGAGGTACTCTTCAATTGCCTTCATTTTTCTTGTTCCTGGTTCAATGCCTGTCGCAGATATTTTGAAACCCAAATATTCTACTTCCTTCTTCATAAATTCACATTTGCTTAACTTCAATGTTAAATGCGCTTCTTCTAGTGCCTTCAGTACTTGTATTAGTTTATCCCGTAAATCTTTCCAATCCATGCCAGGGATGAGAATATCGTCCAAATAAAACAAAACGACCTTTTCGTGGAGAGGTCCCAAAATTTTATGCATTAACTTGCTAAAGTAAAATGGGGCATTCATTAAACCAAATACCATGCGTTGAAATTCTCCTGTCTCATCGGGTGTTATAAAAGCTGTCTTCTTCTTTGCATTTTCATTTAGTGGAACTTGTAAGTATCCATGCGCTAGATCCAAGACTATGTACACCTTGCTGTTACTTAAAGTTGTTAAATGGTCATCTATGTTGGGCAAAGGGAAATTCATTCGAACAGTTTGTTTATTTAATCGTCTGTAGTCCACTACTAATCTCGATTCTCCGGTCTTCCCTAACTCGTAAATATCTTTTGCTATGCAGTCTCGATGTTCATTCAAAATTTTAACCAAATCTTCTCTTTCTTCATTTGTCATTCTTCCTATATTTAACTCTTCCACTCTTATTGGTTCTTTTTCCACCTGCTTTACTTTGAAATTCTCTTGGTCACATATGCTCATTGTTTCACCTAGTATGTCACCTTCTTTGATCAATTTTTCTTTGTCATATTGATTAGCCATGGGCAAACATATGTCCTTGTCTTGACATCTGGCGCTAATAAAATTCACAGATCGTGGGGGTAACAAACAATTCTCAGTTGCCACAGCCTTTTCATAGCTCTTCTTGGCTTCAACCATTGGTAAAACGATGTCATCGCGATGTCGAAACACTAGTTCATCTCCAATCTTGTAATACGCAACATGTGGTAGTTCTGGATAACTTCAACCAATGATCATATCCGTTGGCTGGACATTATCTGGTACTACTCTAATTGTTACCTTATCTGCTGGTACTCCATCTACCACAATTTTAGTGCAAATTATTCCACTCGAATTCACAGTGTACGAACGTGGTCCAAAACCTTTCAATTCAATCTTTTCTTTGATTATTTCAAAATCACCATCAATTGCTGCAGTAGCTTTTATTGTGCACTCAGAACTGCCTGTGTCGATCATGGCTGTATACTCTTTGTTTTCCATTTTTACAGTTGTTATGTACTTTTCAAAACTACTAACATGCTTTACCTGTTGCAATAGGTTTACTTCTCTCTGTTCTGCCTTTCGACAATGTCTTGCAGTGTGTCCAGTCCTTGAACATTTCAAATATACTAATTCTCGTTTTGGTTCTGCACAATTTTTCGCCACATGCCCATACTTTGAACAGTTGTAACACTTATATTCTCCAATTTCATTCTTCACTGGTGGTCTAACATCTGGTTTTCTATCAGCTGTCTGTATTTTAACTTTTGTCATCTGTTGCTGGATATCTCCTTGTTCTCGGCTTTCTCTGTCTTCATATCGAGTGCTTAATGTCATTCTCTTGGGTATTTCTTTACTTTTGTACTCTCCGATCTTGCACTATTAACTCTCTCTTGTCTTACGACATCTTTAAACAGGTCATCTAAATCTGTATGTTTTCTCGACATCAAGTTGTTACTCAATTCTCTCGACCATAATCCAATTATTATCTGTTCTTTTGTTTCCTCAAAGCTGAGATGTAGTTCATCACAAAGCTTTGTTTTCTCATGGAAGTACAAATTAGTGCTTTCCTTTGGGCCTTGAACTCTGGTTTGCATTTGTTTCCAGCATTCTGTTAAGCTTCTTTCGTGTACAAAAGTCTTCTTAAATGCATCTTTGAACTGTTCCCAATTTGTGATGTCCTTGGAACGTGCTTGAAACCAATATTTGGCTGCACCCTGCAGATGTGTCCGTGCAGTCTCAAAGGTAAACGCCTCTGGCCAAGAATGCAAGTTGGCAGTGCTTTCGACATGTTCAAGCCAAAATTTTGCTTCGTTAAGTCCTCTTCTGTTCTCACCATCATACACTGCAATCGTCTTCGACAAGTCCGGCATCACATTACTGTTCGCATTACACTGGACATGCAACATCTGCATCATGGTCGCATTTTTCTGCATTAATGATTGCATCGTCGCTAACATATTATTTACATTCAAAGCTTCATTTACTTTCTCTTCAGCTCGTTTTTGAAATACCTTTTTTTTTATGAATTTCGTTTTATCCCACTTCTGAATTATTATATACTGTCTTGGATAACCGGTGACGGGGGTTTCAGTGGGGCCGATTATTAATTGAAGTTCACAAACGTTTTATTTAATCATAAACATGTACAAAATACACACTGTTACACGCTGTTGTTATCGTAAACATATTGTTGCCAACCACTATTTTTTTGTCTTTTTCATATATCACTAACACTTCTATTAATTCGTTGGATTCGGGATGTCTCGGTATCGTTACATGAGTATCGATTTTATGTAATTTTAGAAATTGTTTAATATATATCAGGATAGATATCCAATTTTATTCGGTTAAAAGAAAAACAAAAGTAGCAGCAGATAAATAATATAATCGGCTACTTATTGACTTTTTATTCAATTTCGAGTATATTTATAACAGAAGAACCGGCTTTATTTGTTAATATTTTTCTTTCTTTACAATAACACTAAAATAAAATTAGTTATGTAGTAGAAGCAATTTTTTTTAATTATATTCCTTTCTGTTTAGATTTAAAAAACCACATAGGAATGTTACGTTTAATTGCCAATTACTTTTGCAATTTTACCAATTCAATGAAATATACATTACATTATTATTTCTGAATTTCTTTTAAATTCTTTTAATGCGTTATACCATACCTACTTGGCTTCTTGTAGCGAGAAAAAACGAAAATTATTGGATCCTGTATCCCTGTTGGCGAGTACAAAGGGAGTAAAAGTAAACACCGACAAGTACATAACTGTAAGTGCATGTTTTCTTAAAATAATATTTTATTCATACGAACACCTCTATCAAATAATAATAAGTTACATATCATTTTCTTCTCCTTCTTCAGTTTCTTCTGAATCAAAATCTATAATAATTTCTTCAATATCAGTTTCTTCTTCCTTTTCTTCCCCTTCTTCGATATTTGTTCTTTCCTTATTTTCATCTTTAGTCAAGAGATTTAAATGATTTTTTATCGTAACTAATTTAGTTGCTTTTTCAACTGAGAGTCTATTTCTCTTTTTTGTTTTCACATTAGAGAACAAACTCCAATTTCTTTCACAAGAAGCAGATGTACAAGTTAAATTTAACAAAATTTTCGCTAGTTTGCTTAATTCTCGTTTACCGCACAAACCGCTCCACCACGCTACTGGAGTTGTATGTTCAGCAGCCTTCCACAAAGCTTCTCGTGACCATAATTCCTGCCTCCCATTGTATTCACTTAAATCGGCAATAACTTTTGCTGTGTCTAAATCATAATAAATTGATTGTTGAATAATAAAATCAAACGCTTCTTGTTCCTCCTTTTCATTTAAACAGTTACCTTGATTTTTGGGATTCAAAATATGAGTGGCTAATTCAGCTGGGTGATAGATAAACTGCTTTCTTTTTTCTACGGAGTCAATAATTGTACCTTGGTCTACCTGACTAAGAAATTTAATATTAGAAAGAAGTTCATCATACATTTGGTGTTGTTTCTTATACAGAGTGGCCCAACGAAAACAGTCAGACTGAATATCTTCCAAGAAAATTTTTGTTTAAAAAAACGCAAAAACAGGTCGATTTATAATCCAAGGGGGACACTTTTCTATACTATATCCAACTGTCATACGTCATCCCCCTCCCTTCCAGCTCTCTAACCAATAGAATTTAAATAGGGAATGTATCATGAGTGGCATATCATTGAAAAGGTAATTTTATAGAGAATCCAGTAATGTGAATATGAATATCAGAGAATTTGATTTTAGCGTCCTCTTTCGGGAAAAAAATTGTTACATAATCCAAAGTGTGACAACTCATATGAAAGCTAATTTTAATAGTAACTCAATTCGCGAATTGAAATTATGTAAAGATATTGAAAACTGACTAAAATAACTAAAAATAAGGATACCAAATCTGTTACGAACCCTATTTAAGCGGTCGAGAAAAGAAGTCAAAGCAGTAGAACTAGAAGAACCCCCACTATCAGTTTGGAATTCAGTCTGTGAATAGTGTTGACCGTGTACCTATTTAACAATTAATAAAGACTTAAATAAAATATCAATAAAATTGTAGGAGAAACTTACATTCCCTGAAGAAGAAAACTGCTGTTTCACTTGTATCGGGCAGTTCTTGCATTTGCCGATAAGATGGTTTCTCATTCTTTTAGGATTTGATAAATATGATTCTCCACAAAATTTACATTTTGCTTGAAAATATTTGCCCTGCTTCTGCTTATTAAAGTATTTCCACACTTCACTTTCATTTCGTGGCATATTTGAATTTGATAACCTTTAAATCAAAATAGAAAACTTAATTGTAAGTAGAATAGTTAAATGCGTAAAGATTACTTACTTTATATTATAGTAGGACTAGGTACTAGTAGTAACGTACAACGTACTACCTATTAGGTACTAGCGGTAATAACAAATATGTAAATCAAAACAAGATAACACAAAGACAAACTATTGGTACTAGCCACAAAAAATTAACCTTAAATAAATTATTTGGCGGCAAATTTGAAATAATTAGCCACTCGGCTATTAATATTTATAGCCGTGGATATATATCCGGATAAATATCCGGATATTATGATGGCTATTTTTCTACTCACAACACTAGTTGGAACGGTGTCCGGGGATTGGTCTGTTGGGGCGTGACGGATCGTTAATGAAATGTTTCCAGGCATTGTGGAGGTAAAAGCCAGTATCACGGTTCAGATTATTGGGATGTTTGAGAATTTCTGTGGATTCACGGATTTTACGATTGAAAAAATGTGATGAGCGGACTAGAAGTTTTGTGTCGGAGAATAGGATTTGGTACCCGGTTTCTAGTTTGTGTTCAGCTAGGGCCGAGCCAGTTGTTTGTAGTAGTCTAGTACAGCGTTGATGTTCAGAAACACGAGTGCTGACAGACCGTTTTGTTTCACCGATGTATACACGTCCACAGGAACAAGGAATTCGGGGTGCTACTCCAAGGGGATGTGGAAGGCTGAATTATTCCTTGCTGAAGTATAGAAGTTATTTGTTGTTTCACTTCTTCTCGGTGAACTTGCGGATATCGATATGACTTTGTATAAATCGGTGTGCTGTCCTTCAAGTGTATGGAATGCTTAATTTTATTGTTAAAACTTAGCAGTACTCCTTCAGAATAAAAGATGTCTCGATATTCGTAGCATAATCTTTTAATTTGCGCCTTTTATTCCGGGTTCATACATGTTCCAAACGTAAATTTTTAAAATTTTTCTTTTGCAACACATCAAATTCGAGATTTTCTAATTCATCTGTTTCCACTTTTTTATAATAATTAATTTCGGTACATTCAAATTTTTCGATGTGAAGTGGTTTTTTTAAGGATTTTCATTAGCATTAATCATAGTGATGATCATTTCTTTATTTTTTACATTTACTAAAGCGGTTGGGGTTTCAACTTGATTGCAAAATTTTACGCAATTTATAATGCCTTGAGAAATATTTTTATCTACTGGTAACTTAAAGATTTGTTCTGATCTCGGTGAAAGAGCAATTTGAAAATTAAATTACGGTTTTCTTATTTCTTCTCCTTCAAAATATATAGGTATTTTAGCCTCAAACTAAAAGTCTAGAATGCAAATTAATTGAAGCATTTAATAATTTCAATAAATCAACTCCAATGAAACCGTTATACTTAGGGTTAAAATCAAAAATGTAAAATTTATGTTTTTGATTTCGATTAAAAATTTTAGAAAGCAGAATTGTTACACTATAACCGTGAACTGAAGTATTGTGAGCAGATTGAATTTGAAATGGATCTTGACGAACATATTGACTATAGAATTTTTTTACTATTTCTGAATTAATGAGTGTTTTCCTTGAACCAGTGAAAGTCATAAATTTTGAATTAGTTTCAGGCATTATTATATTTGGTAATTTTGACAGTGAAGTCGAGTTCAGTTCTATTACGTCGCATCAGTTAAGCCTTGGTCTATCTACAGCGCAATCCGCACGCGTAATGCGTAAAGCGCAATCCGTCATCCATTGCTTTAGTGTTTTCTTATGTAGCTGGTCTAAATTAAGCGTAATGCGGTTGCGTAAATAAGTTTTCCGCTGCGCAGTGCGCATCAGTCGCCTCGTCGGCAATTTTTACGCAGCGCACAGTGTTGGTCGTAGCAATATTAAGCAATTGAAATGGTGACAAAGACGAAACACTTTTGTAAATTTACCAAAGAAGACGAATTATCATTAATCGAGTGCACCCGACCACCTCCACCAAAGATGGGATACATTTCATTTTTTTCTTCCATCCTTAAAATCATCGACATTATTTCTTCATCGTTATTTTCTTCCTCTAACATAATAGCAACTAATTTCCGTTTAAATTTATTCATTTTTCTCTTCAAATTTTATAAAATGACAGCAGTTAACAACATGCGCTTCAGCGTAATACGCAGTATAGATAGACCGCTTCGTGTGTAGTGCGCGTATGCGCATTGCGCACTGCGCATTTACGCTTGCGGATTGCGCTGTAGATAGACCAAGGCTTTATAGGAGGGGCCATCGGAAAATCTTGCTCTTGATTTTCGTAATCTTCCGGTGTAAATTCGTTTTCCTGAGTAACTTGATCCTCGTAGTTTTAATAATAATAAAAAAAGGAGTCCTCATTTTGAGTTACATCGCTGCTGCTTTGTTACCGTCTTCATGGTAGAAAAGTTCTTCACTTATAAAATTTCGTGCTTGAGGTTGTTATTTGACTTGTGTGCGTCTGGAAAAGTTTCCCGAAGAGGTGTCCATTGATGTAGATTTGGGCAAAAGTTTTGTTGTTCCTGGTTGGAAAACATTTATTTGCGGTTTTGGTTGTGGAAAATTTTGTGATGTAGTTCTCCATGCAAAATACGGTCTTGCCTGATTAAATTACGGAAACAGAGGTTTTGGCAGTGGTAATGATGCAAAGGTAATGATGCGATGGTGGTTGAAAAACAGGTCTCGCGAAAAGATGTTGTTGGGATGACCTCATGAACGGATTAGTGTACTGTCGCAACGCAGGCTGATATGTAACTTGCGAGTTGATTTCTTTTTTGTAATCCAAATGTTAGTTTTATTTTGCATATACGCAAAATGTTCTTCCTCTGTTACTAAATTCATGGCTTTTTCTAAAGAATTTCGTTTTTACAATCGAAGTGCCAAACTAAGCTGTCCTTGTAAACCAGATAAGAATGTTTGAAGCGCCAAGTCATCATATAATTCGATTTTAATTTTTCTCTTATTAACCTCTTTTTCAGAAATTTTAAGTCTAAACAACAGCAAACTTCTAGCATCTTGGCAAAGAATGCTGAATTGATAAGGGCTTCCGTTTCGATTTGGTTTTAATGCCATCAAATCTCTGACTAAGCAATTTTCATCGCGCTGATCGCCAAAATACTGCTGAAGTAAGTTACGAATTTGCGCCCAAGTCGTCGCATCTTCTCTACTGTCAATTAAAATTAATGCTCTACCAGTTAATTTACTTATAATCGCACGTATTCAATATTCGTTTATTGGATCCGCAGGTTGCGTTCTATTAAGGCCCGGTTTCTTCACCTTCAGTTAACTTTATCTGATGGTATATTCCCATAGTAACAATTGTGATCACAGTCGTTACTATGGGAATTATTCGCCAGATAAAGTTATTAAATATTCGCATGCAGATATAAAAATTTCCAAAGTTGAGGGATCGCCATCGTAATTAGGTACGGCATCTAAATGGATTTTTTGTAGGGTAGTCATTGTTTTAGTAGAATTTGATTTTGGATTTTCAGGAGCGAAAGGCGATTGAGAATCGATTATCCAATTGAAAATTTACTGTAAAAGATTGTCGAATTCAGACATGTAATACGGTGAACTGAGAATATAGGATTGAGCAGTTACTTACATTAAAACGATGACTTTCATGTCCATTGAAATCTTCGCGTTGGCACTAAAATCTTGAGACGAGAATCTTCGGCAATGCTGTCCGAAATTCTTGAGGTTTTCTTAGACACTAGCACTTAATCCCACGGTGGAAATCTTTAGCGATGCTGCCTGCTGTCCAGGTTTTGAGAGCTCCCAATTTCAGCGAGTGGTCCGAATTTTGAAGTTTTGAATTTCCCAATTATTCGTTAAAGCAAAAGGTTTTCGGCGATTTTGTCCGGTTCCTTTGGGAAATCCTACTGACTGCGCCACTTAAATTACGCTTTCGCGTAAATTGATTTTAAAAAAATCAAAATTTATTGAAAATTTACAATAAAGACTCAGTCAGAATTGAATTAGTGTAGAAAATTAGTGCAAATCGGTACTGCAGATTGGCCGTGTAAATGTTTGACAGATGTATTTTGCTGTGTTTATTCACAATCAACAGACGTTTTGCACTAAATTGATTGTGAATAGGTACATCAAAATACATTTTTGTCAAACATTTGCACGGCCAATCTGCAGTACCGATTTGGCACTAATTTTCTGCGCTAAGTCAATTCTGAATGACACTTAAATGTGTTTAGTCAAGCGGCAATGCTGAAGCCACGGTATTCAGATTAAAACTAAACTCTAGAATACAATGCACTAATCTACAAAGACAAAGTGTCAGCATGATAAGAACATCTTGTTTTACATCATGTTGAGATAATGCGGAACTGCGGTGGCTGAACTTGGCACATAACACCTCCCTTAGCAGTCCAATAATCGGGGCTTTAACTCTTGATTTTTGTAGGGTAACTAATACGAAAATACGAATATTTTTGGTATACTATATACCCGTACCAAAAAATATCCCTGGCTGTCGTATATAAACTGTCTAATAAAGGAAGCGGTGTTGCTTAGGTAGGTTGACTCCACCTCGTAATTCTCGTAATTTTCGTAATTTACAAATCGAGTTTTGTGCATAAACACAAATTTATCGAATTTTTAGAAGCAATTACATGTATTATAAGTATTTTTATTTCATTAATTTTCATTTGACCGTAATTTTTTTTTATAGAACTTTAACTTTGAACGCCTTGTTCTCAAAATCACAAAAGTTGCACTTTGCACCCCTTTGCTTCTAACCGTCTCAATTATGTTTAGAACGTAACTGTCAATTGCTGAACATCTTTCGAAAATAGACTCGTATTTTATTTAACTATGTATTTGTTGTTTGTTAATTGTTATTTATTTTTTTTTGTTTTTCGTGAAGGACATTTTCAATAATTCTTTCATTCATTTGTTGGAAGTTTGTTTATTTTTACTGTAAGCAAAGTGTACGTCTGCGGAGAAAATATTTTTTTAAAATTTTCTTCGTTATCTGTCAAAATTAATATGACATGTTGCTGTGTACTCGAGGAGAAGTTCGAAGAGTTGGTAATTTTTCTGCTGTGTGGTTGAAGAGTTGAGGAGTTTTCCGGGTTATTCTTAATTTTTCTTTTTGAGCAATCCAACGATTTACTTTACCTGTGCTAGCTCACTTCTTTCTGGTTTTGCTCTTTTTGTCAAGGCTTGGGTTCATGTCTTGGGCAAAGCAATAACTAAGGAATTTTTGTTTTGTTTTAAACCCGGTGAATTTTTCTTTTCTTTTTTCAAAATTTTGATCTTAATTTATTAATTAATTTTTATGTGATTGCCTTTGATTTGTTTCCAAACTTCAAATTGCTTTCCTGTGCTTACGCGGCTAGAAAACAATTTCTCCTTTGGTTGAAACAAACCAATGCTTTCGTTTAGTGGAAAGACAACCTTGTTTGCACGCTTTTGCTTTCCGATGGTTTAAAATTGTTTTAAAAGTCCTCTTGCGGGCTTTGTTTAAATAATTTAACAATTGGCGAAATTGCATTCCAGCCAATGTAAATTATTTTTCTGTTTTAAGTTGTTTGTTTAAATTTTTTAAAATGTTTTTAATAAATAAATAAGAAATTTCAAGTTTAAATAATTTTAATTAACGTAAAATGATTTTCTTTATAATTTGAGAAACATTTTAAAATTGTTTTCGAAAAAAATTTCAAATAAATCAAATTAAATTTTGTTCCCAGAACGTTTTACGTCTGCTCGTATTGAAATTCGGGCAATAAGTTCATATAATTTAGCCGACGAGATCAATCCCGCTTGGGGATCGAACCCGGTGCTCTCGGTTTACGAACCTAGACCCGTAGCCACTAGGCTAATAGGGAGTTTTTGCAATTACGTTTTCGTATTAAACGTATACGTAAATGACCAGTTGCTTAGTTACATTCAGCTTTAACGTTTATGTTCACGTTGTTTGTATGACGGACTACGTGAAACCTAAGTTCATCACGTATGCAATGACGGGCCGGTCAATTTATAAAATTTGACATATCAAAGCATTGGAATATGTTATCGAAAGTCACAAAACTCAGGTTTGGTACAAAAATTAAATGACAATGACTGCAACCAAATCTGACAAGACAGAATACTATGATTTACTTTCTTGATTCACATTCACGTTTACGTCGACGTAATATGATGCAAAAACTTTCAAAGTGTAAATTACGTAAATTCCTACACCGGGGTTAATAAAGTTAACGTTAAAGGATGACGGGCACGTGAAACGTGATTGCAAAAGTTTCCTAACATCTCGCCGTGAGGGGCCCTTTTGTCTTCGTGTGATGCTTATCCATCATGTCGCAGAACTCGACCCACGAAGATTGATGTATTTTGTCTTCCACCCATTTACTGTCCTCGGAAGACACGTTTAACTGGACTTCACTCTCGGAATTTTGCATTTTATTTTTACTTTTACTTATACTTATACTTTGATTGCTCGACTTTACAATTTTGAAATTTTGTGTAAAAACTGAATCGTAACTTTCATTTTTAAATATTTCTCTTTTTATTTTATTAATTTATTTACAAGTTACTTGTGTGGTAACTAAATATCACTGCAATGATATTGTAAAAAGAAAAGTGTAAAAAGAAAAGTGCCTACTCGACTATCCATAAGAAAAACTGAAGTTGGGGGTGAATATTCGAAAACGGAAAGTGCAAAAAAAAATCTAAAAGCACTAAATTCTGCACAAAAAAGTGTCTTAAGAAAGTACAAATAACAAAAACATATCGATTACAATAAAGAAGTTTGTAATAATAAACCAAATTTTAAAATTCTTATTTTTTTGCTATAACTCCTGAACCACATGGAATTTTTTAAATTTCAAAATATGTAGTTTATAACTACCCCAATACTTAGGAATAATTCGTCCCATTTAACCGCATTCGTATCTCTTATTATTATAAGAGATACGTCCCATTTAACCGCATTCGTATCTCTTATTATTATAAGAGATACGAATGCGGTTAAATGGGACGAATTATTCCTAAGTATTGGGGTAGTTATAAACTACATATTTTGAAATTTAAAAAATTCCATGTGGTTCAGGAGTTATAGCAAAAAAATAAGAAGCGAGATCCGCATACTGGAAAAGTTATGTGGGACATATTATGTAGGGATGATAGATATTATGGGAAAGCATCAGAAAAATTGATCTCTTTTAATGCTATTAAAGTCCAATGTGGCGGCCATAAGAAAAAATGATATCGATGATGGTCAGAACGAGATGAAACGTTTTAAGTAGGGTAAACTTGCCTAATTCGTACCTCCACAATTTCTCGTAAGCCGTAATGGTGATAAGCGCTTGTAGCAGCGGAAACTGTGAAGAACAGTGAACTACGTGATATAACCTAGCCATATTGTTGTAGTCTTGTAGTAGGCACACTATGGATAATTATTGAAAAAATAAATTTTTGACTAGTTTTCAGTAAGACTTTTACATCACTCATAATCAGACTCGAGAATTTTATGGACATATCCAATTTAGTTAATGAGCGACTCGCTCGGGCGACGTAGTTCGGGGTACCCGGTGTAAAATCAGCGTCGACAGATTAGTGAGACAGACTAATTGAGTAAGTTTGTTGATATAACGTTTTCAGATCAAATTTAAGATTTTAAGGTAAATTTTTAATTCATTTTTCTGAAAATTATCTATTAAATTAAATATTTACAGTTGGTTCTTGTCCGACATTATTTCTGTTACGTACTAGAGAATTAACTGGCCCGATGATTTTAATTTAATATCACAAAATCTTTTAAGCGGACACTAAATCGCGCACTATACACTTTACGTTTCACAGTCGTTCGACTGCTTCGTCAGAAGTGAAAAATATTTTTCACTTCTGACGAAGTGCGCGATTTAGTGTCCGCTTAAAAGATTTTGTGATATTAAATTAAAATCATCGGGCCAGTTAATTCTCTAGTACGTAACAGAAATAATGTCGGCGGCACTGGCCGTTGTTGTAGAGTCAGCCAATACGGCGCGGCGATATAAGCTCTGTTCCAACCACGCTTTCTGACCGTTTAAGAAATCGTCATAATCAGTTACCCACCGAAATAATGATCGATGTTGACAACTTTGTCGAGTGTAAAACTGTAATGAGTGCATGCTTGTGACGGTTTCGAAAGGGTCACAAAGCGTGGTTGCACTCAATAGATTGCAAGTATGTACTTATATGGCGATCTGCCCGTACCCTACGACAAGCTAGCGGAGGACGAAATACGATGCGGAATATACGTATTTATTACGAAATAGTTTGCGCTCTATAAAATGAGTGTTGCCTCGCCCCCAACTATGTCTCGTCCCTGCTCATAATGATTTTGCATCAATTCTAGTGAAGATAAAGAATGAAACAAATTTTTGTGCAAAAGTACAACTACCTGTAATGTTATTTTTAGTACTATTAACTCAAAAAGAAAAACAGCGTTAAAAAAGACAAGCAATAAAGACAACAAGAGAAAACGAAGAAAAAAATAAGCAAAAAGGCCGAAAACTGGTTCGGTACGATTTTGAAACCTTGATCTTAAATTTATCGTGTTTTTGAAGAATTCGTAATTTTTCATTTTTGTTTGCATGTAAAATTAATGACTTTGTTAACAAAGAGTTTATTATTTCTACTGCGGTTTATTTTTCTTCAAATTTCGTAAAGTTATAGGCAAATGTTCTTAAGGGGTACGAATTAGGCAAGTTTACCCTAAAGTGTAATTATAACATGCGATCAATTGAATTTCAGATTAGGGTAGGCTATGAAAAAAAAATTTCACGTCGTAACTTACACTATACGTTTGCATATGTCAAAAAAATTGTATTTTGAACGTTTATTTCAAAATGGTCTTTACAACACAACACAGGGTTTTTCTTATGGAGCCATTAGGTAGGTTTAAGCAGAAGGAGGTTGACAGGGCCAATTTTCTTTCAAGGTAACACAGCTGAAAGATATCGTACCGAAATATTGCTTCTTTTTGTAAATGAATTACACGATGACGAACTACAGTAAGGGTACTTCCAACGGGATGCAGCAACAGCTCATTTTGGCAGGACTATTTTGGATTTATAACGTGAATTTTTCGATGACAGGATAGTAAAAAAATGCCAAACATTTGGCCTCCAAGATCCCGTAACTTGACGCCATTGAATTGTTTTCTTTGGCCCTATCTAAAAAATTCAGTTTTTAAAACCCCAGATGATAACACTAGTCAACAAATTAATAATTTTTTTTGTGACTTGTATTATAATAGATGATTCTTAATATTCGAAATACGCTAAATTTAAATCTGAAAGTAAAAAAATTCTGTCACGTATAAATTTCGAGTTACGACGTGTGCCCGGAAAGTAAAAGAATCCTTCAATCGGTAACTTTTTTTCATTAGACACAAAACATATAAGAGTAGTACTTGAAAACATCGAATAGATAAAGTATTAAAAAAAAACAATTAAGATAAATCTGTAGATGATTTAGTTTGTGCATATGAGGATTCTCGTTTGTATTCTGGATTACTCTCTCTCTCTCTCATAAGAAACCAACAGTAATTTCTCATCATTATGGGATTCCATCTTCCTCGATAACGCTGTTCCATTATCAAAATAATAAGCGTTCCCTTACTCATCGTCGATTGCGCCTAAATTTTCCTGGAAAATATTAGATGAGGGTGTAGAAAGTGGATTTTCAAATACTTTCTGCAGCCCATTTTGTGGTAGTCTCAAGTAATTCTTCAAGCAGGGTTTCATATGTTTTTCCCTTCTCATTACCTACCTAAATTATGTAGCAACTGCTCTGAATGCTTTCCATGACCTCAGTTCAACATAATTTAGTTTTGCTTCAAAATCCTTATCCTTGAGAATTTTCCTATTCTGATGGCCAGCAAATGTATCTTCCTTCATCTTAACGTCACTTAATTTTGGAAAAACTTTCTTTAAGTGTTTAAAAGAGTCACGTTCTTTATTAAGTGCCTTAACAATGTTCTATTAACCCTAGTTTAATATGTAACGAAGGCAGCAAAACAGTTTTTGAATCAACTAAAGGTGAGGTATCGCAGCGTGACGTCAAGAAATAAAATTTCTCAATAATTGTGACGATTGACGAAATTTGGTGCTTCACTGGATTCATCAATATTCTCCATTTTTAAAAAAGCACATACGCGACAATCTGTAATAAAAATTACGGGAGACAAAACATTTTTAAGGGTGTGAGTTCGCTAAAGGAGAAATGTCGAAAAAGTGAAGCGAGAATATAGTGAAAAACAAAATTGTTGAGAGAAGTCTATGTCTTTTGTTTCATAGCATTAACATTACTGTTCCCCAGATAAAATTATCAAATTAAATTATTACAAAAATCTTACGTTATGTGAAGTTTTTTACACTATATTCGTGTTCTAGACTCTCATATTAATAGATAAATATCAATAACTTGACACTCACAAAGTAGCTGTTAAGTAGTGTAATCTGAACGTACTAATGAAAAGAATAACTGAAAAATGTGTTGAAATTAATAACTCAAACTACAAAACGTTTTCGAAGGAGTTAAAAAAAAGGGCTAGAAAATACCTGGAGGCAGGAGGTGAACATTTCCAGCACCTTTTATAAACTGATTGTTTATTTTTATTGCCAGTTTTATGTTTTTAAAGCTTTTCAACCTCAAATTTTAGTTCACCTGTCATACTTCAGACAAACATTTCTGGATTTGTGATAAAATAACGACACCCTCTCTTAATTCATAGCACACTCTAATCTGAAATTCATTTGTGCTATGTATTTTCACTGGTTGAACAGCAACAACATCTAATTTAACGACTTTTTACAACCTGTAACATACCATCTTTAAACATGTCAACTGGGAGAGCTAACACCATCTCGTAATGATGAAGCTTTCTCTCAGGTTATGTTTACACTATTCTAAAACTATACACTACAATTTGATCGCATCATATGATCGTAAAGAGCTCAAAAACGTACCTCTACAATGTATTAATTTTGTTGTGAGCTTCGAATTTATAACATATTGTATACAGGGTGAGTTATTAAGCGCCCCTTCTTCCATAGCTCATTTATAGAACGAGATAGAATTTTTTTCTTTTACAAGGACATTCTACCTATTGAGCACTATAACCTAAAATTATTTTGATACATACAGAGTGTTACATAAAATAATGGCAGCATGCAGCGGGATTTTTTTAATGGAACACTCTGTGTATTTTCCTATAGAAAGATATAACACTCGATCCTCTAAACAGCAGCACATAAAATATTTATATTTATTTAACCAATTAAGAGTAAATTAATATTTTATTGAAAACGGTCTGATTTTCAACTTCTCTTAAAATACTAACTGTAAACGTATCGTTTGTCGTACGGGAATAAAAATAGGTAGTGTTATAAATTAAAGTATAGGGAATAACCCAGATATAAATTCATTTAGTTTCATTTGTTTTTTCAATTGTTGAAGCCTGTGTAATTGTCAGATTTTCAAATTTCCGTTATTCAATTTTTTTAAATGCAACCCCCCCTATCTCTTTTCACGAATAGATAGTGTTCATGTTCCTCTTCAATTCTGTTATAGGTTTTCTGCATCTAATCCTTACAGTTTTTTTGCTATAATAAACTTTTTACATTTTTACTCTAAAATCAATATTAAAAAGTTATTTAACGTACCGTATTTTAATTTCTTTAAGACAGCGCCCTCTATTTCATAAAACAGATGGATAATATCAAGTTTACAATTGATTACAGACTCTTATTACATTATAATCATCGTATTTTTGTTATAATACAGTCCTTTTACTTTGTTTTAATTAAGAATGCTTTAAAATTGATTCGATGTAGTTCCTAAGCTTCAGTTGTCTTCATTAACATTTGATTTAATAAAATCTGAATACTTGAACAAAAGAAATTCACCGATTTTCATTTATTTGTTAGATCATTAATTTATTATTTGTATATTTTTTTTTTTGAAGTACAACAATTTTTACATTAAGGTAATTATTTGTAAACACTGATGTTTTCTTTTGTTGTAAACCACATCGAATCAATTTTAAGACATTGTTAATTACAACAAAGTGAAAGAACTCTATTACAATGATGATTTTAATGTAATAAGAGTCCGTAACCAATTGCAAACTTGATATTATCCATCTGTTTTATGAAATAGAGGGCGCTGTCTTAAAAAAAATTAAAATACGGTACGTTAAATAACTTTTTAATATTGATTTTAGAGTAAAAATGTAAAAAGTTTATTATAGCAAAAAAACTGTAAGAATTATATGCAGAAAACCTATAACAGAATTGAAGAGGAACATGAACACTCTCTATTCGTGAAAAGAGATAAGGGGGGTTGTATTTAAAAAAATTGAATAACGGCAATTTGAAAATCTGACAATTACACAGGCTTCAACACTTGAAAAAACAAATGAAACTAAATGAATTTATATCTGGGTTATTCCCTATACTTTAGTTTATAACACTACCTATTTTTATTCCCGTACGACAAACGATACGTTTACAGTTAGTATTTTAAGAGAAGTTGAAAATCAGACCGTTTTCGATAAAATATTAATTTACTCTTAATTGGTTAAATAAATATAAATATTTTATGTGCTGCTGTTTAGAGGATCGAGTGTTATATCTTTCTATAGGAAAATACACAGAGTGTTCCATTAAAAAAAATCCCGCTGCATGCTGCCATTATTTTATGTAACACTCTGTATGTATCAAAATAATTTTAGGTTATAGTGCTCAATAGGTAGAATGTCCTTGTAAAAGAAAAAAATTCTATCTCGTTCTATAAATGAGCTATGGAAGAAGGGGCGCTTAATAACTCACCCTGTATAAAATTAATTAATTAAATGTAGCTTTTACTTTAATTTTCGCTTTTTGATATTTTCTATTTCTGCTTCCTTTCATATAAAATATATGTTCAATTGCTGGAAAGGGAATATTGACTCATCCTGTATACATAAAAGAACACAATATTTAGGTAAAAATTTAGGTTAAATTTTAAAGAAAATTTACCTAGTATAATTGAATCCATTACATATTTAGAAACCCTATAAGTACTTTTTAATTCGTCTCGTCAAATTATGTTGCTAAATTTAATATTATACTATTTGTTTCTCTAATAAAGTTTATGACTAAGAAGATATTTATGTGCTAAAATAAATTTTTACTTTTTTAAGGTAAATCTTTTATTGTTTATTGATTGCTAAAAATTATTAATTTATTTTGCATGTTGGCTTTTTTGAATTAGCATGGAGTAGTTAGCTTTCTTAAATGAATCACTGACATTGTGAGGTTATGCTCTTACGATTAATTTGAAGTACATAAAATAAATTTGGCTTGTAGCTTATGCTAATAATAATAATAAATAAATAAATAAATAAAATAATAAATTCTTAACATTTCTTTATTTTGCATGCGTTTAGGAGAACAACCGATTGAAGCAAAGTGATCGCCAGGACAAATAAATTCAATTTTGAGATGGATTTTGTTGTGCAATACAGAGTTCAGAAAACCAGTTTGATAGCATGTGGATGATAAATTATTCTAAAAAGAAGATTGTTGCAATTACCAAAGAAATTTATTTATCAGAAATTTAACATTGAAATTTAATGCATTTGTGTCACATTTTAAATAATTATTTTTGTATATGTAGATCATGACTTATTTTATTGCTTTTTGCGACTTTTATGTATATTATAGGCTTTATATGTATGTATTTTCTTATTTTTACTGTCAAATACAATATACTTATTTTATTCCAGTGCAGTTTTTATTAAATTTGTTTTCTTTTTTCCTGTAAAACAAAAATGCGTTTTTATAACGACTGTTCAAAAGACCTTACAATTCTAGAACCGAAGAGACACAGAAGTCTTAATTTGCATTATATCAGTCATAAGTATGTACATATTTTTTTACATAAGTCAAAGGCTATTTAAATTAAATGTTCTTATTTAGAATTTACGTTAGAAATTGTAAACTATTTGTTGCAGATTACGCTATTCAATGAAAAATGAACAATTATGTGAACATTGGCTTTCAGCCGAACAAATTTCAATTTTTACCCTAGCAGGATATCAGGTGGCATCCTTCTTTGCCAAAAATAATCTCAGACATGGTGGCACCATGATTTTGGTTAAAACGAACATCCTATTTGAGGTGCAAACTCTGAACTTGGTTGAAGAAAAACTATTTGAAGCTTGTGCAATCAAAATTTGTGAGTACAACATTTTAATTTTATGCATATACAGAACACCTGATTCGGATGGTAAGTCATTCCTTATCAAGCTAGAGAATATCCTAAGTAAATTTAGTAACTTCAAGAACATCTTAATTTGCGGCGATTTTAATATTGACATGATGTTTCACTCTAAGATAAATGTGGATTTCATTGACATATTAGACTCCTATAATCTAAAACCAACTCTTAATTCGCCAACGAGAATCTCAAATGGCTCCCAGACCTATATTGATAATATCATCACCAACATCGACTCTTCTGACATTAAGACATTAAATTTTGATATAGGTTTATCTGATCATAGAGGTCAACTTGCTGAAATCAACATCAGCAAATTAAATGCTAATAAATTTATCCATAAAAGAATATACAGTGAAAAGAACAATAAATTGTTTTGCAGTTCGATAGCAAGCACCAACTGGAATTTAATCACGAATGAGTCTAACCCAGAGGTGCAGTTAAGTTTATTCTATGAATAATGCCTACGATACTGCTTTCCTTATTAGAAAAATAACTCAAAGAAAATCTAAATCTTGGATAACAAAAAGAATCAAAATATCATATCGTACTAAACGGGAGCTCTATTTGACCCTGAAACTAATTCCACACACTTCACTTAGAAATTATTATCACAAGATTTTAAAAGAAGTCGTCAAACTAGCAAAAGGATCTCGTACTAATTCGATTATTACAATCTAAAAATGTCTCTAAAACGGTATGGCAGCTAATAAAAAATGAAAGTCACTAATATTAAATTGATTAATAATAATAAAACAACAAAAAATCCTAATGATGTAAGCAACATGTTTAATAATTATTTCACCAATTTACCAGCCACATTACTAAAAATATTAATCAATCTTCCAAATGTACTACGGATAAGATGAGCAACATGAACTTAATTAATAATGATTCACTTTTCTTTGAACCTGTTGATTCTCATGAAATTGTACGTATTATTAGTTTACTTGATAATTCACAGTCCACTGAAACTGAAGGCATCACAACCAACACATTAAAATTAGTATCCCATGTTACAGCTCAGCCTATTTCTGAAATTATAAATAGCTGCTTTCTAACTGGTTACTTTCCATTCCGACTAAAAGTTGCAAAAGTAATACCCATCCATAAAAACGGATCAACCGATAATACTGCTAATTATAGATCAATCTCTACAGTGAGCCTCTAAAGTATGGAATAAAATTCGTAATTTCTTTATTTTTGACATTTCGAAAAAACGCTCGGACAGGTAAATTTTGTTTTTAAAAAACACACATCTGAAAATCAATTTTTGACTGTCATTTGTTTTCGAGTAATGACGTCATCAACATTTTTTTAAAATAGCAACCCCCAATTTTTTTCTTGATTCTGATAGCTCATTGAATTCTCTATCCAACCACATCAAAAATTTATTATGTTTTATGGGAAAATTTTTGAGAAAAAATTATTGAAAATGAAATAATAATAATAATAATAATTTAATTTTCGATTAAATGACGAACCATGATTATTCGACTTGAAAAAAGTTTGTTTAAATGACAAGAATGACAACTTTTCTTTTATTGTAGGTATCATTTTGGTTTCGTTGAAAATGTCATGTAGGTAGTAGATGATTCATTCATTTTCAATAATTTTTTTCTCAAAATGTTTCCCATAAAACAATAAATTTTTGATGTGGTTGGATAGAGAATTCAATGAGCTATCAGAATCAAGAAAAAAAATTGGGGGTTGCTATTTAAAAAAATGTCGAAGACGTCATTACTCGAAAACAAATGACTGTCAAAAATTGATTTTCACTTGAAAATGTGTGCTTTTTAAAAGCAAAATTTATCTGTCCGAGCGTTTTTTCGAAATGTCAAAAATAAAGAAATTACGAATTTTATTCCATACTTTAGAGGCTCACTGTGTATTAAATTCACAATTTCTAGAAAGTCATCATTATTTATCTGAATTTCAACACGGCTTCAGGTCAAACCATTCAACTACTACAGCACTTCATGCTACGCTTAAAAATATACAGGGTGCCCGTTTTTCGAGCCTAACCATGGGGATCTCAGTTATTTGAAGAGATACGAAGTCAGTTAAATTAGGGCAAAGTTGCGTATTTTTATGCTAATTAATGAGCTGAAAAGAAAATTCATATATCTTTTACGGTTTTCAAGATATTTGAAGAAAACGAAAAATCGTGATTTTCGTTTTCAATTTTTTTAACAAAAACCGTTAAAGATATGTATTTCTAAGTTCGACATTATTAAGGCACTTTTTTACAAGGAATTTAATTCTGTCATCGCCTTTATCATTGCAACAAAATTTGCAGGAAAACGACATTCAACTTTTTTTCTTGTGGGCGCCAACTTAAATTTTTATATTTTTATATAATGTTTTCCTTTCTGATTTCAATGATGTAGCACACTTTATGATTTATAGTTGCAATTTGGATAGAATACCAAATACGTCTTTTTGCAAAGAGCGCCTTGGAAAATAAAACAATAATTTTGTTTCTTAAAAATTTTTGACATTACAATTCAACTTGCCCTAAACACCGTTCATATTGCTGTTTATTGTTGTAACAAAATGTCATTTTTAAGTGAAGAAAAGCGGGATATGCTAAAAATTTATTTATGCCTCTCATCGCAATGCTCAAATTTGTTCAGAAATGTATCTGCAACGTTTCCCAGAAAGACGGCAGCCAAGTTTGGGATATTTCCTTTCTCTTCGTAGAAATTTAGGCGAATATGGTTCTTTTATTAAGCCTAGAGGAAAATATGGCAACAGGCCAGCTGAAAATGAAGACGAAATTTTGCAAGTGGTAAAACATATTTTCATAATATTGATTGTATGAAACAATTTATGTTAAATTTTCTAATAGTTTCAGGAAAATCCTTCATACTTAATACTTAATAGTCATAAATTTCGGCCATATAAAATTCACATAACGCACACTCTTCACTTTGGAGATAATGATAGGCGCGTACGTTTATGTCAGACTCTAATGACAAAGATGCAGGAAAACCAAAATTTCTTAAGTAATGTGTTATGGACTGATGAATGTAAATTCACAAATTCAGGGATGTTTAATCGCCATAATCAGCACATTTGGTCTATTGAAAATCCGCGACAGCATGACGAAAGGAGACCTCAAGTACGCTTTGGACTAAATGTGTGGGTTGGTTTATTGGACGATACAATTATTGGTCCATACACCTACGAAGAAACATTAACGGCCAATGGATACAAATAACGATGTATGCTGATGCAACCTACTTAACACCCACTAGTGAATGCAAGATTCTGGGAGTTATTATCGATTCTCAGGGTTGTGTTCATAAAAGACACTCTAGAGTAACTCTTGGCTAATATTGCAGTCTCTCTCGTATAAATGAATTTATGTATTTTGTTTCTCATCTAAGAATCATAAAAAACTAAATCAGGCGTGGTTTCCATAGCTACAAACACATTTTCTACACCCTACTTAAAAGTGCGGCGTAAAAAGTGCGCCCGTTGTCATGGTAATAATATAAACACAAGACTTCTTGAAACAGATAAGCGAGACGCAAAATAAGCAAATAATCATGATTAAGAGAGATACGATTACACGCCCAAGGTGCACTCGAAGATATACAGAGAGGCCCAACGAAAACAGTCAGACGGAATATCTCCCAAGAAATTTTTTGTTTGAAAAAACGCAAAAACAGGTCGATTTATAATCTAAATGGGACACTTTCCTATCCTATACCCAACTGTCATACGTCAACCCCCTTCCTTCCAGCTCTCTAACCAATAGAATTTGAATAGGGAATGTACTATAAGTGGCATATCATTGAAAAGGTAATTTTATAGAGAATTCAGTAATGTAAATATGAATATCCAAAAATTTGAGTTTAGCGCCCTCTTTCGGGGAAAAATTGTTACATAATCCAAAGTGTGACAACTCATATAAAAGCTAATTTTAATAGTAATTCAATGCGCGAATTGAAATTACGAAATTGAAAACTGACTAAAATAACTAAAAATAGGGTTCGTAACACACAAATTTGATATCCTCATTTTTAGTTATTTTAGTCAGTTTTCAATATCTTTACGTAATTTCAATTCGCGCATTGAATTACTATTAAAATTAGCTTTCATATGAGTTGTCACACTTTGGATTATGTAACAATTTTTCCCCGAAAGAGGGCGCTAAAAACAAATTTTCGGATATTCATATTTACATTACTGAATTCTCTATAAAATTACCTTTTCAATCATATGCCACTCATAGTATTTAAATTCCATTGTTTAGAGAACTGGAAAGGAGGGTGATGACGTTGGGTATAGGATAGAAAAGTGTCCCCCTTGGATTATAAATCGACCTGTTTTTGCGCTTTTTCAAATAAAAATTTTCTTGGGAGATATTCAGTCTGACTGTTTTCGTTGGGCCACTCTGTATTTTATAAACGCAACCCAGCTGTCATGGAACAGTCACATAGAGTCTATAATACCTAAACTTTCCAAGTCACCTTATGTTATTAGAAAAGTCATGCAAATGTCATCAGATATGTTAAAATTGTCTACTACTGTTATTTTGAATCCATAGTAAGGTATGGCATAATCTTCTGGGGTCAATCTAATCTCCTTAAAAAAATCTTTAAGCAACAGAAACGAGTTATTAGGATTATTGCTGATTTACAATACAGAGATACTTGCAGGAAAGCCTTTAAAGACCTGGGTATAATGACTACAATTATAAATCATTTCTTTTTAACGGAATAAAATATTTTAATAAACTACCTCAGGAACTAAAGTCAATTGAATCTACAAATAAATTCAAAACTCAACTAAAAAAATTATTTACAAGTAAGGTTTATTAGTACAGTACAGAGTTTGCTACCTTAACTTAACGACTATAATATCTTAATTTTTTCTTTTTTTTTTGACTGTAAGATCTACGAGTATTGTATTGTTTTGTATGTTATGTGTATGTACCTGACTGACTATGATATTGTAACGATTTTAAGGGTTCGATTAATTTTTATTTTAAGAACAAAACACGATATAGTTAATAAACTAATTTATTTAAAAACTTATTTATTTATTTATAAGCTTACACTATAACACTAACATTTATTTACAAGCTTATATCTAATTTATTTTAACAGCCGAGCGATAAATCTAACGCGAACTTTAATGCCGAACTGTCCAACGCCGAATTGTTCTGTTCCCGGTCGGCTTGCTTCCTTATAAACCGGGCTCTTTTTCGAGAATCGCCTGGAAGGCGACGGAGAGTCTCGGATTGATTCCAACGCTGGCGTAATCTCGAAGTGCCCGAAGTTTCTCGTCTAAGGCGCGTCGGCGGTGACGCATGAGACGAGCTGGCACCGGAATCGTCACACTGCCCTCTTCTTAAAAACGTTTCGTCTCGGAACATTCCTCGTGATAGCCTTGAAGGAAGATGTCGAAATCGGCATGCTGGCCCCTCTTTACAACATCCGGCCTGGAAGAAATAGCAGTCTACTGTTTTCTTACTGCCGACAGCTGTCTGTGGGTGGTGACTGCAGACTAGAACTTCAATTCCCGTTCCGTTGAAGATGACTTCTATCATGCTGCGAACGACCTCCAGTCCAGCCCATCTAGTCCGCAGCCTATCTTTGGAATGGCTAATTTCGTCTCCTTGCCTTTCACCAACTGTCTCTTCAGGCTCCATAAAGTTCTCCAAATATTGCGATAGTCAAGCTTACCGCTTGATGTCTTCTTGGTGACTAAGTCGTCTTTGATCCGCCTCTGTGTCGATGATCTGCAAGCTCTTGCCCACTATGGGGTGCTGTCTTCGGAGTTCCTCGACCTGACCAGATTTCTTTCGGAAGACCTGGGCTATCCCCTTGGACATTCTTAGGTCTTCTGCCACACAATGGGCTAGACTGTACTCCAGAGGTACTTGAAAAAGGTCTTGCTGCCTTTCTGTGGTCACTCCGAATCGTGCCTTACTCCCTGTGGCGTGATGAGACATAAAGGTTTCAAAGTTCACTTCGGAACCTTGCGTCCTTTGTACTGTCCCTTCATTTTCTTCTCCGTTGTAAGGAGCCATCCAGTTGAAGTGGATCACTTTGGGCTTGCCATGCGGAACCTTCTTGGTGTGGTAGATGACATCGTTGATCCGTTTCGTCACTATGTAAGGACCTTCCCAAGATGTCTGCAAATTTGGGGACAGACCTCGACGTCTTTGAGGATTATAAAGCCAGACCAGGGCTCCAGGTTGGTATCCCCTATTCTGAGCGTTGATGTCATGCTCCTTCATTCGTTCGCTGGCTGTCTGTATGTTGTGACGTACTTGATTGTGAATGTCGTCCATTTTGCTGCGTAGACCGCTCACGTAGTCTTCGTCGGTAGGGACTTCGCCAGGCTTAACACCGAATTTCAGGTCGCAGGGCAATACCACTTTTGCTGATGTCTCTCCTGTTGTCTCATGAACGGACGAACGGTACGCCAGTAGAAAAAGGGGAATGTACGTGTCCCAGTCTCTCTGATGATCGGAGACTACCTTGGACAAACGTCGGTTGATAGTTCTGTTGAATCTTTCCATCATTCCGTCCGACTGCGGGTGAAGTGCAGTGGTTCTAGTTTTCCGGACGCCGAGCAGAGTACACACGTTCTTAAATAAAGCCGATTCAAAGTTCCTTCCTTGATCTGAATGCAGCTCCATGGGCGCGCAATACCGACTGATCCATTCTCTGACAAAGACTTCAGCAACAGTTATCGCCTCTTGGTTTGGTAGGGCGTATGCTTCAACCCACTTGCTAAAGTAGTCCATCACCACGACGATGTACTTATTTTCACTATTCGTTTGTGGAAATGAGCCGGCCACATCTATGGCAATTCTTTCGAAAGGACTTCCCACGTTATACTGTTTCATGGGAGCCTTGCCTCGTCGGTGGGGCCCATTACTGGCTGCGCAGACTACGCACTTCCTACACCAGTCCTTTACGTCTTCCTTGCAGTTCACCCAGTAGAATCGCTCGCGCACCTTTTCCATAGTTTTCTTGATTCCCAGATGCCCTCCCGAAGTTCCATCGTGAAGTTCCCTCAGAACTTCGGGCACTCTATTCTTGGGGATCAGTAACTGTGTCTTCTGTTCCGTGCCCTCCTGGTTCTCGATGGTTCGTTTCAGAAGACCATGATCCAGCACTATGGAGTCCCACTGCGCCCAGTACGATTTTACGGATGGTGCACACGGTGCTATCTCTTCCCAAGTAGGCCTTGCCTCCCTACTTTTCCATTCCAGCATCAATTTCAAATCCTGATCGTTCTCCTGGTCTCATCGCAATTCTTCACCTTGCCATTTGTCGTCTACGACGGCCGTACTCGCAGTCGTGGCTACTTTCTCCTTCAGACGACTACAGTGCTTACAGTCTTCAGCACAAGGTCTTCTCGACAAAGCATCGGCATTTCTATGGCTAGTTCCAGCCCGATGCTGGATTTCAAAATCTTATTCCTGAAGTCGTTCGATCCATCGTGCGACTTGTCCTTCAGGATTCTTGAATCGGAGGAGCCATTTTAAAGCGGCATGGTCCGTCCTCAGGAGAAAGTGTCTGCCATATAAGTACTTGTAGAAATGTTCTATGGACTTTACCACGGTTAGCAATTCCCTTCTGACGCAATAATTTCGTGCCGGCTTTGACAGGACTTTACTGAGTAGCCGATCACCTTCTCTTGCCCTTCTTGTATCTGGGAGAGTACGTCACCGATATCAACGTTGCTAGCGTCTGTGTCCACGACGAACTTGCCTTCTGGGAGAAGGTAGCTCAGAATTGGAGCACTTATCAAGTACTGTTTTAATTGCTCAAAACTAATTTGGCAGTGTTGGTCCCATTCAAACGGGCGTCCTTCCTCTGTGAGTTTTGTCAGCGGTTTAGCGACGTCTACAAATCCGGGAGCATAGCGCCGATAGTAAGTGCACAGGCCTAGGAAACTCCTTATCTGGTGTTTATTCTTGGGCGTTGGCCAGTCTTTCACTACCTGAATCTTCACTGGGTCCACGGCGATTCCACTCCCATTTACAATATGGCCTAGATAATTCACTTCCTTCTGGAACAGGTGGCACTTCTTGAGACTGAGCTTTAGTCCAGCTCCGTGAAGCCTCTGGAACACTCCTTCCAGATTCTTCAGGTGGTCGTCGAACGTTTTTCCCACCACGATTATGTCGTCCAGGTATACCATGCATGTTGTCCAGGACAGACCCTTCAGAACCGTCTCCATTAGCCTCTCGAATGTAGCTAGGGCATTAGATAACCCGAACGGCATCAGCGTGAATTGCCATAGACCCATACCAAGGGAAAACGCCGTCTTTTCTCGATCTTCGGGCGCTAGTTCCACTTGCCAATAACCATTCTTTAGATCCAAGGTCGAGAAGATCTTTGAACCAGCCAGGGTGTCATCAATCCGTGGCAGAGGATAGCTATCCTTTTTGGTGATGTTGTTGAGCAATCGATAGTCTACACAGAACCGTGTGGATCCATCCTTCTTCTTCACAAGCACTTACCGGTGACGCCCATGGGCTGCTCGATGGCTCAGTTACATTGTCTTTTTCCTTTTCGCGAATAATGCGTTCTGCTTCTTCACGCTTCGCTAATGGTAACCTCCTTGGAGCTTGACGAATGGGTCTTTCTTTTCCGGTCTCTATCTTGTGTTTGACGATGTCGATTCTTCCTTTAGGACCTCGAACACGTCTTGATAGCGACTGATCATGTTCTTCGCTTTTATCTTTTGCTCTGGAGTCAATTCCTGGGCCATCGACATGACCGTTTCCAACAACTTCTTAGGGGCTTTCGTGACTTGCATGTTTACTTCTAGTTGGCGTGAAATGAAGGACACCATGGCGCAATATCCCAAGATGGTACCTTTCTTGATGTTGACAGGGAAACAGTTCACATTCATTAGGCGGACTGGTATTTCTTTCTTTGCTGTCATCAAAGTTTTCCCTACGAGAACTCCTCTTCCAATCTTCTGATCGTCAGCATTAGGTTCGACCATAATGACTTGCCCATCTTGGAAAGTGCCGTTCAGGTTTGCGTCGACTATGACCTCGGTCCTGCTGGGCAATACGACATCTTCTGTGAGAACAACTCGAGCGGCCACGTCCTCTCGTTGATGTAGAACCAACTCCTCATTGTTAACCGCCATCACGCCACGCTTCAGATCCAATTGGAACCCATGGGCACACATGATGTCCATGCCCAGAATCGCCTCATCCTCTATTTCTGCAACCAGCGCACGGTGTTTGATGGGAGTCGCTCTAATGGTAATGTTGACCTCTACTTCACATTGGACAGTCGCTGATGTTCCGGTTGCTGTCCTCAGTCTCCATTTAGTCGACTCGGTGCGTCTTGATGACTTGATAACGTCGGGTCTCAAGATAGTCTTCGTCGCATCCGTATCCAATAACATGATATGAGGGATGTCATCAATGGTGGGATCCACGAAGACACTGCTGGTTAATCGCCGCAGGGCTATTACTTTCGTGGCTTTTGTCTTTGGGGACCTTTGAATACGGGTCGACGTTTGCCCCTCTGCAGCGACCCGGCTTGGTTGCCCTGTGGCTTCCTTCGTGGAGGCTCCTGCCTGGCCTTGGGACACCGCCTGCGAACATGTCCCTCTTCCTGACAATTCCAACACACCAGCGGATTCTTCTGCCTCAAGAATTGTTCCATAATGCGGCGAACATCCTCCGCGGTGGCATACTCCTTGGGGCGCTCCTCTGCAGCAGATTGCACCTTGACGCTAGCGGTTTCCTCCTCTTGGGAGTCCATGGCAGCTCGTACCTTGACATGCCCTGTTGAAACTCGCTTCGCCGCCTCGTATTCCAAGGCGTAGGCCAGTGCGTTCTTGGGGTGGGCCATTCTCAATTCCTGCTGGTTGTCTGGGTCACGGATTCCATCCACGAAGGTCTGCACCGTCAAACATTGCAAGAATTCATCAGGAGCTGCAGGATACGCCAACCGGGCTAGGCGCGCTACGTCAGCCTCGAATTCCTGAAGACTTTCTCCGGATTTCTGGTAACGGTTTCTCAGCTGCGCATGGTACACCTCAGTCAGATGCGTCTGGCCATAACGCATCTCCAGCCTGTTCACCAGCTTGTGAAAGTCTTCTTGTTCCTCTGTGGGCATGGATAGCGTCCCCCCTCAAGGCCACAATTAACGAAGTGGCTTTTTCACTGACCGTCCATCCATTCGCCTTTGCTGCAGCTTCAAACTGTTTGAAGTAGTTAGGCCAAGAAGACTTCCCATCGAACGTCGGTGGTTTTATTTTCAATTTAGAAGTTTCCGCTGGTCCTACCACAGTTTGGGCCTCATTATTTTCTGGCATTTTTGCTGGTGACGGATCCCCCAACACTCGCAACCTTGCCATGATTTGCTCGAGATTCTTAATTTTATTATCCTGCTGGAATAGTAATTCTTCGACATTTTCTTGCAGATTCTTTGTCTTTTATGATATTTTTACCACTAGTTTATCTTCGAGCCCTTTTGACTGCTCTAGAAATTCTTCCTTCAAATTTCCAGACTGTTCTCGAAGTTTCTCGTCTAAATTTCTAGATTGTCCCAGCAATTTAATTTGCAGTTCATCTTTGAAATTTCCAGATTGTTCTCGAAGTTTTTCGTCTGATTGTGAGTTTCTAGATTGTTCCAGCGATTTAGTTTGCAGTTCATCTTTGAAATTTCCAGATTGTTCTCGAAGTTTCTGGTCTAAATTTCTAGATTGTTCCAGCAATTTAATTTGCAGTTCGTCTTTGAAATTTCCGGATTGATCTCGAAATTTCTCATCTAAATTTCTGGATTGTTCCAGCAATTTATTTTGCAATTCATCTTTGAAATTTCCAGATTGTTCCATTAATTTGACTTCTAAATTTCCAGATTGTTCGTTTAATTTAGCTTCTAAATTTCCAGATTGTTCCATCAATTTATTTTGCAATTCTAATATCTTACTTAAATCTGTAGGACCGCCCGAGATTTCAAAAAGAAAGGCTTCTGGATCCAGGGGAGGATCCAGAAGCCGATTTCCAATTCGCGTTTTTCTAATTCGGCTTTTAATTCGGTCACTTTTAAGTCTTTCAGCAGCACTTTCTTTGTAGCCATTGTTTTTTTTTACACTACACTTTGTTTATTAATTTGTTTAAATTTAATTCAATTTAATTGTTTATTTATTTTCACGAACCTCACACACAGAACATACTTAAGAAAGAAGTGACATCCAATGTTATGAAAGTGCAAGTGAATTAATTGCGCCGTCTATGAATGGTTGCGTAAACTAATCGCTTAAACGCGCCAGGTTTGAATTTATTTGCAGTTTACTTATGGTAATGTTAAGTGAGCGAAAGATATAATATTAACGGAATTTACATTTCTCGGCTTATTTGGTAGTTTTATGAGAAAGTGAACGATAAAATAGCCAAACAGGCTGTGAAATGCCAAGCGTGTTAAAATTATATACTCACGCATCCTTAATTAAAAAAATTTTAAATTGTGGGTTATTTGTCATTTCCAACCATAATGCACCTTTTTTTATTTTCTTGGAAATAAGAAATACTGCACATTTGAATTGTTTGTATTGTGTTGGGGCAAGATCGTACTACACATTTTTTATACACTGCGTTCGTAAAGTATGGAATAAATTCATTTTCTACGAAATAAACGATTTTTATGTAAAATCCTGAAACAGGTCGATTTTTAAGTCAAAAATGACACTATTTTAGTGGAATTTTGTATCTCCCCCTCCAACACCCTCCGAGTGACAGTTGCCCCTTTAAAATTTTTAAATGGAATGGGGGTCATGTGATATCCCATTTGGAAGAGCTTTTCATCCTCTATTTAGTAGTATAAGAAGTTTTTAGATTCCTATTTTTTCTAAAAAGAATAATACATTTTAAAATTAACACATAAAAGTTTGAAATAAAATAATTTAAATGAAATGTTCGAACTGGGAACCGTTTGATTCATGACAACAGTACAAAAGTTACTGACGTTCATCTAAAACATTTCATTTCCAGGATAATTTAATTCAAATTTTTTAAATTTTTTAAAAATTCTTTATGAAAACGATTAGAAACTGTAGATGTCAAAGAAACTATTCAGTTTCTTTTAGTTCTTCAAGATTGTTTGGTTTAGTTCTGGAGATTTTACTTTTTAGGAATCCCCATAAAAAGAAATCGAGAAGTGTTAGATCAGGAGATCTAGCCGGCCGGCCACTCAATTGCCCCCCTTCGACCAATCCATCTATTGGGGAAAACGTCATCCAAATAATCCATTTTAAAATTTTGTGTGTTGATTTTAAAATGTATTATTCTTTTTAGAAAAAATAGGAATTAAAAAAAAATTCTTATACTATTGAATAGAGAATGAAATGCCCTTTCAAATGAGGTATCACATGCCCCCCCATTCCATTTAAAAATTTTAAAGGGGCAACTGTCACTCGGAGGGGGTTGGAGGGGGAGATGCAAAATTCCGCTGAAATAGTGTCACTTTTTAATTAAAAATCGACCTGTTTCAGGATTTTACATAATATCGTTTATTTCGTAAAAAATGAATTTATTCCATACTTTACGACCGCCCTTGGTGAAAAGGTTTATGAAGTCCTCAATTATTACAACTAATTAACGCTGCATTTAAGTGATAATGCATTAAATGATAAAAGATTCCTTACCATTATTAAGATATCGAATTATTTAACTTATTCTCAAAACGTCAGAAATGCACGTCAATAAAATATAATTTATGAATCTTATCTAGATTTACACAGATTGACATCAGAATAACCTTTACAACATGCTGAGGAGGTGCATGTGCATGCAGATGCATCCGGATACGCAAAAATGGTTGGTTATTAATAACGAATCAATCAGGAAACAATCCGCAATAAATATTTTGCGTATTCGGATACATTTTCCGCTTTACAGTTTAAACTGCGGACAACAGTGACATCTATGAATAGTTGGGTATTTGCTAAAGGCAATGCAAATCGTTCATCAGGTGTCATGGGACTGACCTCACACCTAGCACCAGTATAACGATTTTAAGGGTTCGATTAATTTTTATTTTAAGAACAAAATACGATATAGTTAATAAAATAATTTATTTAAAAGCAAACTGATTTATTTATAAACTTACACTATAACACTAACGTTTATTTACAAGCTTATATCTAATTTATTTTAACAGCCGAGCGAGAAAACCTAACGCGAACTTTAATGCGAAACTGTCTAATGCCGAATTGTTCCCCATTCACCGGCTGCCGCTTTTATATAAGCCGGGCTCTTTTTTCGAGAATCGCCTGGAAGGCGACGGAGAGTCTCGAATTGATTCCACCGCTGCACGCTGGCGTGATCTCGAAGTGCCCGAAGTTTCTCGTCTAAGGCGCGTCGGCGGTGACGCATGAGACGGGCTGGCACCGGAATCGTCACAATATCTTACCGTACCTTATATAATTGTAATTGTAATTATACATATATGTTCTACGTCCAGGCACTGAACAATAAACAACTATCAACTATCAATAAAAGAGTAGAAAATCAAATTTCCTTATATTGAATAAATGTACAGAAGAAATTGCATTTCGGAAAAATCAATAGCCGTTTTTCCCGTTACCTACTTTGTGCACGCAAATGAGCATAAAAGTGCAAAAAATCACGAAGCGCACATTCCAGTAAGGCAGGTTTCCATATACAGGGTTAGTTAAAAGTATGGAGACGTCATTTATTGCCGTTAATATTCATTTTAGGAAATTATGTCCTTTATGAAAGTTTTTTAGGAAATTTTTATCTGCAATTGAGAATAAGTATTAAAATTTTTTTTTCTTCAATTGTTTTTGAGTTACGCCTATCTGCGTAATTGTTTTAAATGGAAACTTGTTAATTTTCTCCACCATTCAGTAGAGTATTTTTTTCTCTTTACAATACTATTCTTGTTTTTCTTTAGAATTGAGGGGTTTCACTTTTCTGTGAAATTGAAAACACTGGTTCAAATATTTATTTTAGTTAAGTAGATCTAAGACAAAATTGAAGTTATCGGTCACAATCTGATCATTAATAACAAAAGCAAAAAAAACTAATAAATAACTAAGTAAATTAAATTAAGTGTTCAAATTGTCAGGATGCGTGTTATTAAATAAATTACAAACGTCTTGTAAACTTCTACGTCTATCTCCATAACCCAACATCAAAAATTCATATTTCAATTCTGTCACGTTTATTTAAACTCGCCATTGCTAATATTAACAGCAGTAAGATCGGGTTTCTGAAACGTTTCATAAAGTTAACTAATAGGTAAAATAAAATATTCCTATAGTTCTAACATGTGTAGCCATAGCAACGTTTACTTTTACCGGACCGTTAACTTTATGTAACGTTCTAGAAACCGGGCATAAATTGCACAATTGACACTTTAGGTGCAGGTGCAGCCAAATGTCGGTAAATCGGCAATCCTCTTAATCCGTCAGATTCCTACTTATTGGCCGTCGGTAAGTCAGAAATCGTGTAAATCCGTACGATTCCTACTTCCCGACCGTCGGTAAGTCAGAAATCGTGTAAATCCGTGCGATTTCTACTTCGCTGTTGTCGGTAAATCCGAAATCGTGTTGAGCATAGAGAATCCTACGTTACTGCCGTCGCGTCGGTAAGTCAATAATCTGCATCCGCGTAGCTTGTGAGCGGTCCAAATCTCAAAAAAAAGGTAGTAATCTGCAAAAGCGTATCAAATCAAATTTCTCGTGTGTCACGCGCGCGCGTGGGACGGAGGCGTAGGCGTCGGCCGGGGCCTCGGCTTAACGGGGGCTCGGGCTACGCGGGGGCCTAACGGGGGCTCGGGCTTAGCGGGGGTCTGAGGAGGGTTTGGCTTGACGGGGGCCGGGGCTACGGCTTGACGGGGGCTCGGTCTTTGCTGGAGCCTAACGGGGGCTCTATCTTCGAAATATGGAGCTGGTTTTTTATCGGAGTTTCTCTTCATACATCCTTTCTCGAATGAAAACGGAAGAGTTGGTCGTCTTCTATTGAGCTATTTACTGGCAAAGCATACTATAGTATCGCTGTCTCTGTACTTCAAATTCTTTAAGAAACACTTATTTACAGTGTCTTCGTGAAACTAGAGAGTTCCATTCTGAGTTCAATAAACCAGCTTCGCTTTCTAGATTTATAATTGAAAACATCGAAAGAGAATTCACGGATCTTTGTTACCTCATGGATTTAAATATTACTAATTAATAATAGTTTTTAATGAACTGTTAAATTTATATAGAAAATATTTTTAATTTATAAAATAAAATTCTTTTTAGTGAACTCAGACTTTTGTTGCGCCGCAGTGTATTATAAAAATTCTAAAATTCAAAATGTCTATGAATAAACCATTGGGGAACGATCTGAAGTGTTACACACCTCGTTCAGGCAAAAAAAAATGTTTAATTCACGCGTGATAACGTTTAGTCACTTATTTCTGTTGTGATGATGAATGGGAGGATAGAAGAAATATTGAATGGATCAATCAACTACACTTTCGACATCGTATTAATAAAATGGAAAAAGTTTTGAATTCTGTTCTTTCACCTGAACACAGAGCACACATTCTCCAAAGAAATGTCAATCTTCTCACTGATACATTATAAAATCCGAAGCAGAAATGATTGGAGATAACTGTCATATCAATTGGTAATCTGTTGAGGCATATTATAACAACTGTTACAGCTATTCGTTCGCTGTTGAAGCTGTTTAAACTGTTTGCAAGCTGTTAAAGCTGATCAAAAGAGCTGATCGTAGCTGTTAAAGTTAGGGCTACATTAGACGCGTCTGTCGTGAGTATAAAAGGTTGAGTAAAGTCCGGATATTGCAAAATTGGGTCATTTGTTAGAATTTTCTTGCATTTTTCAAAACAGTTAATGTATTCGGAGTCATTTCTATTTTTGCTCCTTTCTTTAGGCATTTTGTCATGCCTTTCGTTAACTGAGCGAAATTTTTAATAAACCTTCTGTTATTACAGAAGGTTTATTAAAAATTTCCTAAGAGGCCTAAAAATCCTTTAATCTCTGTTGTAGTTTTCGGTATGGGGTAATTTATAATAGCTTTAACCTTTTCAGGATTGGGCTTTACGCCTTTCGAAGTTATAACATGACCCAAATAAGCCACTTCTTTTCTTAAAAATACGGACTTGTCCAGTTGTACTTTTAAATTTGCATGTCTGAATCTGTCGAATACGGTGCGTAATTTCTCGATGTGCTCTTGAAGGGATGTTGAATAGATCGTCGAGATAAACAAGGCAATGTTCATTCTGGACACCTCTCAATACGTTATCCATTACACGTTGAAAAGTCGTCGGGGCGTTTTTTAAACCAAATGGCATCCTGCAAAATTCATAGTGTCCCTGTTCAGTGGACAACGCTGTTTTCGGAACGTCTTTAGGGTCCATTTCAATTTGGTGATATCCGGATGCCAGGTCCAATGTAGTGAAAAATTGGCTTCGTCCAAGCTTGTCGAGTATATCAGCAATATTTGGCAAGGGATATCTATCATCGACGGTTTTCTCGTTTAATTTTCGATAGTCAATTACCATCCTCCATTTCCTTTTTCCTGATGCATCAATTTTTTTTGGAACTATGTGTACAGGGCATGACCACGGTGACACACTTGGTTGAATAATTCCTTGCTGTAAAAGCGATTGTACCTGGTTTGAAATTTCTTGTTTTTGCATCGGGGCTTGACGATATGCTTTAGTAAAAATTGGTTTATCATCTTTCATATTTAAGCAGTGCTTGATTTCATTAGTAAATGTTAAAGAAATTTCGTCATTATGAAAAATATCTTTGTATTCTAAACAAAGTTTCATAATTGCTTGCTTTTCTTCGCTATTCATGCTAAACGTAACTTATTCAAATTTTCTCGACGTAAGCGATCTAGAGCCTGTTCTTCTAGTTCGTCCGTTTCCATACATTCATAGTTGTTTAGTTCGTTAATGTCGAAATGTTGTACCTTGATTGGTTTAGGAAATTTTATGGTGACCTTATTTTCGTTCGGATTTATTGCCGTAGTAATAGCGTAATTTTCTTTCACATTAATAAGTGCAGATGGAATTGACTCCAGATGGAAACTTAATATGGTTCATTAGTCCCGTTCCTGTACCTAGGTCAACTGGGATTCTTATTACGGTGTTTGACCGCGGTTGTAAAGTCAGCCGATAACAACTTATTTGAGTTGTTTTCCGGTGTGGTGTTAATGCGGCGTTTTTATCGTCGTAATGAATTGGAATTTCAACATTTTTCGTAAACAAAATTCCATTTTTAAAGTTGATGTTTGCTTCTAATTTATTTAATAGATTGATCCCTATTAGTCCCCCGTAATTCGGATTAAAATCAAGATGTGAAATTTATGTGTTTCCGGTGTGTTGAACACTTTTGGCAATGGAATACTCGTTATGTAATCATGCTGGGACACATTGTGCGCTGACTGAATTAAAAACGGTTCATAATATACAAAATTTAAATAATATTTCTGTACGAGTTTCTGAGATATGAGAGTTTTGCTTGATCCTGTATCCACCATAAATTTGGCACCTAGTTCTGGGATGTAAATATATGGCAATTTGCTATTTGAAGTATTATTTAAGTGAATTAACTCGGGTTGATTGTAGCTGTAGCCTGATGAAATCCTGATTGTCTTGTTCTTCATATTCCGGATGCTCAGCGTAATATGCGTCAGCATAATCGTTCATACCATCTGTGAATTCTTCTGTTTGATTATACTTTCTTCATAATTTTCGGGACAATCCTGGTAAAAGAGTTCTTCCGATTTCCAATTAACATTTTGTTTAGACGTCGCACCGAATTTTGGGATGTTCCTTGTAATTGTAGTATTTCCTGAACTCGTATCCATTGGTTCCGGATATTGTCAATTTTGCTGCGGTTGTCGAACTTGCGCTTGATTCGGTTGTATTAACGGACGCGGAGGAAAATTAAACGGTTGACGAAACGTATTATTTTGGAAAAAATTAGGACGAGTTTGAGTCGGTCGAAATGGAGCAGGATTTGCAAATTGGAATGGAAAATCGTTTATAGGTTTTGTTGCTGCACCGGTGGTCTAAAAGTTACAGGTGGGTATCCGAAATTTGGGAAATTCGTCTGCGGTTTCGGTAAGGACGGAACGATTCTTGTGATAGGTTGATGATTTCGATGATCGTTGAGAGTCGTGTTGCGGTGTAACGTATAATTAAAATTTTCTTCTTCTATGACGAACCCCATAGCTTCTTCCAACGATTTTGGATGCTGATGTCGGACTAGGTTCCGCAAATTCTCTGGAAGTCCTCTCAGATAAGTTTGTAATGCTAAATCATCGTAAATTTTCTCCTTGATTTCCCTTATTTGATGGTTCGATTCCACCAATTTTAATTTGGACAAGAGTAAGCCTCGTACATCTTGACATCTCATGCCAAATTTGTAGGGCGACTCTCCTTTTATCGGTCGAATATCCTGTAAATCTCGGGCCAAGCAATTTTCGTCTCTCTGGTTGTCGAAATATTGCTGAAGTAGTTGTTTTAACTCTCCCCAAGATTTTGCTTGCTCCCTGCTTCCTATTAATAGTAACGCTCTACCTTCTAATTTTGAAATGATAACGCGAAGCAAATATTCATTAACCGGGTCCTCTGGATTCTCTCGGTTGCAAAAAGTTGTTAATAAATATTCACAAGCCGAAAGGAATATCGGCAAAATAATTGGTTCTCCGTTAAATTTCGGAACTACATCTAAATGATTTTTAGTAATGTCGGCTACACTAGGCATTTTACCGTATTGTTATACCGTACACACAAAAATAAAATAAAATGGGATAAAATAGAATTATTTGACGATCGAATAAACGATGGGAAAAATTGCAATAAAAATGGATAATAAAAAGGAATGAGTCTTACTTACAGCAGAAGTACGCAGAATTTCATGCTCTTCTCTTTGTGCACTTTCATTTTGTATTAATAACGTTAAACGCGAATTTCTCGATTTTAGATCACTCACGTACGTTCGGATAGTTAACAAATTGTTGAAACAAACGTCTTCGAAAAATTTTAATTTCTAGGACCTTAACTATATCCTACTGACTGCGCCAGTTAAGTATTTCCAAATTCGAAAAGAATTTTTAAAAAACACTAACAAATTTTATTTGAGCCAACCGACAGCGATTCTAGCCGTGCGTTACAAAGTTATTGACTAAAAGTTTAATTACAAGAAATGCATTTTTATAGTAACCGAAGTGCTGACTTCCTGTTGACCAAGCGGTTTCAGGGTACATAACTCGTGCCTCTTTTTCCGCAAGCAAAAGGTCTTTTAGCAGCTCGGCCTTTTGTGCCGCAGTAACATCGTCACTAATTCCGCGAACAAGCAATTCGTATGAAAGTTCTTGAGCGCTTAACCTATCCACGCGCAATCTTAAATCCATATTATTTTGTTTCTACCTTCACACACCAGCTAAAGTGAGTTTTCAAACAAAAGGCCACACGTCGGGGCGTCAAATCTTGTCACCCTAAGTTTAAATTAAATCTACTTATAGAGACAAGTAGATTTAATTACGGAGATTAAAACTACCTCCAATCGTTGTTCGGCAGTGTCGAATGATTTTCCAGCAAAGCTGCGATTGATTTCTTCTCCAAATGAGCAAGAAATCCGTTAATTTTATCACACGCGAAAAAACACGTCCTTACAGCACAATGCTCGAACAACAAGAGAGAGCGACCAGGCTGCAAAATGAAGCAGGGCGCTTCGACGCGTAGGAATTACCGACGACAACCAATGGCAGGTGGCCTGAGAGTCACATGGGGCCTTCATGACCTATGAGAACTCAACGATCACAGCACTCAGGTGTTCCCCCATAGCGATGTAAAGAAGGGGCATCAGGGTTGCCACGGTGCGAAAACAAAATTACTAGGCGGTAATTCGAAGCTACATTTTAGCGCCAAATTTAAATGTAACAACATCAACGAGCTAGTGGATCGTCTGAAATTGTTGAAGGCTTCTCAACAGGCAGGACACACAGGCCATAATAACGAGATTATTGCGATCATCGAAGAACTGAAAGAAGCCGATGTTATAGAATGAGCGTCGCTAAATTCGGCAGATATTTACGCAAAACGAAAACAACTCGAGGGCCTCCCGGTTTAGGATTTTCTCTCACAAGTGATAAACATTATGATATCGGAAACAAACGACTGTGCAACGTCGGCTCGAGCATCAATCTAAGAGACGCGACCAATAAAAAATACGTGAACGAGATAAAGGAAAAAATCAAAAATGATTCTAGGACCTTACAAAATCAAGTTACGGACGTGAAATCGAAAATCAAAGGAATATTTCGATCGCAAGCATCTGACGCTCTCTACCTCGGCGATCTGAAACGAGAGCTAAACGTATTTCAAGAACAACTGAAGCTGATTAATGTTAGATTAGACAAGTTGGAGCAGCGGTTCGGTGAAGGGCACAATAAAATTGCCAGCAACGAGCCAAATTAAACGTGACGTCGTCAATGAGCGAGGAAAAATTTTTCGAGGAGATCCATAATTGTAAAGTCTGTGGACGATCTTTGGCAAGCTGATCTGTGCGAATTCATTCCTTACGCGCGTGAAAATAAAGGTTATAATTACATTTTAGTTGTCGTAGATTGCTTTTCTAAGTATTTGTGGGCGCAACCGGTGAAAAGGAAGACAGGCGAGCTCGTAACTCAAGCTATGCTCGAAATATTGAATACCGACAAGAGGACGCCCGCAAATTTACACCCCGGCGAGGGAAAAGAGTTCTACAACCAAAAGTTTAAAGATTTGACAAATAGATACGGAATAAATCATTACTCAACATTTTCTCCGATAAAGGCCGCCATGGTAGAAAGAGTTATACGGACAATTAAAGAAAATTTGTACAGAGAATTCAGTATGCGCGGCAAATTTAAATGGTTCGATTTATTGCAAACGATTGTGGATAAATACAACGCGAGTGTGCACAGGGTTAAACTGTCAAATATTGTTTAATTGTATGAACGTAGAAATAAATTGATTTGCTTATTTTTAAAGAAAAATTGTTTTATTAATTCCTCTGATTACATACTTATTTAAAAACACATTTTATATGGCACATACAAATTATCGTTAACAATATATTGAAAAACAGTGCGATACAACTTACGAAAAATGCATGCGAACAATAAGTATTTTCATTATCGTTATACAAAAACAAATTATGATTAAAATCAATTTGCGTTAAGTTGACATATTCCGAGTCGAAAAAATAATCTGCATATTCGTGCGAAATATTTAGCGCAATCTTCCAGTCGCTGTCTTCAACTTGCCGACGACCTTGATAAAAACAACGAAGTTTGTAATACAGCAGCATCTAATCTTGATTTGTTAAATTTACGTCGAACATGTTTGAACCTTTCCATGCAAGCTGAATCCAATCCTCAGGCCAAACGCTATTTTCGTAATCTGTACACACGTAACACTCAGTTATGTTCGAATTATTAATGTTTATATAAAACGTATTGTTCGCAATTACCGCGAAAACAATCGCGGCAGCAAGGAAACCCATTTTCACACGGACGCACTCTCGTCGTCGTTTACGCACACAGGACACAAATGCAGAGAAATCGGAGGTCCGTCCCACTGCGTTTCGCCGGTATTATAATGTAAATAACAAGATATTTTACGCTGCAGCTTCAAACGATCGGGTAGTCGCTTCCAAATATCAATTAAATTTAACGTAGATTGTTGCAGAAAAATGTATCTGGGAATGTAGGGAATTAGATCCGTATTGATATTGCTCAAACCGAAATTTTGATTGTTATATTCCAATATTTTATCCACGATTTCAAGTATCTCTTCTAACGTTTTCATTGCGACTGACCGACGACGGCTGATCCTATTAAAATCGAGTTTTGACAAAATAAAACTCGACGTGGGGAGATACCACGTCGAGTTTTATTTTGTCTTCGTGATTTGCCAACAACTCCAGCAAACAATCGATACTTTCTGAATACCATTGCACATTTCCGTCCTCTGCTTTTGGGATTCCGAAAATAAAATTACGGGCATACGAAATTAAGTTTTCATTATCCGGGAGTTAAGTGGCGATTAATTCTATAATTTTATTGTAGTAGCCGTTGAACGTAACTTTTTCTAGCCTTTTGATGCGGTAACCGACGACATGTAATAATTTACTTAATATTTTAAACATAAATTTATCCAATTCTATTTCTGTTTCGCCTTTAATAATTTTCACTTTAAATTTACCTTTGGACTCGATAAAAAATAATTTGATATCACTGTCGCAAAGCTCGAAATTGGAAATCGTCTTCGTGTCTTCCTCCGTGCACGCACATTGTTGGCACCTCGTACTTTTCAGATGATCTTCGATGCGAGGAAAGTATTCGATGAATTGATTCCACTCGTCGCCGTTAAACGTTAAACATTTTGGTTTTGAGCTGTACGTTAGTTTTACCAACGGTTCAAAATTATTCGTTACACTGAGTCCCGTTGAAATTTTTGCAGATCTGCTTAGCTTGTAAGACACATCGCTAACAAAACGAAAATCACTATTTCGTCTGCATTCTTGCAGAAAACTTTTCAGAAACTCTAACGACGACGATGATGCCATTTTCAGATGTATACTTGCACTTATTTACGCACGCCGCGAGACTAAACGATCGAAAGCAAACTTGCGCTCTTAAATAAGGAGAGGAAAAAATGTGAGCGTAATTTATTTTAAACCAATAAAAAGAAGACGTATTATACACATTTCATAACTCGAAGTGAAGAATTAAGGAACGTGTACGCGGTGATAAAAAATGTTAAATATTTTTGTAAGTTATGAAATAAATATTTTACTTTTTTTATCACCCCGTATACGTTCCTTAATTCTACGCCGCGAGTTAAGAAACATCCTGTATTTTTAATTTTAAATCTAATGCGCACACGTAGATTACTCATTGCATTGCAATTTACTGATAAGGAAAATACGCCGCGAACTGCAGCACTGTACTTTAGTTTGTATCATCTGTCCCTACAGAAAAGAGTTCATTTTACGTTTTCTCTGTGCCCGTTAATTATGGATACCATTTCGAATATAAATAGTGCTACTTCGTTAAAATCATTAGCTATTAAGAAGTTGTCGGAGTTGGAAATCGACCGCAAAATCATTGCTGGCGGAACTCGATCAAGAGTTTGTTGTGTTTCTGCCTCATCGATTTAACAAGACCATACCCGAAGATAAGATAGGTGACGTGTTGTCTTCGCAATGCGGCTTGATTTACACAGGATTGGTGAAATTAGCCAGTAAACCACAGCCGGCTTATGACATTGAATTTGAGAAATATTAAAAATACAAGTACAAAATTTATTATCTTATTTCAAGTCGCTAGAATTATAGTCTCTCTTTTTTTTCAGCTCGTTAACGTAAAAAAATATTAGCTTAGTTATAAACATAATTTTAAAATTAGATTATTATTAAACATTGAAATGGATTTAGGAGAATATTTAAATGTGTTTCACTTATTGGATGAGTGCGCCGATAAATCAAATGCTTATAAAATTGCAAAACTAAACAAAAAAAAAATATTAAAACATTAAACGAGCTAATGAGAAATTGTCCGTCGGTGCACGATAAGAAACGAATTGAAAGCGTAATTGCAAAATTACATTCATTCGACGTAAAACTGCATTTAAAAAATAAAACGTCGCCGATTGGTCGAGGTTTAAGAACAAGTCGTCGTCGTCGTCCCGGAACATAACGGAGAATTAATAAAATCAACCGAATTCAGTGGAAACATGTAAGTTTTAAATTAAATGCGTACGTATTTTGTCTAATTCAGTTTTTTTTTTATTTACAGCTGCAATATGCATTTAAAAGCAGAATTCGTACCGGAGTAATAATCAATAAAACTCGTACACAACCGCGAAGCTTTTTCCTGGACGCCTCGTCTCTGATTAGAACTAGAATCGGAAATCAATTGGTGAAAACACCTTCGATGAAGATAAATTTGGTATTTTGCGGTGAATTTGTAAAACCTCAAACCGATGTCTCGAAATATAAGTTTTTCAATACCAAAAATCACGTGATCAATATTGGAGCAAATCTAGACGAAATTTTAAAGGAATTGTTTAACGAAATCATGGTGCAGGTAAGTTTAAAACGAAATAAGCTGCCAGATATTAATTTTCTTTTTTTCACTTTCTTATCAGCTTTCAGAGTTTCAAGAAAGGGACAGCGGTTGGTCTTATCGGCAATCGTGAACCTGGTCGTGGCGTTTTGCAAGTACACGCCGCGCCGTTGAGAGGAGGAGGAAAGAAAGATAACGGTAGCACTTACGTGGACTTGCCGGACGAACTTCGGCGAGAAACGGTCAAAATGCGTGCGATCCTTCTACGTGTCGTCAAAATATATACGATTTTTTTAATTTTAAAGGTATATGTTTTCCTGTAAATCTGTGCGACTTACACAAATTCGAAAACGCCAATAAATTTATTTCAATTAACGTATACGGTTATGAAAACAAGAGCATCGTGGGTCCACTTTATCATACAAAAAATGTCAAAAACTGCCACGTAAATTTATTGTATTTAAAGAAAAGTCAACGCGTAGGTCATTTTTGTCTCATTAAAAATTTATCAGAACTGTGCAGATATCAAATTTCATCAAATATGCGTGTCAAGTTCATTTGCGATCGCTGCTTGTGTTATTTTTCATCTAAGGACAAATTAAATCGTCATGTGTCAGATTGCTCGCGTCATGAGGCCCTAAAAATTGAATTACCTAAAGACGGAGAAAACATTGTTAAATTCAAACAATTTGCAGCCACCATGCCTTTGCCGTTTGTCATTTACGCGGACTTCGAAGCTCTAACGAAACCTATTCATTCCTGTGACGATACTTTAGAAAAAGCATTCACGAACGCCTATCAATGGCATGAAGCCTTTACCCTTCAGTCTGTTCTTACGATGATCACTAAATCATTTTGAAATTTACCGCGGCGAAAACCCGGCTGACTGGTTCGTAAATAAATTATTAGAAGAAGCAACAAATGTTCAAGAAATATTAAAAAATCACGTTACCGTTCCTATGAAAGATTTAACGTTTGAAGAATATAGGGCACATGCAAATGCCGAAAAGTGTGACATTTGTGATTCTAAATTTAACGAAAATAATGCTAAAACTTTTCACCACGACCATTTTACCGGGAACTATATTGCAGCTTTGTGCAATAATTGTAATTTACAATGTCGCGTTAAAAATATTATTCCCGTGATTTTACACAATTTATCTCATTACGATAGTCACTTTATAATAGAAGCTCTGGCAAATGTAAACGACGAGAATGTCGAAATTTTAGCAAACACAACTGAAACTTACATATCGTTCTCGAAAAGGGTAGGCGATGTGAAATTACGTTTCTTAGATTCGTTTCGTTTCATGCCCTCGTCTCTTGAAACATTAGCGAAAAATTTGAAACCAGAACAAATAAAGTTCGTACAAAAAGCGTTTCCGAATCCGGATTCTTATAAATTAGTAACTCGTAAAGGATGTTTTCCCTATGATTACGTGAATTCTGTTGACAAATTGGAAGAGACAATTCTTCCCGATAAATCCCTATTTTATAATAAATGACATGGCGAAAACGTCAACGATGAGGATTACCAGCACGCCGTAAACGTTTGGCAACATTTTCAATGTAAAACTCTCGGTGAATACGCGGACTTGTATTTAAAAATTGACGTATTTCTATTGGCAGACATTTTTGAAAATTTTAGAAAATTGACTTTCAAAACTTACGGGTTAGATGCGTGTGGATTTTTCACAGCTCCGGGCCTATCATTTTCGGCGGCTCTTAAAATAACAAAAATTGAACTTCCCCTTTTACAAGACATCGATATGATTTTATTTATAGAAAAAGGTTTACGCGGCGGTATAACTCAAGTTAGTTCCCGATATGCAAAAGCGAATTCTGTACACATGGGAACCGTTTTCGACCCTGATAAGGAAATTAGCGAAATTATTTACGTAGACGCGAATGGACTCTATTCTGGACTCTACGCGATGACGACAAAATTACCGCGCGACAACTTCAACTGGGTAAGTGACGAAAAATTAACGAATCTTTTAGAAATGCTCAGTACGACCGACATTGACTGTTCGATGTATTACGGGGATGAAACGGGTAAATCTTGTATTTTAGAAGTTGACTTAGAATATCCTGAAGATTTGCACGATTCCCATATATTTTTTCCATTTTGTCCGGAACACATATCCACCACAGGTAAAAAGGACGACAAAAAATTAATGCTAACTTTACGCGTTTTACTTCAAAGTTTAAAACACGGCTTAAAATTAAAAACAATTCATCGTGCAATAGAATTTGACGAGAGCAATTGGTTAGAAAAATACATTAAATTAAATAGCGATCTAAGGGCAAAATCTACGAACGCTTTCGATAAAGATTTTTACAAGGGCATGTCGAATGTGGTTTTCGGAAAACTTATGGAATCTGTACGCAAATACAGAAATATCGTGTTGATAAAGAAATGGTAATCCGCTGAAAAATATATTAGTCAACCAAATTTCAAAAAAGCTACGATTTTCAATGAGAATCTGGTCGCAATTGAACTGAACAAATTATCCGTGAAATTTGATAAACCGATCTACGTTGGCATGGCAGTCCTTGGCATGGCAGTCCTTGACATTCCAAAAACAGTCATGTATAGTTTTCTTTATGATTACATCAGAGAAAATGTGGAGCCCTTATTTAATGTCACTGTATGTTACACGGACACGGACAGTTTTATTTTTAAGTTCTCTCCAAAACATCCCGAACGCGTATCGAGTATTTATGAAATTATAAAACGGGATGAAAATAAAATTTTTGACACTTCAGATTACGCCGCAGATAACCTGCTACCTACCTGTGCAGATAGGCAGAAGTTTTACATTGGAGCGAAACTTTACTCCAATGTTGCTAGCCAGCTGCAGTGGGACGGGGGGTTCTCAAACCAAAACGCGAAGGCCAAACCAAAAACAGGCGCCACTTAATGTTTTTGTAAAAGGAATCGCGTGAAAAATTAAAAAAACACGGTACGTCCAAAGCATGAAACAATTTTATTAACGTACACACAAAAACAAATAAAATAAAATCAATGCAGGCCGAACAATTCAAACAAACAATTAGGCCATAAACATAATACGGTAATACCTAATTTTTCGGATCCGAAACAGCTACAAAGCTAATTAAAATGACACAAAATAATAGTCGTCTATTCTAGCGGCAAAGAAACCGCGTTGTGCGCTTGACACGCAATAGCCGGAGAATTCCTCCGAAACTGATTTTATTTCGCGAGCGTACGCGAACTACGTGCACAAATGCGGCTACATTCAATCCACCGAGAACCGAAAATTTCAACAGACACTAAAGAAATATGACCTGCTTAAGTAGCGTCGTTACGTCCGTCTATGGGGCGTTTCCGTGGACATCGGCTTTCTCCCGGATGGATGCGTCGCTTTGCAGTCGCAATTTGCCACGAGATACCAGAGCTTGATCCAAACCAAGATCGGCAATAGAAGGTTGGCCCTAACTGAGACCAGTAACAGAAGAATGGTCAAAATCGTCACCAGAAGCCTATAAGCGAAGGAAGAGAAAGACGAACGTCAGAGCCAGGTCGAGAGAGTAACATCATGCAAAACTTATCTAGTCGCAAGGCTAGGCTGACACAAACCGCAGAGGAAATGCGGCTTTCCCGCTCCCAAATGAGCTAAAGAAATTCGGCATAAAGCCGTACCACTCACTTTCACCTCCTCGATGAAGCGAACACGACACTAAATTTTCCACGAAAGGCACATGCAGCTCATGGAGCAGACAGAGTTTTACTGAAACAATGACGCTTCCCCGACCGGTGGAAAAGAAAAAAAAACTAAAGAGAGAGATATTCGAATGTGCCAATGGCAGATTTTAAGTCGTTAGCGGAAACCAATCAAGATAAAGGGTAAAGGTTACTGGCATCTGCAACAATTTCCGGCTTCAACCACATTCCGAAAGCTCGAACTCGTTCATCTGTTACTACACGCGTCGCAAAATAGGACCATGTAAATTGGACAATTAAAAATTGCGTAGACACAAACTCGACACAAAGCAAGGATGGGGTTAATTATTATAATATGTACTTATTCGGCTGGTCTGAAATTTTTAGCGAAAATATTTTAAAAAGAGAATTTTGGGTGAATTGCGTAGGCGTGGAATGGCACATTCCTACGCCTAGTGGGAAAACAGAACAAAACGGGTTAAAAATAGCTCGAATCGTTGAAATATGCATTATACAGGGTGTGCTCGCGCACGATCGAAAATAAACTGTAACGTACCCTTTCGGAATACCTTTGGTTAATAAGAAAGTTATCGGTAAATTTAAAGACGAACTCTGCGGACAGATAATAACTGAGTTCATTGAAATTAGAGCTAAAGTTTACGCCATCAGAGTGGGAAAAGAAGTAAAATTTAAAAAATTGAAGGGAGTAGGTCGTTCAGGAATTAAAAAAATTACTTTTCAGGATTATTATGACTGTTTGGTTGATAATAAAAAATTAATGTCAAAATTGAAGCATCAGGTCAATAAATCATCAATTATTAACCGTTACCATAAATAAAACTGCCTTAGATGCTCAAGATTACAAACGACATTACGATCTTGTAACTGACATTTATTCGTTACCGTTGGGACATTATAAATTAAAATGAAATTGTATCTGATTTTATAATTATGTATTAAAATTAAATTGTATGTAATTTGTAATTATATTGTGTGTTAATAAAGCATTTTGTATTATACATACGTAAGTAAAACGTATCTTTTATTTTTAGAATTTTATTTAAGACGTTTTACAATTACACACGCACGCCGGCATCGTTTTCGTCCACTTCAGCTCGCGGAAATGCGCACGCCCCGAGGACCCATTTTTTTCGAAATTCCCGTGACGCCGCCGCCGCTCTGCATGCAGCGATCTATGCTCCCGGGCGCGTCATTCTTTTTACAGAAACCCACCAACGCGACGTCTCCGAGATGGACGCCGGCGATAGTCCTTTCGCAATTCGTCACCAGATGGACACCGCCAGACAACCAACATCGCATCCGTGTTCGACGAAAAAAAAACGAGATCCTTCGCCGCGCGTCGTTCTTATTACACATCTCGAACTGATACGAGCAACTGACCCAACGGTCGAGCTCACGGCTGACGGCTCACGAACGCCGAGGAACGAGTTCGAATCTCTCTCCGGACCGAGGAAAAAAATTGACGCAACCAACATCGCATCCGTGTTCGACGAAAAAATAAGAACATCATTCGCCGCGCGTCGTTTATATTACACATCTCGAACGGATACGAACAACTGACTCAACGGCCGAGCGGCTTAGGTGGACGCCTCACGATCGCCGAGGAACGAGTTCGAATCTCTCTCCGGACCGAGGAAAAAAATTGACGCAACCAACATCGCATCCGTGTTCGACGAAAAAATAAGAACATCATTCGCCGCGCGTCGTTTATATTACACATCTCGAACGGATACGAACAACTGACTCAACGGCCGAGCGGCTTAGGTGGACGCCTCACGATCGCCGAGGAACGGGTTCGAATCTCTCTCCGGACGGAGGAAAAAATTCCGCAGCGAAGCCCCGGTGGCGACACCCGGCGGACAATTTCCGACGACGCAGCGCCACGGCCATCTGGCGGACAATTTCCGAACTAACGTTCCGACGACGAAAATAGTAGCAGCGCCGCAGGCATCTGGCGGACGGACGCCCGAACTACGTTGTCTCCGTCTCTCTCTCTCTCTCGAGCTCCATCTCACTCTTTACCACGGGCTCAGATGCGGCAGAAAACTGGACCGGAAGTCAATGCATTTCAAATGGGGAAAAAAGGGTGTGGTGTGTTTTTATATCTACTGATACTATTTAACTTTTATCAATTAAAGTAAAAACTACTCTATAATTGCCCGGGAATGGGAACACAGATGAAAACGCTAACAATAAAATGGGACTCTCAATAAGGTTTATTATGGTCAGTTGCATCAAACATTTGAGCTCAATTTAACTTTAAGCGTCACAATACTAGGCCAGCATCTAACTAGTCCGAAATTGTCAAAACCATGCGCCGATAAAAATTTCACATTTAGCGCAGCTCTTGAAAGCGATAATTAAATCGACGGGAAAATATATTTGACAATTTCGAACCAGTCCGGAACTGTGTACCATAACTTACACAATATTGGTTATCTGATATATCACATTATTAATACCGCTTAAATTTATGCTCAACTTAAGAGTTTGGTACAACTAGAGATTAATCTGCATATCAAGTACTTCAACCGGTATTATTTTATAGCGTTTTTCACTGGGACGTTTTCAATGTGAACTGTCCTGGTGCAATGACGTCATTGCACTGTACCAGTTTAGTTATAAGTGCAACAAAATTGCCCTGCCAGTGAAACACAAATATCAAAGTTGGTGCAGTTGTGCATAAGAGGTTGGTGACAGATTCGTATTTATTTGAAGGTTATGTTTAAGTGTTCGTTACTAGTTTTACCGTTTGCATACCCGCCATATTTGCACTGGCACCGTTGCACTGACCCATTACCTCAGTGTGAACTCAGTGCAATTTCGAATGTCAGTGAAACATGTGCACCAAGTCAATTTTGCTCTAAAAAGACCCAGTGAAACACACAATTCGAAGTTGGTGCACTCCAGTACGCACTCAGTGTATATTTGTCCCAGTGAAAAACGCTATAAGTGTCATATTCCTTTCCAAATTTTGCCAACTGATCAAAACTACATTAATTTCAACAAGCAGGCTTTGACGGTCTATCGCTGACGTCACAAACGCTACCCCTCATTCCACCCGTCCGCGTCCCTCGTCCAACACTGCCGGCATGAGGCAACCGGGTTTACGGACCGTGTCCTATGCGTACTTGTACAGTGCTGCGAATTTTCCAGTACGGGATTGTAATTCGGCAGGATCCTGGGGAGCAATGTCAAAAGACTCTTTCTGGGTTCTGTCACAATCGGGATTAAGTCTCTCTACCAAAATTCAGGAAATATGGAGTAACACCTGTCACCTCATGGCGAGCTGTCCTTAGAGCGCAAGCAACTTTGGGCAAGAAGACATCCCATTTTTGATGGTCCTTTGTTACGTAAGCCGTCAGCATTGTCTTGAGGACACGATTCACGCGCTTAAAAGGATTAGCTTTCGCATGATAAAAGGAGGTATAAGCAGGGCGTACCTGATACGAAGTCAGAAGTTTCTGGTACTCCTTGGACCTAAATTGGACTTCATTGTCAGAGATGATCGTCCAAGGCACGCCAAAAACTAGGAAAATATCTTCCTCAAGATGTAGAAAGATCTTTGGTGTGGTTGCCTTACGAAGTGGGAAACATAGAGTGAACTTACTAAAACAGTTAGTGGCTACGAGAATATATTGGTAACCACGAGTAGATGTAGGGATTGGTCCAACAAGGTCGATGCTCATTACCTCCCAGGGTCGCGATATTTTGGAATGACCGCCCATCAAACCGAACATATTTCGCCACATCGGCATGCATTTTCGACCAATGATAACTTTCCTAGACTAGTGGCGGAATCATGGCACTCTTCAAGGATTTGTTTACGAGCTTCCTTAGGGACCATGGGTTTCCACTGCTGACCTCATCAGCCAAACGATAGTAAGTGTTTTTGACAAATTTGTAAATGACATTTCTCTCAGTACGGAAATTTGAGAACTTTTCGGGACACAATTGGATTTTCCTTAAGAGGCCTTTTATAAAGCGATAATTTTTAAAAAAGTTTTTCTGAGTAACCATTGTAAATTATAAGCTCACATTTTCAGTACGCATTCATGAGACAATTATCTAGAAAAACGAAAACGTGAGACCTAGATATTGATGATTTCGTAACTAATGTGCCCCGAATACGAAATTTGTAGTTTAGACAGCTCTCCGTTAGAGGCGCTGTATTACCACGACGATATTTCCCGAAAATATTGAAGCTGTTTTTCTCAGCTATTATTAAATTCACAGAACTGATTTTTTTTAATATGCTGTAGTGTTCTACAGATATGATGTTTCATATCTAGGTCTCACGTTTTCGTTTTTCTCAAAATTCCCTATAGTTTTGGAGATATCGATTTGATCTTTCAAAAAACATTTTTTTTTTTTTTTTAAATAACGTGAGACCTCATGAATACGTACTGAGAATTTGAGCTTATAATTTACAATGGTTACTTTTTTAAAAATTAGCGCTTTGTAAAAGGCCTCTTAAGGAAAATCCAATTGTGTCCCGAAAAGTTCTCAAAAGTCGAGATATCAACGGTTTTTGATCTCTTCAAAATTGATGGCGTCAACAGCAAGGACAGTGCGGGATAGGATCGGGGACTACGTGTTCTTTGCACTTGCGATGAACTACACTAAAGTCATACTGTTGCAGACGAACAGCCCAGCGACATAAACGTCGCGAAGGATTCTGCAATCTATTCAGCCACAAAAGTGAATGATCTGTAATAACGTTGAAATGCGAATCTTCAACATAAGACCTAAGCTTTTCGATTGCCCACAACATATAGCTAGTAGTTCCTTCTCAGTGGTGGAATATTTGCGTTCAGCTCGGGTTAGCGAACGGCTTAAATAACACATGACTTTCTCACCATTGTCCAGCTGCTGAGATAACACAGCACCAACGCCATAGTCGAAAGCATCGGTCTGGATGGTAAATTCTTTCGAAAAATCGGGGCCGGAAAGGACTGGCGCAGACACCAAATGTTCACGAACTTTCTCCCAAGCGTCCTTTGTCGTAACCTGATCTAACTTACGATAATCGACATAGAAACGGATGGAACCGTCTTTCTTGGGAATAAGTAAAATCGGAGAAGACCATGCACATTTCGATCTCTCAACGATACCTCGCTCCAGCATTGAATCGAGTTCCTTGTCGACGATGGCTTGTCTCGCAGGGGAGATGGGATATTACCGCTGTTTAATCGGTGGACTATCAGTCTGGATGACATGTTCGACCAACTTTATGCATCATAGTTCACCACTGTTGGAATTGACGAACAACTTATCAGTCAGTTCAATCAGCTGCTCTTGTTCAGAACTCATCAGATGACCCCAGGAAGTAACATGCTCGATAGAGTCAACGTTCGCATTTCCAAAACACCAATCACCTGATCGTAAATCTAGGACGATTCTCATTAACTTCCAGAAATCAGCTCCAAGAATGAGAGAATATGGCAAATTGGGGATACTACTGATACTAGGATGTCGATGACCTTAACTCGATCACACAGTCGAATCGGAGTGGTAACACTGCCAGGACTCGAGCAAATCTGTCCATTTTCCACAGTGCAAGAGGTCACATGTCTGAAGAAGGGTAAATTTAAAGTCTGCAAAATTTCCCATGCGGGTCCACCTACAATAGTACGAAACGCACCGGAATCTAAAAAGCCGAGAAAAGGAATGTCTAAAACTGATACAGTCAAATAAGGTCGCTCATCGCCTTGGACGTGAGCGAGGACATAATTAAGAATTGGGTTGTTTGATGATGGTACGATCGGTTTTGAAATTTTGAAACAACGCACCAGTCGATCACCTAGTGCGTGGACTTTGATTTTTGCACACTTAGGGCACGAGAGTTCACGGTGACATTTGGAAGACCGCATCGGAAGCAGTGTCTGTGTTTATTACCAGGACACTTACGTGAGACATTTTACAATTTTTACAATTCCAACACCTGATGGTGTTAGAGATTGGGCTGGGTTTAGACGTTTGGGGTTTATTCTCGGTTTTGGTGGAGGGACCAGCTTGAACGTAGGCTAAGTCCTGACTTGAGCCTGCTCAAGGGCGAAATTCTTTCGCGGTGGGGGTGTGTATGCTTCCACAGCAGACTTACGAACATCTGATTGCAAGCCTAACTGACGCTGGTAAAATTGCGCAATATTATTCAACAAAATCTTAATTTGAACCGTTTCAGGGATTTGGACGCCAAGCCTATTGAACAAGTTGGACATAAGGACAGATAAATGCCTGTGGACTCATTGAGTCCTTGTATACGTCGTTTAATTTCATCAAAAAGTCAATCGTTACAGTCATGCGGTTGGAACTCGACTTTCAAAAGTGTCACTAATTCTGGTCAAGTATTGCATAAACGTTTGTTCGCTATCAACCAGATCAGGGTATTGTGTCGACATAGATCGGCTGCTGAGGCAAGAAGCGAGGCCTCTGACACATTACGTGCAACCCGGAATTCGTCAACACGTTCTAAAAAGGCATTAAGCGAACACGCCTTGTTGTTACCATCATAAGAAATGCCCCCTTTCGATATAGGCACTGACCTAATCTCAGCCACGTTGACCTGAAGTTTCTTTTGTCTGATAGAAACTCTATCGGCCATGTCTACGTTCAGGATTAAATTAATTAGTGATTCGACGCATGAGACAGACATCTGATCCATGTGAAAATGATCCGCGATAACTGACAACTCAAGTAGAGGCGAAGGCGGTGAAGCTGTATGCATTGTCTATTGTCTCACTTGCCGAAGGTAAGTCGTAAACGCCATCTCGTCGAGGGTTTTTACAAGCAGTCCGTTACTGAATCTCCTCACTTGTTGGTTAGCTACGTTTAGCCCTGCCAAAGGCATGTAAAACTTTGTAAAAATCTTATCTTTGTGAAAACAGTCGCGTCACTAGAAAATGAATCGATTAAACAACGGATTTCCACTATTTTTTCCTCCAATGCCGCAGCATCATCCCCGAAAGGAATGTCATATCTCGCTGAAGGCAATTGCAAGTCACGTTCGAGTCTCAATTGACGTCTTAGGTTCGCTCTTTTCTGCGCAGCCGTACCTTCAGGCTGAACACCACGTGCCAGGAGTTAACTTAGCTCTTCAGTTTTTTAACCGGTCTGGCAATCGTTTATACTCCTTGGCGCAGTATAAAAAGCAACACGTCAAATAAAAAAAAAATAAAAACAAAGTTCAAAGCTGGTTTAAAATAAATTTTGGAAATTCAAAAGGCCCCACGTTGGGCGCCAAATTTGCTACCTACCTGAAGGACAGCAAATTGTAGGAGGGCAACTTAAGTTCTCCAACACAGCCGGCCAACTCGTAGAGATGGGTATGCGTAACCCCGAAGCAAAGGGGGAATACAATATAAAATAAAATCACCTGTTGAGCACACTTGTTTTTATTTGGTGTCACTCAAAACTTAACACAAGAACAAAACTAAATCGTACAACCCAGACAGGGTTACAATGAATTAAAAAAAACAAAAAGTAAACGGTATTCTTTTTAATTAAATCTTTAACCGAGAAACAGATCTGCCTTTCGTTTACAAAAATGCAAAATGTGACTATACAAAATTATTCACTTAAAATAAATTTAACACAACGCAGCGTTTAATGCGACATTAACAAATTAAAAAAAAGAAACAAATCCGACCTTGTAATAAATCCACTTTGACACTCAGCTAACTGTCAAGGTGAGGTTGGAAAAACCAAACGAAATACACTCCGGCGGAGAAGGTCGGTGTTGCCAATTGCGTCACTACGCAAGACGGCGCGGCGTCAAGATCTCACGTCACGGTCTCTCCTGTTGACTTATATCGTCTACGGTCGAGTCCAACTTCAACAGGAGAAAGGAGTGGACAGCGATGTTTTGACCTTTAGCAGCTAACTAAGGCTCCGCTTACGACTTTTGCACTCAAGGGTCGGTCTCAAAGGGCGTTACAAAGAAAGAAGTAGTCAGAAAGGGGAACGATTACAAGCCTAAATAGTAAAAGAAAGACGCGAAATACACACAAAGTTGCCAATAAAACCCTACCTGTTCTTTTCTCGCTGCAACAGGCTTGGAAAAGATTATAAGAAATCTTGTATTGCTTAACGTGCATTTAAGCGGATCTCGGAGTAAATAATTTCCGTTTCAGGCTTCGATCAAATAATGACTGACAATATGTGTGCACGTCTAGACTCTAGCGGCAAGAGTTATACGTAGAAGAAAGAACACGCGCAGACTAAATAGATCGGGGCGGAATTATTACGAGATAGACTCTGTTTTAGCCGGGCAAAAGAGTGAAATAGACCACCTCCTAAGGGTGAAGATTATTGAACAAAATCACATCATTTTGAAACATGCCGGGAGTCACTAGGAACAATACTGGCAATACTGAACAATACTGGCAATACTGAAAATTTTTCACCCGTAACACGCTCATAGAGAATAGGATACATAATTTTACATTTTCTTCTCTTCTCTTTCTCTATGCGCTCTAAGATACATAATTCCACTGCTGATCTCACATCAGCTTAAGCTTGTCATTTTTTTATGTTTTTGTGCACTTTCATTATCATTTCTTTCTCTGATTGAGAAAGATATCCTAAAAATGTTAAGTATGTTTTATAACGTAATGCCACTTTCCACATTTGCTATGCAAAACTATACATCGTGCAGATGCAATATCTGGTTGTTATACTTAACAAGTGTAGCAATAAACGGCTACAATGCTGGAAACTTAAGCAAATTGTCACGGTTTTTATTTTCGTTTTGTTTTACTGGTCTACGTTGTTAGTATCTGACCCCGTAAAGTCGTGCGTCTCACGCTTACCTATTTTTCTTACGACTAACTTACGTAGTTCCTGACGTGGTTCTGGGACGCATTTTCTCGATGATCACTGTCAACGCTGGAAACGATCGCCCGGCATTTTTCGTGCTTAAATTCTTCGGCAATTTGCTCCGCCACGCTAGGTTCTTTTATGGGTTTTGTTTTCGTAGTTCGGCATTGCCAACCATTCGTCTCGGGATAAATTATCTCTGCCCTTTCCTCGAAAACTAGTATGTCGCACTGGTGGCCTTTGTAATTCTACCGTTCAGATTCGCGTTATTCTCGTTCATAATAAGTTTGTTCTAGCAACAGTACATAACTGTTAGAAATTGTATTGAACATGCGCAGTAACACTTTAGCGTTCTAGCAGTGAAAATTTTAAGTTTCTCGTTACCAGTTTGATGTTCCAGCAGCTGTGGATTGTAGTTTGCCAGTCGAAACAATTCACGTATTCTATGCGAATTTGTAATTGTAACATGCGCACATCGAATCATCACCATGCACGGTCGCGCGGTAAAAATACATCTTTATATTAATCAATCCGTGGACCTACTATTCGCGTTGAATCTGATGTGATGGATGGTGACCAGAAAAAAGCGTACACGAAAAAAGCCCACACGAAAATTGCGCACAAAAAAAAGCCCACAGCGAAAAATGCGGACAAGAAAAAAGCGCACAACGAAAATTGCGCACACCGAAAAATGCCCACATGGAAAAATGCGTACACGGAAAATTGCTCACACCGAAAAATGCTCACATAGAAAAATGCACACATGGAAAATTACCCACATTGAAAAATGCCCACAGAGAAAATTGCGCACACAGAAAATTGCTCACACCGAAAAATGCTCACTCAGAAAAATGCCCACATAGAAAAATACGCACATTATGTTTTATTTTCACATAAAAATGAAATTTATGCGCATTTCCATTACCGTACATGGTGTGTTAAATAACGCGCCTTTTTTAAATTTCTCCTCGTAGTTGGCCGTGAATTATTAGTTATGGTTATGAACTAGCGTTGCTTGAAACTTAAATTGACGTACGGTTGCGGAATTAAAAAAAGCATACACTCAAAATGTCTCGCTGTGAACTTAACTTTGTTTGAAATATTTTCAACTTCTACGTCAAAATAATTGTCAAGGTGACATACCGACAGTAACATGCCGCATTTAACTGTTGCTCAAAAACCGCAAATAATTACACTAATTGAAGAAGGGTGGTTAGTAAGAAAACACATTTAGAGTTGTGAAAAGCTGGCTTGAAGAAAATAACGTTGTGCGCTTGCCATATTGCCATGGCCTTCCAGAAGCCCAGATATCAACCCCATTGAACATGTTTGGGGTTATATCGTGAAGAAAATGTACGCCATTCATTTTAGAGCTGCAAATGCACACGAATTATTAGATAAGATTGAAGAAATTGGGAATGAACTTTCCCCTGACTATATCCGTTCTTGTATTTATTCAATGCCTGAGCGTTTGTAAAGTGTGAGAAATAATGGAGCTGCTGTGAAGTATTAGACATTAATTTGTTAAATATATTTATGTATGTTATTTTATCGTAAATGAATTCTCAGTTTAGTTTACTATTGCCAAATTTATTGCTTTCTTGTTGACTCCTAAAAGTGAAAGTTGAATTATGCATTGTGTCATTTTACATGATTTAATTGTCAGCGTTTATGTCAATCTGACAGAGATCGATTTACACTACTCTAATATAGCAAAATATAACCTAAACGCCTAAAGACTTGTATGCTTTTTTTGATTCCGCAACCGTACCATCGTAATCAGAAAAACCGACTACACTCGAAATTTTAGTTAATTGAAGCGTGCTTTAAAATGAACTTGTCATTTTGACATTAATATTATTTTGAAATGGATGAGATTTTATAGGTTGACAAATACATGACAAATGGTGTCAAACCTAATGTTACACAACTAAATGTTTGGAAAATGGAAGTGTCGATTTTACTTCGCTGTAGTCGATTTTTATACATAAAAATCGACTACAGCGAAGTGAAATCGACACTTCAATTTTTCTAAAAATTTAGTTGTGTAACATTAGGTTTGACACCATTTGCCATGTATTTGTCAACCTATAAAATATCATCCATCTCACTCGATTCCAAAGAAATAAATATTCTCTATGATTACTAACATTAACAGCAAATTCAGTTGCAATTGCTCGAATACTGATTCCGTCTTGCAATCGCGTTTGAATTATTGCCTTCTGAATTGCTTTTAATTGGGGTATTTTTATTTAATTTGTCAAAATAATATTAATATCAAAATGACAGAAGTTCATTTTAAAGCACGCTTCAATTAACTAAAATTTCGAGTGTAGTCGGTTTTTCTGATTACGATGGTACATCATAACCTCATGTTTTTTATTAAAAGAAATTGCCGAATTCGGTAATTCTACTTTTTACTCCGTGCTTGCATCACGTGATTTGCCGAACTTAACAAAATGTAAGTCATAAAATACAGTTTGTTAAATGAATCTTTTTACGCATGTCATTGATTTTATCCGTATGAAACACATTAATATGTAGTTTCAAGCCAAGTAATAAATAGTAAATGTTAATGTTTACAACAGTGGTACCATTTCTTAAAAAGCGCAATTCCGTAATTTACGCGGCAAATTTCCGTAGTTTAAAAATTAATTCCGTACATAATATTCTTACCAGTAAAATAAAAGAAAAAGGTACTTATCGTACCTACATAACTACTCTGATAACAGTGATAACTATACTTGGATTGCACAATAACGAACTAAACAAAACATAACCAAATATACACATGTAAACTACACTTACAAACCGCGAACCGGTATTTCACAGTGTTGCCATTCCGCTACTCTATTGTCCGTTTCAAAATTAAAAAACCACAACCTGTTGAATTATGTTGCCAAAAAGCAAAATTCACAGATATATTTTAGTTGGTACTTCACATTGTCGTTATACAAACTGGTCAAGAATCACTGTTTGAGTTGGCAGTGCTGAATTTTATTTTTAAATGGTACAACTGGAGTAACTTTCGGTTGTGGAAGGTTTGACACTGACAGCCGTCAGTTTATAAACGTCATTTGACATTTCAAATTCAAATTAAAACGCTAATTTTTATTCACATAACCTACAATCTTGTCACTATTGATGTTACGTGAAATAAATCAACAAAATCCGGTTGCAGTGTTGCAAATAGCCGAATAAAAAAATGCTCTTAATTGTATTGCCACTCAAACAGTTATTCTTGACCACTTTGTAGTTTATGCGCGTCAGTAATTTTGCTTATGATGTCGCAAAAACACAGAAATCTTTTAAATTGTGGAGTTGAAATTTTCTTCCCCCTAAATTTATCACTAGCAGGTACATGCAGCAGCGTTGCCGGTCCTATCCACGGGGTGAATTGCGAGGTTGGTGGTTTTTTGATTTTGAAACAGACAATACTTCTACTCCTACCTTAAAAAAATAATAATTTATTTTTGCCAAAGTTAAATGATATATTAGAAACACAAAAAATATGACTTTTTTTCATTAAAATGTAAATACAAGAAAAATCCGTACGGAATGATCTTTGACTCCGTATCCAGTCTGCATGGAATCTGTACATGTACGGAAATATCCGTACGATTGGCAACCCTGCTTTACAAACATTCGTATAAAGGTGTTCCTTTTTCAATCTGAAAGACTGAAAGAGTGATGTATACTACCCGCCACTTAAAACGAAACGCAATACCAAGGCCACAGCCGTAAGTAACCTGTGAGCAAATAAAAATGAGATTAGAGCAGGCGGTGCAAAGAAAATGTATGTCTGTGATTAAATAAAAAGTCAATAAATTTGACAGTCCGTGAATGTATTACATTAATTAATTCAGTTAATCACAGACATACATTTTCTTTGCACCGCCTACTCTAATCTGATTTTTATTTGCTCACTTTTTAGCACTGTGTAAGGTTCATTTTCGAACGAGTTTATTGCTTTTCGTTTTGCTTTTAGTGCCGGCGATGGTACGTAGATACGATAACTACATATAAAAAAAAATAGTTATACAGGTTGTTACAAATTCGAGGTTCACCATTGGGATCTCGGGAATGGTAAGAGATGAAAAGTCGGTTAAATTAGGGCAAAGTTGCGTATTTTAATGCTGAACAATAATCCGTTTTGAAAAATCTTCTACGATTGGTAGTTTTTGAAATATTTCCAAAAAACCGAAAAACTAATTTTCTTTTTTATTTTTTCCTGAAGTTATTATTGCAGGGATCATAACAAAATTAATACATTCTACAGGCACTTTTTTAAGCTCTTTACGATGACATCATTAGATCTTACTTAAAACGTTTCATCTCGTTCTGACCATCATCAACTTTATTTTTTCTTATGGGCGTCACTTTGGGTTTTAATACCATTAAATAGATCTATTTTTTCGGATGCTTTTCCATACATCTCATATCCCTATTTAATCATTTGAAACAGCTGGAGATGCAAGAAATTGTTGAAAATAACACTGCGAAGAAAAATATGGTATGCTGTGAAGACAAAAACAAAAAAAGTTTGTTATACCTTCGGAGTTTTATTTCGTTTATAACAAAAGCAAATTTTTGAAAAATGTTTAGATATGAAAATGAATAATGTGAATCCAGAAAAAACGTAGATTTTCAAAATATATTGTGCTAACAACAATTATTCATAGTAAGAGAACGATGAAGCAGTAGTTAATTGGGAAGGACAATGGAATATAGGTGGCGCTCAAAATGGCCGTCGTATGTGAGATGACCACAATAAATCTTCGGTTTTTGATCAGTTTAAGCTTAGGAAACGTACGGAACGATACTTTTTCGGTATAATAACAATAATAACTACGACACTGAGGCACACAACAGTAAATATTTGATTGTTCCACTGACAGTTTATCTCACATACGAAAGTTCACGTATAAACACCAGGGCGGCGACTCTTTCGTTTGTTCTTCCCAATTAGATACGTAATTAAATTATACATTTTTATTATTAAAGCAAGAAAGTATCACAAGAAATTATGTCTATAAAAAAACACTCATTCTTGTAAATTTAAAAATGTATTGTGCTAACTACAACAATTTAGTAATAGCAAGATAAATTTACTTCCGACAATACCCAGAAAGACACCATCCACAAAGAACAATGTTTATTAATTGTAAATTAGATAGAAATATTGAACTTTTTGAATCTTTTCATAAAACTCGAAGGACGCATCCAGATCACCTTAATGATGAAGAGAATGAAGAATTATTAGAAGAGGTAATTAATAGTTATTTATAAAATGTATAAAATTATGATGCCACAAGAAAGAATATTTCCTCGAGCAATAATATCTTTTAAAATCGAGTTTTCTAAAGACAGATCATTTGATATTTTCTTGCTTTAATAATAAAAATGAATAATTCAATTACAAATTTAATCAACTATTGCTTTGTCCTTGTCTTCTTAGATATTGTTGGAAGTAAATTTCGCTCGATATTACTAAATTGTTGTTGTTAACAGCACAATAATTTTTTTAATTTACGTCATTCTTGGATTCATAACATTCAATTTTAGATCTAAAAATTTTACTAAAATCAGCTTTTGTGATATACGAAATAAAACTCAAAAGGTACATGAAAGCTTTTTTTGGTTTTTGTCTTTACTGCATACCATATTTTTCTTAGCTTTGTTATGAGCCTCGAATCTGTAACAGCCTGTATACTAAAAATTGGTTTTCAACTGGATTCACATTATCCGGGCAATGAGCGTTACGTTTCGGTTCTGGCAATTTTTTTTCACTTCATAATTAAAAAGAGGATTTTTAAAATCGTTTCAACTAAGAAATGTAAAAAAAATAATAGCATCAATTTTATATCCACGAAACGCCAAGTCTATTCAGGATGCAGTTGATTTGATTTCAGCTTTTCTGAACGTTTAACATAATTCCCTGGATTAAAAAGAAATTACATAAACAAATAACTAGAATCATCGTCCTCTATTGGAGAATCGTACATTTTTAAAACGTACAATAGATGAGAGCGGCCCGAATTCTTAACCTACCTTAACGTTCGGTTTTTTACTTTATTACCCCATAAACTGTCGCGCCTCAGATGATATGATGAAACACATTTAGTTCGTTCACTCCGTTCGTTCACTAACGTTGTAGTGGCGAGTAATTAGTTGGTGTAGTTTATACTTTTCATTTTTAAGTTTATTATGTAAGTGTGTGTGTGGGTGTGTTGGTGGTGCGATGGGCAATTACACATTTCGAGAATACGCAGATTATTCGAACACATGTTGTAAGGTAATTGCCATTTGCGTAATTCGTCCACTTCCGAAATTGTTTCTTCCTCATGTGATCAAATTCAGTCTGATAGGCAAATAATTTAACAGACTGGCGTGGCGGAAGCAACAATTCTATTCAACAATTCCAATTTATTAATTGTACATAATTGTAGTAATTGTTGGATACAGAAACAAATAAAAACGTTACAAGCGTTAATTATTTATCGTACATTATTAAGACTTAGCAAATTTGATGTAATTACGGTTTGCATAAATGTTAGTGCGATGAAAACGCATGCTTTTTTCAAAGTGTTCGTCTTTAACACGTCTTGCGGTCAAGGCCAAACTTAAAAGCCTGTCATAAATTTTTTCGTTTACGATAGATATTTACTGTCTTCTTGCAGGCGCGTGCCATTCATAAAACAATAAAAATCGCTCGTCTTGTTTCATGGCGGCAGAAATTTAAATCGCTACGGTATTTCTAAAAACATCGGCTCCAAATTATCCAAATTTCAAGTTGCACCGATTAAAAAATTTTATTAAGATATTTTGTTTGAAATAATGTCAGAAACGTGTCCCTTAAGTTTGGTGCATCTTCAATGAAACACCCTGTATATTCTGCCTAAGTGTAGACATTAAGATATCGTTTTAATTTTACATTACTGATGCTCTACTAAGTCAAACGTCGGCATATAAATCCGAAAAGAGCCAGCTCTTCGACGGTAAGAATGAATCCATTAACGAGCAAGTGTGATCTCATAGAAGTTACAAAAAAGTTACGAGTGTCATTGGCTATTGTGATTAGCGGAGCAACTAATATTGCGAAGAAAGGGGATGTACCCCGTCATGTTCCCCTACTATGCCCACGCCAGCCTCTAAATATTACAGCAATAATTGTAATTTACAATTTGTAAATTAACTTCAATAAGACTCCTCAGCTAAAACATAAATAAAAATATTTATACTCAGAAATTGTTACCATTTGTTGCAATTATACAGCAGATGCTAAATGTAAAGTTTATAATTTTTATTATATTGCATTGCATACGTGTAAAGCGACTTTTACGAATACTAAATACTATTTCCGGAACTACATCCGCAACTGAAATTATTATTTCGGTTTGAGATTTACGTTACCGAAATATTATTTCTGTATAAACATAAAGGTATTTAACGGTAACGGTTTGAGAACGTGTAACAGATACCGGAATGGAAACTAATTTCGGTTGAATACTATGCACATTTACCGTTTACGATATTATTACGGTAGTCCCTGGTTGAAAATTGATCCTATGTTAATAAGGCCTTTGTGAACGCAAAGTAGACAAAGGCCTTATTAACATAGGATCAATTTTCAAAAACAGTTTCACAATAGTGAAAATGTTTTTGGTGAAATCTTAGTCAATTTTTAATTGAAGACCTTTAATAGAATTTACAAAATAATTCATTATTTATTTGTTATTTAACAGAATACTCACAATGAAGCTGGACAAGAAAAATGAATAACTTGTCAATTTGATTATTGTTTAAAAACGAAAGGTTGTCAGTGTTGCCGCGCATTACAACTAAAATTCCCCATATACTAAGGAGATCCAATTTTTGACAGTATTTTTCATATTTTTGTTCAATAAGTAACGCAAAGTAGAAAAAATAGTATATTTTACACGTTTCACAAGAGGCATTGTAACACTCGTTCTGTTGCGGCACTCCGAGCTCGCTTCTCTTCGCTCATCGTACCCCAACCCCACTCGTGTTACAATAAACCTTCTTGTGAAATTTGTAAAATAATATACTATTTTGTTTATTTTGGTCCCCTGAATACATTTTCCAAATATTGGAAACCTGGAATATTGGATACCTGGAATATTAGACACCTGGAATTTGGAGGTTCCCACAGAATACAAGTGAGAGTCAACAGACGGGATTGCTTAAATATATTTCTTGTGCAGTAATTATGTTATTATTTTATAAACAAATTCAAGAAATTTTGGTATAAGATGCGGAAAATTATTCATTTTAGTAAATATAAATTCAAAGGAAATTAATAATAATTATGTTTTCTTTCAATTATTTGTTGTTTAGGTGCACATTAGCTAGATACCATTAATCAATTATTTAGTGAAATTAATTTTATACATGAACATAGACCACTTATTCGAAACTGATTTTCTTGAATTATCTCGTTATTTTGTAAGCAGATTTAAGAAATTTTGGTATTCCGGTAATGACATAGAAAATCTCTGCCGAATGAATTACAAAAATTACTATATTACTATTAAAAAATTGCGGTTGCACAAATTTTTTGACAACTAGCAGTGCAATTATTTTCTTAATTAGAAATTCAAAATCAGCATGAAAATTAGGGAATCCGTAATTTAACCGAATTTCTATTTTCAAAAATAAGAAAGCAATGATGAACGGTTCAAATTGAACAGACTGTATACCTACAGATTCCTTTTTTGTAAATTACCTAATTTTCTCTTGGATTGTAGAATATGTATTTATTAATTATATAATCGCATTATTCAAAAATATTTTAAAAAGTAACCTCCTTCAAATTACCCCAGGAATTACCCATTCTTATTTTAACTGGAAACGGTACAGAAAGCTTCACCGATTCTTCCATGGAACGTTTGACAATTTTCACAACAGTATCAAAATCTTTTACAGGTACGTCATATATAAGTTCATCGTGCAGATGCAAAACAAGCTGGGGCTTATTTGTAGACATTTTAAATTCATCCTGGAATCGGTTATTTATTATCACCATTGCATTTTTCACTATATCGGCAGCAGAACCCTGAATAATTGTATTAACGGCCTGTCGCTCAGCTTGATCTAATAGTAGATCATTAAATTATTATTAAACATCATTAAAACTTAACAACTTACTTCTCGAAAGAGCATGCTGGTGGTTAATAAGAGGTAAATAACGTCGTCTAGAAGTAATTGTTTCGACGTAACCATCTTCTTTACATTTTGTTATGGTTGCTTCAATGTACTGTTTGATTCCTGGATATCGTCCATGAAACTCCTGCAAATACTGATTAGCATCTTCCTCTGATACACCCATTTGTTCTGAAAGACATTTCAAGCCCATGCCATAAACAATTCCATAACATATTTGTTTTGCTCTTTGTCTTAAGTGATCTGTTACCTAAATAAAATTTAATTATTGTTGCTAATTTAGAAATTTTATTTATTTACCTCATTTACTGAAACACCATTTAATTTAGCTGCTACAGATTTAAATATGTCCTCATCAGATTTCATAATTGTACAAAGTAATGAATCTTTTGAGAAATGCGCTAGAAGTCTTAATTCCAGTTGACAATAATCAGCAGATAATAAAATATACGAATCAGAACACACAAAAGCATTTCTGCAGCTAATGAATACAGTTTTATTGCTAATAGGATTTAAAATTTCAAAATTCTTGGGTACATTTTGAAGATTTGGTTCGTGCATTGTAATACGTCCTGTTGCACTGCGCACGATGCTGCAACCATGAATTCTGTCAGTTTTTACCATACGTAGCATTGGATATACCATTTTTGATAATGTATTGTTCAATTTGCGCCACTGAAGAATTAACGTAGCAATTGGATTCGGGCTCTGTTCTAAAACGTGTTTGTTCGTATTCACACGTTTACCTCTATGTAATCCCAAGACCTTCGCCACTTCGATTGGAGAACTAAGTGAAAATTTCCTGCCTGCTAATTCGTATGCTTTTTTCTCGAATGCGGATGATTGGTCATTTAAAATGTCACTAAGATTTTGAAGTTCTCGCAGTTTTAAACCAATTCCTACCAGTTCCATTTTCGTTAATACAAGTACAGTATTCATTTCAATGTCTATTAAGATAAAAGTTTTGAATAAAAAATGTAAAGAAAATAAAGATCATTTTCTAAAGAGTACCTCACACCGATCAATAATATTGTTAGCACTGTCTTTCATTTTTATTCTATTATTACTTCTCCAACAATGGACGCGAACGATTTACGGACGATGGGAAAAAAGCATCATCTTTTGACCAGAAAATAGGAAACTTAATGACCGAGATGGGATCTTAATAAAATGTAAAAATAAAATTGTAAACTATATTGACTCTACAAGTACACCCAAAAACATGATTTTTTTTCAAATTTTGACACTGACGGTGCAGATATCAAGTAAACCGACAATGGAGCTGCAATTTAATTGAGCACATGTTATAAGTTATAAGTAAAGCCATATTTTGTTGTTGAACTTGGTAACTATTTTTGTGTTAAACCCATGACGTCACCACTAATTTGTAATCAAATTTAAAGTCTGTGATTCGAACCTACTCTGTCCGTAAGTTCTACTGTGCGATCCAAAGTTATTTAGGGGCTCTGAAAAATAAAATCAGAATGTTATCTAAATTGATACAACTAATCTATTGATCATCTGTCAAATTTGAAACGTCAAGATACGTTTGACGACAGTATAGAAAATCCTCCTAAATCTTCTAATTGAATACATAAGTGTTTGTTAAAATTATTTAATATGATAACGGCCAATTTCAAATGCCCTGGGATTGGTTGATGACCAATGACTACCTTGTTCCAGAGCATTTCAACAACTAACAGATTTGACAAAAGTCAGAAAGCAAAAGTCAAAGTAAAAGTTTTGAATCAAGTTAAGACTCTGATTTTATTTTTTATAGCCTCCCCTTATCTAAATAATTTTGGATCGCACAGTATCACAGTTCAGCATGGCGTAGACGATCAGCTATCAAAAGCTGAGGTTAATTATTTGAGAAACTTGTTTGTAGATTGAATATTAACGGCATTTAGTGTAATTAAACAATTGTGAAACGGCAATATGTAACTAGGTGATTTAATTGTTACCGTGGATGAGAAAACTTATAATGTCCTTACTACTAATTTATTTGCTTAGTACTTTTTATTCATTATTACGGACAAAATCACCTCTATTTAAAACAACATACACTTTTTTTATTGTTCACGTCTTAATAAAATATTACAGGTCCAAATAAATTTTTGATAAAGGTAGGCCACGGGAGATAAATTATTACAAATTATTTCATAATTTCATTAAAATATTTTCTAGTTCTTGAGTAGTTAAGTAAAATTGAAGTTTAATTTGCCACCTTTTGCAACTTGATGCGTCACTAACTTCAAAAACTGCTTGGTGTTGTATATTACAGTGGCGGATTTAGAGGAGTGACCCCCCAGGAGTGTGGAACATCTTTTTAATGATTCATAAAATTAAATATTTTTAGTGGTCTTAATTTGCATCGACCATCAGTTCTATTTCCTCACTACGAGAAGCGTTCAAATATGAGTGAGAATCTAGTTGCCTTGAGCATAGGAAACAATGGATGGAAACAAGCGCTCTGGGATATTCCAACTGGCATATTCCAACTTGTCATTAGTATATATATATATATAGTCCATATCCCAATTACCTTTCGGCGTAGGGTTTGTTTATACATTCATGTATCACCTCGCACGAATTTTGCCCATCCTTTTCGTTCTTCTGCTAATGTTCTTGCTTCTTTAATTGTGCTCCCTCTCTCTTTCAGTATTTTTCCTATTATGTCGTTCCAGTTTGCTTTAGGTCGCCCTCTACTTCTTTTATTCTGATTTCTTGCTTCCCAAACTCTTTTGACATTTCTATTTCCATCCATTCTTATCAGATGTCCCCACCAGCTAAGTTGCTTCATTTCGATGTATTTTAGAATCGGTTCAACCCCTAGTTCTTTCCTTATATTTTCATTTCGTATTCGGTCTCTCATGGAAATCCCTGCAGTTTTGCGAAGATATTTCATCTCTAGTGCTTGGACTTTACTTTTAGTCTTCCTCGTTAGGGTCCATGTTTCGCATCCGAATGTGAGAATTGGCCTGAATATGGTTTTAAACACAGTTATTTTTGTTTTTCTTGATACTTCTTTCTTGTTTATAAAGTTATTTTTCATTGCATGGTAAACTTTTAATGTCTTTTCTAATCTCTCGTCCGTATCCTTGTCTTGTGCACCATTTTCTTCTATTGTCACTCCCAGATATTGAAATTGTTTGACTTGTTCGATTTCCTGCCCTCCTAAATGTATTTTGGCTGGTTGATGCTGCCTTGATATTACCATGATTTTCGTCTTTTTCACATTAATTTTCATACCATATTTTTCCAACGTTTCGTTCCATATGTTCAGGTTATTTTGTATTGCTGCTTCGCTTCCTGCCATTAGGACTACGTCGTCTGCGAATGCACATTCTGATACCTCTACGGGTTGCAGATTTCTATAACCCACGTGCAATTTTTTTACCTTATATCCGCATTCCTTTATTACGTCATCCATAAGTATGGTAAATAATATTGGGCTCATCACTCCGCCTTGTCTGAGGCCTTCCTTTGTTTCAAATACTTCTGATTTCCTATTTCTACTAATTACGTAGTTCGCATTTCTGCTGTATAGACTTTTAATTGCTTTGACAAGGCTACGATCCACTTTCCTATTATTTAAACTTTCCCAGACAATCTCTCTTCTCACTCTGTCAAACGCTTTTTCCAAATCGATAAATGCGAAATATGTTTTAGTATTGCGTTGTAGTGTTTTTTGCACTATTTGCTTTAAAGTGAAGATATGGTCTTGTATGCTTCTGTTTTTCCTAAAGGCACTCTGCGCTTCTGACAATGTCGGTTCGATGATGCTTCTTAGTCTGTTTTCCAATATTCTTTCATATACCTTGAGGGCGGTACACAGTAGAGTGATGCCTCGGTAGTTGTTACATTCGCGTCTATCTCCTGTTTTGTGTATAGGCACAATTACTCCTGTTTCCCAATCTTCTGGAATCTTACCTTCGCTCCACGCCTTTCTGTAGACTTCTAGTAGTAAATATTCCCCTTTTTCTCCCATGTATTTCAACATTTCTCCTGTTATTTTATCATGTCCCGGAGTTTTACCGTTCTTTACTGCTTTCAGTGCAACTTTTAATTCTTCTTTTGTAATTTGTCCGTCAGTTTCCACTTTTTCTAATATTTGTCCTTCGTCAACATCTGTTTTTTCCTCTTCTTCGTTTGCTCTTAGTAATTCCTGGAAATGTTCCTTCCATCTTTCCATTACCTCACGATCTTCTGTTATGATCTCACCTCTTTTATCTTTAATTGTTGTTCCTTGTTTATTTTTGCCTTTCCTCATTGTCATTAGTAATAATCAAATTCTTCTCCTTTACGCCTGCCAATAATAAATTAGCATCTCCGAGAAAAAGTATCGTGTTTTGTTGCACACCACATAATCTTTAAATTTTTAGTGAATGAAAGTGTTTTACCATCTGAAATCTTTACAAGACTTCAAGTCCAGTTAGAGGATGAATGTATGCCCAAGGAATGGGTGTTTGATTGGATGAAAAAATTTCGAGAAGATCGAGAACCGCGTAGAAAACATATTCCATGTGAGACAACCGAAAATGTCCTTAACTCCTGACAATGTTGGGACGATTGATCAATTTATTCGGGTTGATCGTTGGATAACTGTGACAAAATTTTTAAGTGGCCACAAATTTAGCGATAATAAAGAACTCATTACAACTGTGCAAAACTGGATACGCACGCAACCAAAAACCTTCTTCGCAAGTGGTATACGTAAGCTTCCAGAACGTTGTCGCAAGTGTATTGCAGTCGAGGGGGACTGCGTTGAAAAATAGTATGTAATAAATAAAGACGTTCTAAACTCATTCTCACTCATATTTGAACGCTCCTCATATTACAAAGATACAAAGTCTAATAGGTTAATGTTAAGAAAAAAAGAAGGCTTCATTTTATCATTTAAAGAAAAGTTTTAACTGAATGTTGAAAATAATGATCAATAACAAAATAACGATATATATTTTGTAGAGTGATCCTCAAAAGTCTGGAATAAAATTCATAATTTCTTTAATTTTTGGCGATAAAGTCCACCAAGCTCATAATTTGTTTATTTAATATTTTTTTGCTAAATCCTTCAGGCCTTAAATTTTATATTTAAAGACACATTTTAGTGCAAAAATCTTTTCTCGAACGGCATTTGTTTTTCCGCTGGCGACGTCATTATTCATTTTTTAAATGGCAACTCTAACTTTTTCATGCAGATTTTGATCATCCTTCCTTTCAGTAAAATCGCTAAAAATAAGTACAAGTTTTTCGAAAAAAATAGACATTACAAAAATACAATTTTATTTTAATTACGCTGCCATGAAAATCTGAACAATTTGCTCATTGGGGAATACTGAATAGTTTCGTTAATTTTTATTTGTTTTGTTTTCAATTTCAAGATTATCATTAAAATAAAATAAAATTGTACTTTTTAACTGTAAAGTCTAATTTAACTGACAGTAAGGACGACCAAAATCTGCATGAAAAAGTTAGAGCTGCCTTTAAAAAATAATAATAATGAAGTCGCAGCGGAAAAACAAATACCGATCGAGAAAATATTTTTGCGCTAAAATGTGTCTTTTTAAAAGTAAAAATTTTGCAAAAAAAAACATTAAACAAACAAACTATGAGCTTGGTGCGCGACTTTATCATCACTCTGTGTAAGTAATACATACATGTGTTAATTATTATTACAAATAGAAACTTAAATTTATTCTCATGTCGAACAAATTTCGGATTTTAAGGCGTAGCATGTAATCGAAATTTTGTTTTGTAAGCCACATTCTAGAATTAAATGCTTGGTTTACTACTACTGCTAGCACCTATACCACTTAAAACTATTGTGCCCTCCCCTACGAAAAATCTTAAGTCCGCCGCTGGTTTATTAGAAGGGAGTCTAAATTTAAATCAGTTTTTTTATGCGCGTTAGTCGACCAAGCGGAGACGGCATTCTAGAATTAAATGTTTCGTATTTCCTGGCCACAATGAAAATAAAAGAATTAACCGTGAATAATTTTTTTATTATTGATATTTTAGAAAAACGCTCGGATAGGTAAGTTTTAGATTTAAAAAGCATACATTTTCCAATAAAAATTAGTCCTTGACAATATTTTGTTTTTGAGTAATGATGTCATTGATATATTTTTTAAATGGCAACCTCCATTTTTTTTTCCTTGATTTTGGTAGGTTATTTAGTTCTCTCTCCAACCATATCAAAATTTATTATGTTTGTGAAGAAAATTTTGAGAGAAAAATTATTTTAATAGGAGTATGATATATTTAAAATAAGCTACCAAAATCAAGAAAAAAATTCGAGCGTTTGTCTAAATTATTAAAAATAAAAAAAAATTATGAATTTTATTCCGATCTTTATGAACGCACAGTAATAAAACATGTAAATACATACAACGTTATAAGTTTCGCGCAACTTAAAAACTAGCGTAATACAAGGCTAGCATATATTAGCAAACACTATTTTCATATTTTGGAAATACATAAAATATACTTTAATCTAGTGATAATCAGCTAACCAATAACAATCAAGAATACAACTAAATTGCTGCGTGAAATATAAAATTATAAAAGTGCTTTGATGGACTTATTAAATTTATTATTAAACATATTAAAATGCTCGACTTACCTCCAGGAACCGAGTCCATAATGATACTATCAATAAAACACACAATTTGTGCACCACAATTTATGTATCACAAGTAACATCAGGCAGTTTATTTTGGAGTATAGACGTTCCACTGTAGATATTTAAGTAAAATAAGTGGGGTAAGCGCTCAAAATTTGATCGAAGGCTGCAGAAAGATTCACCCTCACAATGGAGTGTAATTGAGGGTGAGAAAACAACTTTTATTTTTACTGGTTCTGGCCAAGAAATCGCGAAAATTCCCCACTGTGCGTCGTCGAGCTCGCCCACTGTTATCTATGCATCGTATACTGGTTACGACCCCACTCTTTCGAAGCGTACGTTCATGATAAATCATACTAATTAAAACCTAAACTCTCTGTTTATTAGACATACATTTACAGTTTCATGACAGAGGCGAGACATAGTTGGGGGCGAGGCAACACTCATTTTATAGAGCGCAGACTACTTCGTAATAAATACGTACAAATTCCGCAGGGGCGTGTTCGAAAATTCAGAGCGTAAGGCTATGTCCTAGCTGGACGGGCAAAGCGAGCGTGCGTTACGGGCGCTCACCGACCGCAACGTAAAACGCGTGAGACGCACACGATTGTGTCCTACGTAGCTGCGGGCGTCAAAGATTCTGCACAAGAATTGTTCCGAAAAATGTTAGCATAATTTTCGTAAGAATTCTCGTACGTGTAAAACAGCTCTTAGAATAATTACCGGCCATTCTATACAATTCATATTGCTTCTAAAATATGCAAGGTGTGTCACTTTTGTCATTAATTGGAACGCTATAAACCATTATATGTAATTAGAAAAGTGGTTTACGGAACGTAGGCCCCCGGCGCGGCGTCTCGCCCCTGGCACTTCGCCTCCAGCATTTCGCCCCTGGCACTTCGCCCCCAGCATTTAGCCCCCGAACAGTTAGCCCCCAGGGCATTTCGCCCCCACACCGTTGGGCCCCCGGTATTTGGCCCCCGGCAATTGGCCCCCGTCAGTTGGGCCCCGGCAGTTACTTCGAATGATTTTATAACTTTTTAATGTCCATGCACTCTTGTCTGAAAATTTTATGCATATTACGTTTAGGAATGGCGTTATTTAATTAATGCACCACTATTTCAATGGTTCAGGGTTGTTTACGTATACGTTAATTAAACATTTTCAAAGAAGTTTATTTAGAAATTTGAAATTTTGTCAGTAGTGATTAACCGTGGAGGACACTTTAATAAATTAAAACAGGTCTGGTAAACTTCCGGTTATACTCAGAATCGATACCTACTCGCTTAAGTTAAATGAATTGCTATCATTTTCATTACATATTTCAAATCAACATGAAAACAATTTTTTTGCGAATTTTATATCCTAATTTTTGACATACTGTGTTGCGAATCTCATTGTAATTTTTCTGTGTTTCATTTGAAGATGTGATATTATGCTATCTTGAACTGTGGAACTCGAACAGTTGAACTCTGCAGCGTTTTCATTTAGGCTGAAGGATTTTTTTAAGGTATACTTAACATCTTGGACTAAAAGGACTAAAGCACAAAAAATTACAAGGAGATTCGCAGCAATAATGGCGTCAACACAAATCTTTCAAAAATTAGAGTATAAAACTCGAAAAATCGCAAAAACGGTACAATTTAGGGATAAGGACTTTCTCTTTGGGTGGTATGCATAAAACGAAGTAGATGCTAATACATCAGTATATATTCTCCTTTCTGTATACACTTTCCGGGTAAGTATTTTCGTAAAAGCAGCCATAATATTTTATTATAATTCTTACCGCGTGTCGGAGAAGTTTACTAAATAGCGGCTTCACTTAAATGAAGTGATACTACGCGGCAGCCGAAATTTGATACTTTTGAAGTAAGTACCTAGATACCAGTAGGTGCTTCTACAGGGTGTTAATAAAAAAACTATACACCGCTTGGCAGGTGATAGTAGAGGTCAAAACAAGAAAAAGATTCTAATAAACCCATATCCAATTCTCAATACAGGTGTCCACGCCATGTGTTCACTCTTCTAGAATTTTTATTTTTTACATAAAATTCGGGAGCGATAAATTAAATAAAACGCTGAATTTTCCGACATACCACTGGCCACCGCAGGACTTCCGGTTTCGCCAGAAGTGATATCAACTTTCTTATTTTAAATGGAACGCCCTGTATATTTTTACATATTTGGATACTACAGATCATTGTGAGTCCGAATATGTATCACTTGGCAATTTTGGTTTCCATGACAACGAAAAAATTTTTGTTTTGTTTTTCAGTATGCAAAGCTATGTATGGCGTATTTTCATTCTAATGCGACCAAGTAATTCGAGAAAGCAACTTCTTTGGTTGCACTTTGGTTTATCAATTTTTACAGCATACGAAATTTTCATTAGTTCGTAAATTATTTTTTTTTAACGGAATTTATTTAAAAAACACTGTTTATGCCAGAGAAATTAATACAGAAGATGAACTTTGGCAGAGAGTTGTAAACGTTTGTCAGCAACTGAAAAATCAAGTTGCTTTCAATCAAGTGGGCAAGTCTCTTCGACGGCGAGTGCAACTTTGTTTACAACAGCAAGGACGACAATTCGAACATCTTCTGTGATAATTTTAGTGTGTTAAATTCGTTATTGATTGTTTGATTCTTTTTTAATTAAACCATACTTCAAATATCTTGAATATTGAACCTGGGTTTATTACAATCTTTTTTTGTTTTGTTCTCTGCTATCACGTGCTAAAGTGTGTAAAGTTTTTATATTAACACTTGTATACCGGCGATGGCTTATTTTTCCAGTTAAGCTGCAACATGCCATCCCAAATTTAATTGCAAGAGTTGATAAAGAATTTAACAAAATAACCCTCTATTTGATATCAGCGTATTAAAAAAATGTTTTATTAAACTACGCTAAAAAACGCAAGAAGTTGCGTTAAAAAACATAATTTAGGACCTAATGAAAATTTCACATGCTGTAAAAATGTTAATAAACCAAAGCGCAAACAAAGAAGTTGCTTTCTCGTATTACTTGGTCGCATTAGAACGAAAATACACCATACGTAGCTTTGCATATTGAAAAATAAAAAAAAATTTTTCATTGTCATTGAAACCAAAATTGCCAAGTGATACATATTCGGACTCACAATGATCTGTAGATTCCAAATATGTAAAAATATACAGGGCGTACCTGCGGTGGCCAGTGGTATGTCTGAAAATTCAGCTTTTTATTTAATTTATCGCTCCCGAATTTTATGTAAAAAATTAAAATTAAAATTCTGAAAGATGCGGATAGTAAGTACTACGCTACTATAGTATCTACTTCACTTTCGAAGTAGATGCTTGAAGTATTAGCAGATATTACGTTTTATGCATACCGCCCTTTGTTTTTGCACTGCTTTTCAATATCCAATGAAAATTATAGCATTCTATTTAAAATAAGCGAGTAGATATCGATTTCCATTACAACCGGAAGTATCACCAGGCTAGTTTTAATTTATTTTTATTTGTCTCCACGGATAACCTCTACTAATAATATTTAAATTTCTTCTTTGAAAACTTTTAATGAACGATCAAGTAAAATGCTGTTGTTTAATAAAAAATCAGATGTGTCTGACTGTAATTTAATTTTTTTTCCTTTCTACGACCGGTTTCGTTCCCATTGGAACATCATCAAGTAGCTATATTAGAATTAAAAAGCGCACACACGTGCCGCACGTGCGTTGGCGACCGTAGCCATTTTAAGATTTATTTATTTTAATAAATGTTGGTGGGGATTAATTAACTTTAAGGACACTAACTAAACAAACATCGGTGATTTACACGTACTGTACAGTCTATGCACGGTATGATAACTTAAATGACAACAGTGGCTACAAAGTTATAGTACAGCTAACGACCACTAAAGCGCTTCAGTCGCGTGATTTAAATTACGCGCGCAACATCCAACATCTAACCACAGAATAAGAAATAATCTGTATTCTGTGATCTAACCTTCGCTTCCTGAGCGGATGCACCTGAGGTATTTCCATGTCCACCATATTGACAAATTCGCATTCTGAGCTTCGTATGGGATATCTTTTTGCAAAAATTCGTGTGTATATTTAAAGAAGCAGGAACTTTTTTATGCGCCAAGTATGTATGTAAATTAAAATTAAATATGCATGTAAGCTCGATTAAATTCCTCTGATTGTGTGTTATAATTTATAATCTAGGCTAGGTATTGTATTTAAGGATTAAATATTTACAGTTGATTCTTGTCCGATGAAATTTGTATCACAAAATCTTTTAAGCGGACACTAAATCGCGCACTATACACTTTACGTTTCACCGTCGTTCGACAGCTTCGTCAGAAGTGAAAAATATGTTGTCAAAATAAACAAGGTTGTCAACGGAAACTGAAAGGATTAAAGTAAAATTATTGTTATAGGTGAGACCATGGGTATACAGAAGTGTTGTGTACCAGGATGTGTTGATAGAGTGTCACGAAGATCTCGTTTTCTACATCCAAAATCTGGCAGAAACCGTTTGCAAGTATGGTTGCAAATTATTAATAATCCAGAATTAGTACATTTACCGATAGAAAGTATCTATGCAAACAAAAGGGTTTGTGGCAGACATTTCACTGAAGACCTGCTTGTACGAAACAAAAGAAATTTAAAATATAATGCAGTTCCATCTTTATATGTACAAGGTAAAGTTTTAGTTTCTACTTAAGTAAATGAAAAATAATTAGCAGTAGCATAAGTAATAACAGAATAGTACATTTTGTCAATAGGTCAGACATCAGTATCATGAAAAAAATTATCTTACTGAAAATTAACTCGGTTAATTTATATTTTCACTCTTACTTGCATTGAAACGCAGTCATTCTTACTCACATTTTTACCTCGAGTATCGAGTGAATATTTTGTAAACTGCTAAAATGTCATAAGCTAATAATTGTTATAAATTAGAAAATGTCTAATTACTGCTTACAGAACAGAAAAATTCTAAAAATGTACGCCTAAATTTTCAATACTGTGCTTTTTCTGTTCGTTTTCAAGCAATAATTACATTTTAATTTATAACTATTGCATTTATAACATAAGAATGGGTTATTGTTACTATTCTATTTATAGATTTATTTACTTTGTCTTTGCAGGAAAGATGAACTGCTGCTTAGGAGGAATACAGTTCTTTGTCAAATGAGTGATATTTTATGCGGAATTTGTGTTATACATAATACGTTTTGAAGATTGTCTCAACATCATTTCTTGTTGCCAAAAAGTATGCGAATCAAACATCGTATAGTTTATTCTTGTTCGTACATCAGAAATATTTAAGAAGTTTTGATTAAAAGGAAGATTGGTTGTTTTCACAATAGCCATTTACGAAAATTAACCCGGTGGATGCATCGTACTCTATTTTTCTCACTCTTACATGCACTAAGTCTCTTAATGTTCTCTCTCACACTTCTAACCCAGTTATCAACCGAGTGAATTTTCGTAAACGTCTATTGGCATATCTTTTCTTATTTGTAGATTACTAGTTAGCTTTGAATGCTCTGCCTGTATATATATAACTTGACCTATTAAATATATATTACACAAGAGTTTACGTTTTATTCATATGACAGCAAATTTAAGAGAACATCAGATCTTTCGTTTCTCCTTCTGTTGCCATGATTCATACTTTCAGAACAAGAAATTTCTTGGTGAAATTATTTTTTGTGTATCAAGGAGACTATTCGTAAGCAAAATCATACAGCACCCTCAAGCAGGTCATTATTATTTTTCTTAATAATTATTACATTTCACTAGTTCTCCGCTGATTAATACAACTAAATAAGTTAATCTAAATAAAATTAAACAACAACTAAATAAATTAAACAATAACTTTAGCGTTATGAGCCGTCATTCCTTCGATATCCTCACTCAATATTACTTTTGCCACCTTACCTGCTTCTTTTTTATTAAAACTGAAAATTTAAGGTTGGAAAAGTATAGAGTAGTGTTGAAGTAGGATGACGACGCCTTAATGTTATGGAAGATACGAGTGTAGTCAACTTTCAAATTTAAATAATTCCCGCCTATTATTGAGCTTTAACTAACGACCACCTGTGGCGCTAAAAACAGTGTGGTGGATTCTTATTATTGAGTTACCAATCTTCCTTTATCTATGAGTCTATGTTAACATGGCGGAATTGCCCTGTGTGGCGTAGTTTCGATAAATGATATTTTTTAAATATTTTTATACATGACGCCATCTACAAACACACTACCTAACTTATAACAACTTACAGCTACCTACAACAATGAACGGTTTACTTGAATAACCTTTATATATTTAAAATTTAAACGTTACATTAATTTCAAATTCATGTTTGATTATAAAAATACCTGCTAGATAGCAGTACAATTGACACATGTGGTGATTATTCCGTAGCCAAAGAAAATACTGTGACCACGACGAGAAGCCCGTAAATTGAAGTGTTTGTGACGAAATAGAAGTCCGTACCTAAGACAACTATTAATTTTTAATCCTAGGCTTTTTAAGCGTAGGATTAAAAGTTAATGTCTAGTTTCACAAAGAATACTTAATAATGCGGTTAAGCCAATTCTCCCATTAATGAGTGTCATTGAACAAAATTTAACAATAAATTTAAACAACCAAATATTAATTGCTTTAATAAATTAATCAATGATTAGGTCGTACTCTGTAACTTTTAAGAGGCTGTTAATATTTAAAGATACGTTACAATTTAAAATACATTTATATGATTGGTTGTTACCACAGCAAAAAAATTAACGTTTTTTGATACAGAACACGCCCTATTAACTACTTTTTGTGAAACTGGAGTAAAACTTGAAATGTCAACTTTATTTTAGTAAAATGACATTGAAAGCCCGCTGGAGTAAATAGTTTGTTATTGGATTATTTAGGATTAAAAGTGTGAATAATTATTTTTCGTGAACTATGAGTTATTTTTTGCCATCGATAAAAAGTCGGAACAAATTAGTTTACGAAAACCATTTGTACGTTTTTTCAAAAAAAAACAGCTGATGGTGAATATTCAATTTGGGTTTGAGAAAAGCGTAAAATATGCAAAGCCCGTGCATGGACAGTAGGTGAAACTTGTAATGTTGTCAGAGTCATAGGAGAGCATCAACACGCCGCTCAGGCCGGAAGACCAGAAGATCTACAAAATATGCATTTAATTAAACAACGAGCAATTGATACACAGGAACAACCTCAACAAATCATAGCCACTGCAGTACAGAATTTGCATGATAATGTTACTGTGTTGTTGCCACGCAAGGACAGTTTGAAAAATTAGAAATCAAAATGGTTTTCCAGCTTTACCAATAGATTTAGAAGGATTAATTCTGCCCCAGGTTCGCTTAAACATTTATTGTTTAAAAACAAAGTGTTTAAAAACTGTATACAGGGTGATGGGAAAATGGCGCACCCGCATCACACTACGATTATTTCGTGCTTAAAATTAAACATAAAACCGTTTTTAAAATCTTCCTAGAGTATGCAGTTATGATTTTAATGATTGATTTTAAGCTCCAAATATCGTAGTGTGGTGGGGATGTGCCATTTTTCCATCGACCTGTATAGTATTCTAAAAGTACTGCACGAATAAAATTATAATTAGTAGCAACTAGATGAATGTTTTCGCAAACTGATTTTGTTTTTTCAAATGTCTCAAAAACGTGTTCGAATTTTCAATAAAACCCAGGTTTTTTTACATTCAGTTTCTCAGCCAAAGTTTAGCTTTAACTTTACGGGCTAAATTCAGAAATGTTACTCATTCTCATCTCAATCTCAACTCATTCTCATTTTGACAGTTTCAGACATTTGAAATGTGAAAACACGTTTATATTTATATTAACTATATATGGAACAATATACTTCAAGCATTACTGGCTTATAACAGACCGATAAGAGTTCAGTAACATGAAAAGTAAACCGTTTCTGATTTTAAAAAATCATCAAATTATCAAATTGAGAATGAGATGGGAATGAGTAACGTTTCTGAATTGCCCTACGCTACGTTTTATTCCCATAAAAACAACTGCCTTTACAATTATTATGAGTGAGAATAAAACAAAGCTTAAAGTTAAAGTCTGACTGAGAAACTCGGGTCAAAAAAGCCATACCGTTATAAAGTCTGTTCAAACTTAAGTTGGCATTAAATTCCACGATGGCTTAACTGGACCAAAAGTACAGCTGAACCAATTTGGATGATATCTAGTATGACTTAGTACAAGAATGGAAATCCTGTTTTCGGGATGACATTTATCTTTTCTCATGAACCGCCAGTACGCGAAACATGTTTGTTAGGTCACAAATCGGGCAATATCCTTTTAAATATGGGGTCGATTATTTTGATCTTTTTATATTCAGAAAAAACATTTTTTTTATATTCAGAAAAAACATTTAATAGTAAACTTTTTTATGTAGGCTAATTTTCTTGCAAACATATAAAATGCAGTTAGACTATGCGCAAAGATTCAAATATAGCAAAATAATTTTTAATGTACTTACAATCAGTTCTAGAAGAAGGAATATTCCTTCTTCTTCTCACCAATGATGCTGATTTCCATTAATTTTTATATTTGACGTTAGTTGGCTGATGAAGATAAAATACTTTATCGAAACCGGCCGCTAGAATTAAATTTTCAAAACAATTAGGAAATACTATTATTAACAACTATCAAATCTTATTTTTGGCCCAGGAATCTATGGTAAAGCCATATGTCCGTGGAATTTAAGGACGGCCTGTATAAAACGTTTTCAAAAAATTGACTGTTTTGAGCTATACCTAAAATATTGTGGCGATTGCGGCGCCAGCCTATCGCGTGCGTCATCGCCGACGCGTCTTACACGAGAAACTTCGGCAGACAAGCGAGACTCTCCGTCTAGAATGATCTAGAAAGACAGCCCCGGTTTAAAAGCATGCGGCCGGATTCAACGGGAATTCAATGTTAGTCAGTTCGAATAGAATTCAGCGTCAGAGTTCGACACAAAAGTCCGCGTAATAAACTTTCGCTCGGCGGTTATAAATAAATTAGATTTAAGGTTGTAAATAAATTATTGTTAAATGTTAGTGTTAAATTAGTTTGCTTGTGAATAAATTAGTTATTAACTATTTCGTGTTTTATTTTAAAATAAAAATTAATGAACCTTTAAAAACGTTACATTGGTGCCAGGTGTTCGGTTAGTGAAAATAAATAAACAATTAAAATTAAATTGAATTTAAACAAAGTGCAGTGTCGAAAAAGAAACAATGGCTTCAAAGAAAGTGCCGTTAAAAGACTTAAAAGTGAACGACTTAAAAACCGAATTAGAAGAGCGCGAATTGGAAATTTCCGGAAAGAAATCGATTTTGCAATAAAGACTCCACCAAACGCTACTAGAAGCAGGAGAGGACCCGGAAAACTTTCTTTTTGAAATCTCCAGCGGACCTGCAGATTTAACTAAAATATTAGATGAGAAATTTCGAGAAATCTGGAAATTTCAAAGATGAATTGCTGGAACAATCCAGAAGTTTAGATGAGAAGTTTCGAGAACAATCCGGAAATTTGAAAGACGATCTTGGAAATTTGAAAGACGACCTAAGTAAATTAATGGAATACTCTAAAAGCACAGAAGAAAATGTGAAAATTTTAGAAGAGAAACTTGAAAATAAATTAATACAACAGTCGAGAAATCTGGAAACTAAATTACAAGAACAGTGTGATATAGTAGTAAAAATATCCGAAGAGACAAGGAATCTGCAAGAAAATGTCGAAGAAATACTATTCCAGCAGGATAATAAAATTAAGAATCTCGAGCAAATCATGGCAGGGTTGCGAGTGTTCGGGGATCCGTTACCAGCAGGAATGCCAGAAAATAATGAGGCCCAAACTGTGGTAGGACCAGCGGAAACTTCTAAATTGAAAATAAAACTACCGACGTTCGATGGGAAGTCTTCTTGGCCTAACTACTTCAAATAGTTTGAAGCTGCAGCAAAAGCGAATGGATGGACGGCCAGAGAAAAGGCCACTTCGTTAATTGTGGCCTTGAGGGGGGACGCTATCGATGTGCTACAAATGATGCCGCTAGAGGAACAAGAAGACTTCAACAAGCTGGTGAACCGGCTGGAGATGCGTTACGGCCAGGCGCATCTGGCCGACGTGTACCATGCGCAGCTGAGAAACCGTTACCAGAAATCCGGAGAGAGTCTTCAGGAATTCGAGGCTGATGTAGCGCGCCTAGCCCGGTTGGCATATCCTGCAGCTCCTGATGATTTCCTGCAATGTTTGACGCTGCAGACCTTCGTGGGTGGAATCCGTGATCCGGACAATCAGCAGGCATTGAGAATGTCCCACCCTAAGACATCCAAGAACGCATTGGCCTACGCCTTGGAATACGAGGCGACGAAGAGAGTTTCAAGAGGACACGTCAAGGTACGAGCTGCCATGGACTCCCCAGAAGAAGAACCCGCCAGCGTCCAGGTGCGATCTGCTGCAGAGGAGCGGCCCAAGGATTATACCACCACGGAGGATATTCGCCGCATTGTGGAACAAGTCTTGAGGCAGAAGAATCCTCTGGTGTGTTGGAATTGCCAGGAAGAGGGACATGTTCGCAGGCGGTGTCCCAAGGCCAGGCAGGAGCCTTCACGAAGGAAGCCACAGGGAAACTAAGCCGGGTCGGTGCAGAGGGGCAAACGTCGACCCGTATTCAAAGGCCCCCAAAGACAAAAGTCACGAAAGTGATAGCCCTGCGGCAATTAACCAGCAGTATCTTCGTGGATGCCACCATTGATGACATCCCTCACACCATGTTACTGGATACGGGTGCGACGAAGACTATCTTAAGACCCGACGTTATCACATCATCAAAACGCACCGAGCCGACTAAATGGAGACTGAGGACAGCAACCGGAACATCAGCCACTGTCCATGGTGAAGTTGAGGTGACTATTACAATTGGATCGACCCTCATCAAGCACCGTGCGCTGGTAGCGGAAATAGAGGACGAGGCGATTTTGGGCATGGACGTCATGTGTGCCCATGGATTCCAATTGGATCTGAAGCGTGGCGTAATGGCGGTTAACAACGAGGAGTTGGTTCTACATCAACGAGAGGACATGGCCGCTCGAGTTGTTCTCGCAGAAGATGTCGTATTGCCCAACAGAACCGAGGTTATAGTCGACGCAAACCTGAATGGCGCTTTCCAAGATGGGCAAGTCATTATGGTCGAACCTAATACCGACGATCAGAAGATTGGAAAAGGAGTTCTCGTTGGAAAAATGTTGTTGACAGCGAGGAAGGAGATACCAGTCCGGCTAATGAATGTGAACTGTTTCCCCGTCAACATCAAGAAAGGTACGGTCTTGGGAAGCTGTGCCATGGTATCCTCGATCTCCCGCCAACTAGAAGCAAACATGAAAGAGGGGAAGGTCCCGAAGAAGTTGTTGGAAATGGTCATGTCAACAGCCCAGGAATTGACTCCAGAACAAAAGACAAAAGCGAAGGACCTGATATGTCGCTATCAAGATGTGTTCGAGGTAGAAAATGGACCTAAGGGAAGAACCGACATCGTCAAACACAAGATAGAGACCGGGGAAGAAAGGCCCATCCGTCAAGCTCCAAGGAGGTTACCATTGGCGAAGCGTGAGGAAGCAGAACGCATTATTCGTGAAATGGAAAAAGACAATGTAATTGAGCCATCGAGCAGCCCTTGGGCATCACCGGTAGTGCTTGTGAAGAAGAAGGATGGATCCACACGATTCTGCGTAGATTATCGCTTGCTCAACAACGTCACCAAAAAGGATAGCTATCCTCTGCCACGGATTGATGACACCCTGGACACTCTGGCTGGTTCAAAGATATTCTCGACCTTGGATCTAAAGAGTGGTTATTGGCAAGAGGAACTAGCGCCCGAAGATCGAGAAAAGACGGCGTTTTCCATTGGTATGGGTCTATGGCAATTCACAGTGATGCCGTTCGGGTTATGTAATGCCCCAGCGACATTCGAGAGGCTAATGGAGACGGTTCTGAAGGGTCTCTCCTGGACGACGTGCATGGTATACGTGGACGACATAATTGTGGTGGGAAAAACGTTCGACAACCACCTGAAGAACCTGGAAGGAGTGTTCCAGCGGCTTCGCGGAGCTGGACTGAAGCTTAGTCTCAAGAAGTGCCACCTGTTCCAGAAGGAAGTTAATTATCTAGGCCATATTGTTAATGGGAAAGGCATCGCCGTGGACCCAGTAAAGATTCAAGTCGTGAAAGACTGGCCAACTCCCAAGAATAAACACCAGATAAGGAGTTTCCTAGGCCTATGCACTTACTATCGTCGCTATGTTCCCGGATTCGCGGATATTGCTAAACCGCTGACAAAACTCACCGAAGAAGGACGTCCGTTTGAATGGGACCAACACTGCCAAATTAGTTTTGAACAACTAAAACAGTACTTGATAAGTGCTCCTATTCTGAGCTACCCTTTCCCAGAAGGCAAGTTCGTCGTAGACACAGATGCTAGCAACGTTGGTATCGGTGGCGTACTCTCCCAGATACAAGATGGGCAAGAGAAGGTGATCGGCTATTTCAGTAAAGTCCTGTCAAAGCCGGAACGGAATTATTGCGTCACTAGAAGGGAATTGCTAGCCGTGGTAAAGACGGTAGAACACTTCTACAAGTACTTGTACGGCAGACACTTTCTCTTGAGGACGGACCATGCCGCTTTAAAATGGCTCCTCCGATTCAAGAATCCTGAAGGACAAGTCGCACGATGGATCGAACGACTTCAGGAATACGATTTTGAAATCCAGCATCGGGCCGGAACTAGCCATAGAAATGCTGATGCTCTGTCGAGAAGACCTTGTGCCGAAGACTGTAAGCACTGTAGTCGTCTGGAGGAGAAAATAGCCACGACTGCGAGGACGGCCGTCGTAGACGACAAATGGCAAGGTCAAGAATTGCGACGAGACCAGGAGAACGATCAGGATTTGAAATTGGTGCTGGAATGGAAAAGTAGGGAGGCAAGGCCTACTTGGGAAGAGATAGCACCGTGTGCACCATCCGTAAAATCGTACTGGGCGCAGTGGGACTCCATAGTGCTGGATCATGGTCTTCTGAAACGAACCATCGAGAACCAGGAGGGCACGGAACAGAAGACACAGTTACTGATCCCCAAGAATAGAGTGCCCGAAGTTCTGAGGGAACTTCACGATGGAACTTCGGGAGGGCATCTGGGAATCAAGAAAACTATGGAAAAGGTGCGCGAGCGATTCTACTGGGTGAACTGCAAGGAAGACGTAAAGGACTGGTGTAGGAAGTGCGTAGTCTGCGCAGCCAGTAATGGGCCCCACCGACGAGGCAAGGCTCCCATGAAACAGTATAACGTGGGAAGTCCTTTCGAAAGAATTGCCATAGATGTGGCCGGCTCATTTCCACAAACGAATAGTGAAAATAAGTACATCGTCGTGGTGATGGACTACTTTAGCAAGTGGGTTGAAGCATACGCCCTACCAAACGAAGAGGCGATAACTATTGCTGAAGTCCTTGTCCGAGAATGGATCAGTCGGTATGGCGCGCCCATGGAGCTGCATTCAGATCAAGGAAGGAACTTTGAATCGGCTTTATTCAAGAACGTGTGTACTCTGCTCGGCATCCGGAAAACTAGAACCACTGCACTTCACCCGCAGTCGGACGGAATGGTGGAAAGATTCAACAGAACCATCAACCGACATTTGTCCAAGATAGTCTCCGATCATCAGAGAGACTGGGACACGTACATTCCCCTTTTCCTACTGGCATACCGTTCGTCCGTTCATGAGACAACAGGAGAGACACCGGCAAAAGTGGTATTTGGGCGAGAGCCAAGACTGCCCTGCGACCTGAAGTTCGGCGTGAAGCCGGGTGAGGTCCCTGCCGACGAAGACTACGTGAGCGGTCTACGCAGGAAAATGGACGACATTCACAGTCAAGTGCGTCACAACATACAGACGGCCAGCGACCGAATGAAGGAGCATTATGACATCAATGCTCAGAATGGGGGATACCAACCTGGAGCACTGGTTTGGCTTTACAATCCTCAAAGACGTCGAGGTCTATCCCCAAAATTGCAGACATCTTGGGAAGGTCCTTATAGTGTGATGAAACGGATCCACGATGTCATCTACCGCATCAGAAAAATTCCGCACGGCAAACCCAAAGTTATCCACTTCAACCGAATGGCTCCTTACAACGGAGAAGAAAATGAAGGGATCGTACAAAGGACGCAAGGTTCCGAAGTGAATTTCGAAACCTTTATGTCTCATCACGCTACCGGAAGTAAGGCACGATTCGGAGTAACCACAGAGAGGCAGCAAGACCTTTTTCAAGTACCACCAGAGTACAGTCTGGCCCACTGTGTGGCAGAAGACCTAAAAATGTCCAAGGGGATAGCTCAGGTCTTCCAGAAGAAATTCGGTCAGGTCGAGGAACTCCGAAGACAGCATCCCATGGCGGGCAAGAGCTTGCAGATCATCGACACGGAAGCAGGTCAAAGACGACACGTGTACTACTTAGTCACTAAGAGAACATCAAGCGGTAAGCCCGACTATCGCAACGTTTGGAAAACTTTATGGAGCTTGAGGAGACAGCTGGTAGAAGGCAAGGAAACGAAATTAGCCATTCCTAAATTGGGCTGCGGACTAGACGGACTGGACTGGAGGGTCATTCGAAGCATGATAGAAGTCATCTTCAACGGAACGGGAATTGAAGTCCTAGTCTGCAGTCATCACCCACAGGCAGCTGTCGGCAGTAAGAAAACCGTGGACTGCTATTTCTTCCAGATCGGAAGTTGTAAAGAGGGGCCAGCATGCCGATTTCGACATCCTCCTTCAAGGCTATCACGAGGAACGTTCCGAGACGAAACGTTTTTAAGAAGGGGGCAGTGTGGCGATTGCGGCGCCAGCCTATCGCGTGCGTCATCGCCGACGCGTCCTACACGAGAAACTTCGGCAGACAAGCGAGACTCTCCGTCTAGAATGATCTAGAAAGACAGCCCCGGTTTAAAAGCATGCGGCCGGATTCAACGGGAATTCAATGTTAGTCAGTTCGAATAGAATTCAGCGTCAGAGTTCGACACAAAAGTCCGCGTAATAAACTTTCGCTCGGCTGTTATAAATAAATTAGATTTAAGGTTGTAAATAAATTATTGTTAAATGTTAGTGTTAAATTAGTTTGCTTGTAAATAAATTAGTTATTAACTATTTCGTGTTTTGTTTTAAAATAAAAATTAATGAACCTTTAAAAACGTTACAATATGTTATCAATGACTTATTCTACACGATTTTCATATGGATTGTTCACGAATTCCAAGTAATTACAATAGATGGTGTTGCTGAGCAGTTCCTCCTATATGATTCAAGGGATACCATCCTTCCTCAAAGGATTCTTATATTTTCGACTCAACGAAATTTGCATCTATTGTCAAGAAGTGACCAATGGTCAGCCGACTGTACCTTCAGTACTGTACCACAACTCTTTGGGCAGCTATACACAATACATGTCGAGCAGTACGGTTCAGTTTTTCCAGTGGTTTATGCCCTACTGCCAAATAAGACAAGAGCAACGTATGAAATTTTTTTACAAGAATTGAAAGTGTTACAGCCAGGCCTTCAGCCGCGAAAGTGAATTACAGATTTTGAAATAGCTGCCATACAAGCATTTCAGGAAGAATTTCCAGGGATTGAAGTTACTGGATGTTTCTTTCACATGGCGCAAAGTACAAGCAGAAGGAATTCAGGTGACTTTTTTAGTAAAATTTTATGTTACATGAGTAACTAGTACGGTTTTGTCAATTTTCAGACGGTGTATCAAGACAGTCATGAATTTGCACTTTGGATTCGTATGATATCAGCATTAGCCTTTGTTCCAGTTGACGACGTGCCTGATACATTTGACCAACTTATTGAACATGAAAATTTTCCACGAAATGCACAGCCAATTGTGAACTATTTTGAAGATGTGCATATTGGTCATCATGGGCGCAGGCAAAGACGGGCACCAACTTTTCCGATTCCACTTTGGAATGTTTATGCCCGAACAATTGAAAACCAGCACAGAACAAACAATAACATAGCAGGATGACATCGTGGATTTCAGTCAACTTGCGGCACTTTTTTTCCTAACATTTATCGGTTCATAAATGCATTAAGACAACAGCAAAGTTTGCATAACTATGACATTACACAAATGATTGCAGGTCAGCCGCCTCAACAACGTAATAACAAATATGCAAGAGTAGCAACACGTTTAAAACGAATTGCAATTAATTATAATAATCGTGATCGAATAGAATACTTGCGTGGTATTGCACACAATTTTGAATATTAAGCAACAATTTTTGCCGACTTATGCCAAGTTTTACAATACCGATTCAACTTTGAGTCGAAGCTTAAACCCTTCGCAACAATTGTTTAAGTTTAAGCTCTAAGTTGAACCGGCATTATAAAACTGAGCCTTAATGGAACAGGTTGTGAGTTATCAATTAATGATCAAAGTTTAGTAATTGAAGGCTCTAGTGGATAAAGGTGGCAGTTACAAATTCATTATTTAGAGACAAATGCATTTTAATGTTTTGTTTAAATGAGGTCTTAAATGGGAACATAACACCTTCATCTTTTGAAAATTCAGGTTTATCATCACGTTAAAATAAATAAACATGCTTGAACCATAAAAAGTCACTTTTTGAGGTTATTAGATCCAAAAAGTCGATTTTTCAAAAAATTTTACTTTCCACCTTTATCCACTCGAGTCTTCAATTGCAATGTGCAACAAATAGTACGTACACCTCGAGAGTGAACGCTTTTTACTTGGGTGTATAGTATACTATTTCAACAAAAGAATAGTCCCTACAAAATCTGGCAGATGCAGAGCATCGTATTTTACTTTAAAGAAATCTAAAGTGTAAAACATCAAACTGATTTTCATCTTTACTTGTTGTTTTATGAAAGAATTTCTATTATCTTCAAACAAAATTTCTTTTTAGTATACAAAGCAATAAAATAGACAAAAATAAAAATTTACACCTTTACATCTTCTTTCTATTTTTTCCCCCATTCAAAAATTACCAACTAAACCCACACCAACTAGAGTGCCTAAATATAAAAGAGTGGAGCCATGTGAGGAGAATTCCGCCATATTTGATCCACAGGTGATTTACTCATAAATAAATAAACACCCTATTAATTGTTCACATGGGTGATTTAATTAAATCTGGTTATAATACGCGACCAATTGTCGGTGGCTAACTGCCGGGAGCCAAATGCCGGGGGCTAAATGCCGGGGGCCCAATACCGGGGGCCAAATGCCGGGGGCCAAATGCCGGGGGCCAAATGCCGGGGGCCAACTGCCGGGGGCCAACTGTGTGGGGGCGAAATGCCTTGGGGGCTAACTGTTCGGGGGCTAAATGCTGGGGGCGAAGTGCTGGGGACGAAATACTGGGGGCCTACGTTCCGGATCCCGTTTTAGTACAGTCTCCACATATTAGTTGATATACCCCTGACTTATTATTCCTGTCTATTTTGCTTTTACTGTTTTTTATGTACTTACCTAGTGTATTATTTGTTTTGAAAGCAACGTTGATATTTAATTTAGTGAGATATTTTTTGATGTTTTCGCTAGTTTTGCCTGTGTGTGTAATCACTTTATAAATGTCTTTTTCTTCGGTTAAGCTGGGATATATCAAATCTATCGTTTTCTTGGACTTTTTTATTTAGAATTTTGTCAATAATTTGTGGCGTTATCCATTATTTACTGCAATTTGTTTTATTATATTTAGTTCTTTTTGAAAATTTACTTTGTTTAAAGGTATTGTTGTTAGTCTATGTATCATGCTGTGGAACGTTGCTAATTTATGTTGTATGAGGTGATCTGATGTATTATGTATTGTTGTATCGGTGTGGGAAGGTTTATGAAATATTGAAAAAACGTGTCGGTTGTTTATCTTCTTAATAGTTAAATCTAAGAAGTTAATTGAATTGTCTGTTTCTTTTTCTATTGTAAAATTAATGTTATTATGGAAGCTATTGATGAAATTTAGAAATTGGTCTAGTTGTCTGTTTGTACCGACAAAACAAACGAGTACATCATCAACGTATCTGTGCCAGTATAGAAATTTTTGGAAGAAGGGGTGGTTGTAAATTTTATCTTCTAGGAAGTTCAAAAATATCTCGGCTGAGTGGATTTCCCATTATTAATCCTTCTTTGGAACTATAATAATTGTTATTGAATTCGAAATAGTTCTGATCTAGGCATATTTTAAGTGCTTCTAATATTTCTTGTTTTTTTTTATATTTGTTTTACTGGATGACAGAAGTTTTTCTACAAGAAGTAGAGTTTCTTTTATAGAGACGCTTGGAAATAGATTTGTAACATCAAATGAGACAAATTTTGAATTATTTGGTAGTTCGATGTTTTTAATTTTGTTAGTTAAGTCGTAAGAATTTTTGAATGAAAATTTAGCGGAGAAATTTGTGTTATTTAAGATTATGTTAATTAGTCTTTGTGATTGTTTGTATGATGGTGCTGAGAAAAATGAAACTACGGGTCTGATGGGATATCCGGTTTTATGTAGTTTAATTAGGGAATATAATCGTGGAGGTTGGGGGTTCATGAGTGTTAGTCTCCTGGGATCACTGTCATTAAACAAGCTTTTACAATTTTGTATTACAGATTTGATCTGTTTTTGAAAGTATTCTGTAGGATTTTTCTTTAAGACAATAGCTGTTTTCCTTTTACCCTATTTATCAGATGCCATCACCTCACCTCACTGATTTGCGTGTTACATTTCCAATTGCTGAATAAAATGATCTGAGGAATTTACCGCCCCCCTTTCGTTTTCGTGAGCTTACTTTTGTTCGTCCTCACTTGCCTGAGTTCGCGTTTTATAACCTGCATTTATCTTTGATTTGAATGTGACATTTTGCGCCAAACGTGTAAACGCTATTGATGTAAAGTGAGGCTGAATACCGTACATCAGATAATTTTTCCTTACTTAATACAGCTATGTGCATATGTATTTAGCACCCTATAATTCTATATAAAAGAACAGAAAGTTGGGAATTTAAATAAAACAACATGTAAACTTGCGGACAAAAAACCTTTCTCATTCTTTTTTTGTATTGGAAATTGACTTTCGATCTCTATTCGATCCGTCAATGTAGTAAACTATTTGAGCTGTCATATGTATCACATTTAATTTGCTACTTTGAATAATGCCACTAATACAGACGGTACAGGAAAGACTAGAATAGAAATGTAACATGACGTTTAGTATAACCTCCAATACTGCAAGGCCAGTAACACAATAAGTAAATATAATCAAAACGTCATTAAATTTCAGTGTAATGGGTCACTTTTTTTGTCCGCAACTGTACATATTTACTAAATAGCCTCATTTGAAGCTCTTTTTAATGAAAAGTGTAAACATCCCTCAGATCGATTTACCTGGAATGTGAATAGTATCAACAAATATGGGGTTTTCCAGAAGTGCTAAATACATATGCACATAGCTGTATGTAAATGGAAAGCAGCTAATGTATTTATATGGGTGTAAAAAATCTAACGTTTTTTGGACATACATTTCTTTACTTAACGCTACAACTGTATTTCCTTTATCAGCTTTTGTAAATATAATTTTGTTCTCATTAGATTTTTTTGCAGACAGATTTTACGGTTAGAGTTTCTTGTTTTGGATTTTCTTGTTTTAAGAAATCTTTTTTTATTATATTTGACGCTACATATTTTAAATTAGTGTTATTACAATATTTAGAATTAATTGCTAATTCTGTTTCTATTCCTAAAATTTCTAATGAGTTTTTGACAGCATCGTATGTAATGTAAACACTATAACCTGTGATTCAAAAAAACTTTCATCATGCCATGATAAATTGTAACGTTCACATTTTTCGCCGTCCGTTACATTATTTTTTTTACGTATTTCCTCGTTATTTTGCTGTTGAAATTCAAGTAAACACCGTTTCGTTCATTTAATTAATTTCGTATTTATGACTTTCACGCCTCTATCTCTCAGGATTTGTGTCTTAATTTCAGTTTGTAATGCGGATTTCGACTTTCTTCTTAAAGCTATTTGTTTTGTTTCGGAAATTAATCTGTAGATGTCGTACATGGTTCTGGGTCGATTTTATTGATCGATGTGACGTATGCGGAAATTGCGTGTAAAATCTTTGACGAGTTTCCGTCCTGCTTGATGATCGTGCGACTTGGGTGTGTGCTCGTACACCATTAAGACGCGTGTTTTGCGTCTTCAAATTTTTGTGGTTTTGTGAAGCTGAACGGCTTTGAGATTTTCCAGTTTGGCAAATATTTACGGCTCTAGTATCGTACGCCCTACTGTGTCAACTTTGCTGTCTGTTTTTTGTCACCACGCTACCGTTTCCGATCAAGCACGTATCCGAGCACGTGTTCCGTTAAAGTTCTCGCTCAGGAAAAAACTAACAGAAGATTGTAAGTACCTTAGTTGTTTAGGAGAATATTTTCTAAGATTCCTTTTCTCTTTATGTAGAGTTTTTTTTGACTACCGAAATTGTGTCGAGTTACCGAGGCCGAAGCTTTCCTCCTACCGCACGAGTTTTTATGCGAAAATTCCTTGCTGTTTACTGCATTGTCGTTTGAAGATACTACCGAACAGGAGTTCCTTCTTTTATTTGACGTGGTTGTTCTTGGAAACAAATCCAGTATTACGGAGTCGTTTGAAGATATAATTCAACGGTGTCGTAATTGGAACCAAGGTCAAGTTATTACGGAGTCGTTTGAAGATAAGTTCAACGGAGTCGTAATTGGAACTCAGGTTAAGCTATCGTCAGGATTAAGTAAGCAACACTCACCATTATTACCGTATCGTATCGTATCGTTTTGAGAAAATTATCGTATCGTACCGTATCGTTTAGGAAATATTACCGTACCGTCTGGAATTAGTCTTTTGAATTTTATTTTGATTGTCGCGGATTTATTTAATTGTATATTGGGTCACTTTCGATTTAATTTAGCGCTTTTTGTTGGGTCACTTAGCATAGTTGCGTCATATTATTTTTATTTAAGTTACTGTACATCGTTAATTCTATGTATATATTTTGTTGTGCGAATTATCATTTATGTTTAACAGTTCTACCAATTTTTTTATCAATTATATTAATTTTTCATTCTCAATTTTTTTATTTTTGCTGCGATTTAAGACTAATTTCTTAAAAATTAATTTGCGTAACTTAAAAATCTGTTTCGAGTTCATTAGTTTTGTTCCGGACTGTTTTAGTAATTACAGTTTAAAGAGATTACTTGGCGCTCAACAGCTTTCGTTTTGTCACCTAACGTTTATTTTATTTTTTTATGAATTACGCAAGTTATTTTTTTAAGAATATAGTTCGAAGAATTATCCTTCCGAATCCACCTCAGCCTCCGACTAAACTGAGCTATGGCAACCAAACAGGTGAGAATCTACTTACAAAAAAAGTATGTCACAAAATAAAGATATATATAACGTGCATGTCTGAGATACCACAATTGGTAACATTTCAAAATTACATTTATCAGTTCTGTCAGATTTAAGTTTTGATTATTCTGTCACATTTCAACGTTATGGCTTTCACTGTAACGCATTTGAAGATTTCATGTACTTCCAATATTCAAACTTTATATTTAAACATACGTAATCTTTTTCGTGGCACATTTGTTGTTGTTATCATTTACCGCTTGAAATATTTGCTTACACTTTTTCTTGAATAGAAGTATACATGCTTAGAATTTTATTTACTTTATTTATCTATTTTACTAATCTATTGCTTTGTGTTTTTTTTTAATGTAGAATCCATTCTATGTTTTTGTTGCCATTATTATATAACTATACAGGGTGTTTTCGGAAGTGTGGCTGAAAGCAAAACCTTGGTATTTACATGTACTGGGTATATGATTGAGCACTTCGTTTTTGCTCAAAAACAAATTTAATGTGTATTTTTTTTGGAATTCTACCCCGACGACGCTGGTGAATAAGGAAATTTCTTTACTTAAACAAATTATTAACAAGAAAAACATAATAATTCTTAGAAAAACTCGTAGTTACGGTTTTAATTATTAGATTTGAAATAAAAAGCTAATGTCAACACCTAAAGGTAAACTGCCACAATTGTCAAAATATGAAAACATTGGTAAAAATTCAAAATCAGTACCGTGTACTAATTTCCAGTAAAAATTTGTGAAATTATTTTTCATTTCAAAACGAACACAGAAAAAAAATCTGCCACTTTTTTATATTTGTTTCATATTGTATCCCGATTCTTTTTCAGCCACACTTCCAAAACCACCCAGTATATTATTAATATTGATATACCAATAGTTAGTAAGTACTCGTATTACATAATTATACTGGCCGAGATATTGGCGTTTAAATATTTTGTAATCAAGCGTAATTCTGTTAAATACTCGATCTATCACTCCTCTTGCAATAATATAGGATATCGCCCGGATATTGTCCTTTTCTATCGATTATATTTCGACTTTTTAATAAAAATTTAGAATTTATTTTATGTTTATTTTTTCCATTATTATCGAATTACTATTTAAAACAAAAATTCATTTACCACCGTCCACCACACACCATGTTACATTTACACAATGTACATAGGCGGTCAAAATAATAGCAGTGGCACCAAATTCTCAAAAAAATATGTATTACTCAAAAGAAATAAATTATTTGTAAAATTAATACCATCTTATTAATTAAATTAATTTCACTATCTCATATACAGGCTGTTACAAATTCGAGGCTCACCATTGGGACCTCGAAAACGGTAAGAGATACGAAGTCGGTTAAATTGGGGCAAAGTTGCGTATTTTGGTACTAAATAATAATCCGTTCTGACAAATCTTCTATGATTTGTAGTTTTTGAAATATTTCCAAAAAACAAGAAAATGTAATTTTCTTTTTTATTTTATCTTTTGAAGTTATTATTGCAGGAATCATAACAAAATTAATACATTCTACAGGCACTTTTTTGAACTCTTTACGATGATGTCATTAGATTTTATTTAAAACGTTTCATCTCGTTCTGACCATTATCAACTTCGTTTTTTCTTATGGGCGCTACATTGGGTTTTAATACCATTGAATAGATCTATTTTTTCTGATGCTTTTCCATATATCACACATCCCTATTTAATAATTTGAAACAGCTGGAAATGCAAGAAATTGTTGAAAATAACACTGCAAAGAAAAACATGGTATGTACAATACGTTAATATTTTTTTTAGATTAGAGGAGTCTATGAAAAGTAAAACCTAAGTCGTAGCTTAAATGAAATTAACTTATGTCAAAATTGAAATGTCAAGATACATTTGACGATAGTAGAAAAAATCTTCCAGTTGAATACATAAGGCTTTGTTAAAACTCTTTAATATGATAACGACTAATTTCAAATGTCGTTGGATTGCTTACTGACCCATGACTATAGTGTTCAAGAGCATTTAAACAACTAACAGATTTGACAAGGGTCAGGAAGCAAATGTCAGAATAAAAGTTTCGAATCAAGCTAAGAGTCTGATTTTGTTTTTCATAGCCTCCCCTTATCTAAAAAATATATTAACGCACTGTAGTAGTGAAAACAAAAACCAAGAAAGTTTGATACACCTTCGGAGTTTTATTTCGTATATCACAAAAGTTGATTTTAGTAAAATTTTTAGATCTAAGAATGAATGTTATGAATCCAAGAATGATGTAAATTTAAAAATTTATTGTGGTCTTAACAACAGTTCAGTAATAACGAGCGACGTCCTTCCAACGATATCCAGAAAGACAACTACAAAACAATAGTTGATTAGATATGTAATTAAATTATACATTATCAAAATATCAAATTAAATTATGTATGTCTTTAGAAAACTCGCATCTTAAAAGATATTACTGCTCGAGGAAACATTCTTTCTTGCAGTCTCATAATTTTATATATTTTATAAATTACTATTATTTACCTCTTCTAATAATTCTTCATTCTCATCATCATTAAGGCGATCTCAATACGTCCTTCGAGTTTTATAAAAATATCCATAAAGTGCAATGTTTTTATCTAACAACAAGAACTAACTTTAAATAACTTAATAATGTTGTTCTATGTGGATGACATCTTTCCAGGTGTTTTTGGAAGTAAATTTCTCTTGCTATTACTAAATTGTTGTTAGCACAATACATTTTTAAATTTACAAGAATGAGAGATTTTTAAAGACAATTTCTTGTGAAACTTTCTTGCTTTAAGAGACCTTTTACAAAGCGCTAATTTAAAAAAAAAAGTTTTTCTGAGTAACCATTGTAAATTATAAGCTCAAATTTTCAGTACGCATTCATAAGACAATTATCTAGGTCTCACGTTGACATCTTTTTAAAAATTTTTTTGAAAAAATGAAATCGATATCTCAAAAACCATACAAAATTTTGAGAAAAACGATAACGTGAGACCTAGATATGATGTTCTACAGCACATTAAAAAAAATCAATTCTGTGAATTTAATAATAACTGAGAAAAACAGCTTCAAAATTTTTGGGAAATATCGTCGTTATAATACAGTGCCTCTAACGGAGAGCTGTCTAAACTACAAACTTTAGAGCTAATGTGCACCGAATACGAAATTTGTAGTTTAGACAGCTCTCCGTTAGAGGCGTTGTATTACAACGACGAAATTTTGAAGCTGTTTTTCTCAGCTATTATTAAATTCACAGAACTGATTTTTTTAATGTGCTGTAGAACATCATATCTAGGTCTCACGTTATCGTTTTTCTCAAAATTTTGTATAGTTTTGGAGATATCGATTTGATCTCTCCAAAAAAAAAATTTTTGAAAAAATGTCAACATGATACCTAGATAATTACCTCATGAATACGTACTGAAAATTTGAGCTTATAATTTACAATGGTTACTCAGAAAAACTTTCTTAAAAATTAGTGCTTTATAAAAGGCCTCATAATCATAAAAATGTATAATTTAATTACGAGACTAATTAAATACTGCCTCATCGTCATTGTTGGAAGTAAATTTCTCTTGCTATTACTAAGTTGTTGTCGTTAGCACAATACGTTTTAAAAATTTAAAAATTTCTTGGATTCATATCATTCATTTTTAAATCTAAAAATTCTTCAAAAATCTGCTTTTGTGATAAACGAAATAAAACTCCGAAGGTATATCAATTTGGTTTTTGTTTTCACTGCATACCATGTTTTTCTTTGCAGTGTTATTTTCAACATTTTCTTGGATTCATATCATTCATTTTTAAATCTAAAAATTCTTCAAAAATCTGCTTTTGTGATAAACGAAATAAAACTCCGAAGGTATATCAATTTGGTTTTTGTTTTCACTGCATACCATGTTTTTCTTTGCAGTGTTATTTTCAACATTTTCTTGCATTTCCAGCTGTTTCAAATTATTAAATAGGGATGTGTGATATATGGAAAAGCATAAAAAAAAATAGATCTATTCATTGGTATTAAAACCCAATATAGCGCCCATAAGAAAAAATGAAGTTGATGATGGCCAGAACGAGACGAAACGTTTTAAATAAAATCTAATGATATCATCGTAAAGAGTTCAAAAAAAGTGCCTCTAGAATGTATTAATTTTGTTATGATTCCTGCAATAATAACTTTAGAAAAAAATAAAAATGAAAATTACGTTTTCTTGTTTTTTGGAAATATTTCAAAAACTACAAATCGTAGAATATTTGTCAGAACGGATTATTATTCAGCACCAGAATAAGCAACTTTGCCCCAATTTAACCGACTTCGTATCTCTTACCGTTTTCGAGATCCCAATGGTGAGCCTCGAATTTGTAACAGCCTGTATAGATAATAGTGTTTTCAATAATTGAAGGGAAAGATATATTTTTAACTATCTTGGCATTCTACTGCTATTATTTTGACCGCATATGTATGTTAATCTTTCACAGTCAATTATTGGGGTTATTTGTAGAATTATTTGCGGAATTATTTAAAACATTTTTTTTGTGGTAGTGGGTACTTATTTTCACATTCAATAATAAAAGAAATGTCAACATGGCAGATAAGCACCAAAATTTAAAAAAAATTAAAAAAGTTACACGATATTTGCAAAAAAATTGCGAATAATTCCAACATTTGCAGGAAATTGCAGACAATTGCAAATTTACAGACAATTGCAAAAATTACGAACAATTACAAATTTACAGAGAATTGTAAATAATTCACAGACATTTGCAGCCTGTTGTACTTACACCAAAATTGCAGGGTAGTCAGCCCCTCGACTGTGAGGCTGGGGCAGTGAACTGATGAATTTAAAAAATTTTACTGCATTTAACATAATTTAAACGACAATTCAGTCGATGATTTATTCGCGTATCGTGCGTCGCGTTTCGTGCGGAACCATAAAACCTCGTTCCGTCCGCAAATCTGGAGGACAATAAAATTCTGTACTAATGATTTCTTGTTTCGTGCGCGATAGAGATGACAGTTCAACCACAGTTCAACCGTACACCTGAGTATCGATGTAAGTTAAAAAAAATTACTGCAAAATGTATTTATTTTAACAAATGTCGCTAAGTAAAAATAACCTAAAATTTACAACTTATTAAAAATATAACTTATTAACAATATAAAATATTACTTTAATCAAATTTTATAATACACATTAATTTCTTTAAAGTTTAACAGGTTTATTTTATTTTGTGAGAAATCAAATGACATGTTAACGATGTTAAGATACTAATTTTTGTTTTCATAGGTAACAAATGAAATAAGAAATAAGCCTACTGCTATTGCTTTGATTGATCGAGGTTACATGTTTACAAACTTTGAAGAGTTACGCTTCCGTTAAAAAGCAATAGGTGCCCATACATTGACAGTATTTCTGAACGTCTTTGACTGTGAAGGGATTTGCCTGTCGATAATACTGCTAGAGTCCGACAAACTAACTTTGGCGGACGGAAAATATGCGAACTAATTTACCTATACCTCGCCCCGCAATCCGCTGGCCATCACTTTCAACGTTTGACAGTCGTGTACAGTCCCGTTCTGTTTTATTGTGTTTGAAATTGTTCTACATATTATTTCCTGCGATATTCTCTGTACTTTTATTTTGATTTATTACATTTTAAATATCTAAACGAGTTTTTTCAAGACTTTGGTTCTGCCGTTCTGGTTTTAAAGTAAATAATTTTATAACCTCAATTGTATATCATATGCTTATTTTTCAAATATTTTATCTACTACTTTGGATATGGCACAACGGAAATCTTCTAGAGGTAATGAATTGACCATTTTGGACACAATCATTGAATAATGTGAAGTTGAAAAGGAAACAGGCCGTTACGCTTTTCCTGTGAAGCAGGATATAAAAAGAGTTACTGCCATGACGGGCAAATCTGAAAGAAAGATAGAAAGGATTAAAAGTCAAATGTTTAAGACTTTAGAACCTCAACGTTCATCTTCTGCATGTATGGTGCCAGAGAAGACGAAGAAATCCCGCAAAATAGAATTAGATGTTGCAGACAAGTTTGTTATGCATTTACTATTTAGTAATTATATATCTGTATTAATTTTAGGTGCCTTCTTCGAAACAAGATTTCATCAATGTATACTGTTGTAAAGAGCGTACCAACTTTAAGGACTTTGCATGTAGCTATGAAAAGTGAAATTGCAACCTTATTCCCATAGAATTGAGTTGGAGCATGGTGAAGAGAAAGGTAGCCTCACGTAATGTTTGTGGAAGTCGTAATATCAAGGCACTAATTATACAATCGTTTAGTAAAATCACAACTGATTTATGGCAAACATGTGAAAAAAAATTGAGATAGAATACATTGAAAGAGATTAAACGAACAGCACGAAGAGTTTATTATTCAATTAGTTAATTCAGATTCTGAAATGGAGTGGCTGGAATCAGATTACGAGTAAAACAAATTTAAAGTTCACTTTGAAGTTTTATAATATGTATGCACAAATATTTGTAATCGTAAACTTGTAATAACATATTAAGAATAAATGAGATTTTAGTTTAGTGTATTTTTTTTGTACCAAGTTACGCTGACTTGGATTTAAAAAGCTGCTCTAAAATTTTTGGTATGACAGCTTAAATTTTAAGACAAGTCTGTGCAACTGGATATTCATATTAACAATAAAGTGAGATGGATAGTCAATCCATTCACATTTAAAAATATTGGATATTCATATTAACAATAAAGTGAGATGGATAGTCAATCCATTCACATTTAAAAATATAAGTAAATAATTCGTTACAGAAAATATAAATTGATTTAAATTTGGCGCGTTAAAATTCTTTCTGAGAGTGTACAGGGTGTCCCATTTTCGATGGTATTCCATAGGTATCTTCGTTAATAATGGAAATAGAAAAAAACCGAGCACGCAATATTGGGTCAACTTTTTATGCTAATTTGAATGGCCAACTTAAAAATTTGCCATTTTCGCGGTACAGTTGAAAAACGGAAAATTCATCAAATTTTCAAACGCGCGTATTTTTTTTATTTTTAAAGATACCGAAAAATGATACAGGCATTTTTTATTCGACTTTTAACGTAGATCATGATTCAAGCAGAAAAATACCCTTTTTAATGATGTCAAAGCGAACTATGACTTCCATTAAAAAAAAAAAACATTAGTTGTGATTACATCTCGGGTATTATGAACTTTTGGTGAGATTTGATTAAAGAATCAAGATATACGTTAAAAGTCGAATAAAAAAATGCCTGTATCATTTTTCGGTATCTATAAAAATAAAAAAATACGCGCGTTTGAAAATTTGATGAATTTTTCGTTTTTCAACTGTACCGTGAAAATGGTAAGGAATAGCAAATTTTTAAGTTGGCCATTCAAATTAGCATAAAAAGTTGACCCAATATTGCGTGCTCGGTTTTTTTCTATTTCCATTATTAACGTAGATACCTATGGAATACCATCGAAAATGGGACACCCTGTACACAACAAAATGCTGGTGCTGCTTGAACTGACACGACTGCTTGGTCCGACTCTAGTTAATGCGTAACGCGCACGCCAGGCTTTTCTATGTTGCTTATGGCCGACGAAGGGATTAGCGTGCTCAGGGTTGCCAGCCCGTTAAGGCTAAAGTATAGAAGATTCTATTTAAAAAAAAATAGGAGAACATAGGAGAAATGAGAAAATAAAAATATAATTCTTCCATAAATTCAAATAAATTACGTAGGTAGGTACTATTTAAAAAACAACAAAAATAACTATAGTTGTCATCGGCACTTTCATCAATTTTCTTATTGTCATCATGATTAATGCAATTAATATCCATTTAAACTTCCAACAGTGAAACAGTAAAATTTCAGCTTTTAACCGATGTGAATGTGATGCAGATGCAGCCATATTGCAGGCAACAATAGAAAACAAACAACACTGTCTGTAGCCAGTGTAGCCACATAAAATGGCATCACGAGTTAAATTTCCCTAAGAATAAAAAAAACTGTTTCTTTTTGGAAGAAAAACGCAACAATTTATGACGACCATAAGAATGTTTGTTCCGTGAAAATATAGGAGAATTTTTCCTATATCTAATGCTTCATAGAAGGTAAGAGATTTTGTTAAAAAATAGGAGACTCCTATTAAAAATAGGAGAACGGGCAACCCTGGGCGTGCTGGACCAGTACTGTCAGTCCAGTCCCGTCAGGTCAAGCCTGTCAGTAATCCCGCTAATGTATGGGTAACTATTATCGGATACATGTTTATTAGAGTTGTTTTTTTGTTTGAATTACTCATAGGAATCAACCGGTAAAGTTTTTCCCCGACGTCATAGATCAGCGTGTATTATCGCTCTCAAGCCATTGTTCTACAAAATAGTCATTAATTTGGACCAGAGCATCTTCGTTGGGTGAATTTTCCATCATAAGGAGCCATGCATCTATTATAACTTCCTCTGGTAAATGTGCAAGTGCTGCACACATGCGGATATTTTGTTTATATAATGTAATAAGTCCCTAAGTTTTCAGGTAAACATTTTTGATCCGCACGAAATGAGAAGTTTTCAGGTAAACATTCGTTTACGCACGAAACGCGACGCACGAAACAAGAAAACACCCACCCAGTGCAACACATTCGGGACAAAACACCATGTAAGTAAAATCTAAGATTTTTAAATTAATTGTTGTCATACAATGTTATACAATTTTAGAATGACTCTAAAGACAACATAAATCAATGTCTAAAACGTGAATTCTATAAACAAAAAATTAATAAATAATTTGGCTGTGATTCAAGAATTTTCATTTAATTAAGTCGTCCAGTCAAGAAACACTTTCAAGAATGTTTTTAATTATTTTCAAAACCACTCTGTTTCTTTTGCTACTTTAGTAAATATCGTTTGTTTCAATTTTGTGCCCTATTGTTAGTTGTTGCCATAACTTTTCATCAAAAATAAATGTGCAATTAACATTCTTATACCCTTTTGTTGTCATACTTTGTTGTAGATTTAAGTTTTTAATAAAGAAAATTAAATTCATTTAAAAAATTGAATTTGTTCATTCAATAAAAATTTGGCTACTTGGCGACACCTACAAGACTACATCTGGCAATACCATGAGGCACTGGCTAAGCGCTTGTCATAAAATGTACGTCTCTGACTCTCTGATTAAGCCACTCCCCACCACCATTCTCGTCCTGCGCGCAAAATTTGGTCTACAGTTATTAATTATTGATCATGTAAGATCTCTTTCTCTTTAAGACATAAACATTATATATTTTATACTTACAATATGTATGAAGAAGTTTCATATCTTGTTCTGCTATTTTATTGAGAAGTGACTGTGTTATGTGCCAAGTAGTTACAGCTTCAATGGAACTGCGAATTCTAGGATCAATTGAACTATGAACGTCTAATCCTATACTAGAAACACCTTTACAATATCCTGTCGTTTGTACCAAACTAACTACTTCAGGTGAATATTTCAGAGCCTACAATAATAATAATAGTTAATGATGTTAACCGTAGCTAAATTTGACAAAACCATAGCTTGAAGATTCTTTTCTTTTTCTTCTGGTTCTAATAACCAATCGCCTATCTTTGGATCTTCTGGTAAACAATTAAAGTCTATATTACAGCACATTTTTAGAACTTTTATTTGTTCTTTGCAATCAAATATTTTCACCTTCAGTGTTGTTAAGTTAAACAAACACTTTAATAAATCAAGTGCGGCTTGGACATGCAAACAACGAAAGTTCATATAATATGCAGTATTCCCACCCCAAGTTACGCTTATTCCTTCGACTCGTCTAGTTCCGTAAGTAAAATTTGTATTTTCACCTTTATGAGGAACAGATTTAGTGTAATTTCGTATAATATTATGTCCTATGCCCAGTTTCTCCTTCAAAAATTCAACACATGCCACTGATAATGATATTTCACTTTGCAAATGTATTTCTTCGCAGAAACTATGAAACAATTTTGAATTATTGCATACATCTATTATCTCCAATTTTGTAAGGTCTACAGGCAATTTTGTTTGTAAATGAAACGGTATTGCACATGAAACTGCTCCTTCTTGCGTAATAATATATGTTGCATCTAATTTCATTGTTTTTGATTTGTTCAGTTTTTGTTTCTTTTGAATTTGCTCCGTCGTTTGCACATTAGTGGACCTGTGCTTATCAGAAAATCTACATCGTCTTTTCAGGGAAGATAAAACCGCAAGAGATGAATCCGATTCATTTTGTGAGGTTGCTATATATTCATCTTCCACATTATTGAATTCAGCTGGTGCATTTAAATTAAAACTTGATAAAAATGCGTCCTCCAAAAATGTTATGTTACTGTCATTTTTACTTTCGTTGAATATTGAATAAGGTTTTTGTTTATTGTTAGCGAATGACTTCTCGGCGGCTTCGTTATCAAAATCATCAAAAAATGAGCTATGATTTGGCAAATTAAAATCAACAGTTTCACAATTTTCATATTTAGATTCATTAGGGGTCCTACTTGATTTTGTGCTAAGTGATGATAAACTCGATGCTTCACAACCTTTATACTTATCCCTGATTGAGGATTGCACTTTTTGTACATTTATATTCTTACCATTGTTATTTATCGATAAATTATTCTTTGAATTCACTTCTGTAACATTAAACTTATCTTTTTGTGTTTGTGTAAGTCGTTTATTTTTCTCCCATTTAGCCTCTGTTAAACCAATTTCAAACTTCAAGTACTGCCTTGCTTCCATTACAAGCATTTCGGCGGCTTCTTGCTCTGTCAATCCTTGCTGGCCAGTTATCCAAACAACACGGAATTTATTTCGCTTCTGTGCTTCATATTCCGATTCTCCATCTCTTTCTTTTTCACTTTCAAAAGGCAAGACTTTATGAAGGATGGTCTCAATAACGCTGGGGTCCGATGACGCTAAATCCACAAGCGTCTCAATGCCATTGTTATACAGAGTTCTTGCTCTGGGCCCATTTAATAAAGGCAAACGCATTAGGTCTAATAAATCATAATTAACTCCAAAATGCAATCTTCCCTGAAACTGAGAAATTAATATCTCAAAACTAGTCCATCCGAGTTGTTTACTGAATGAAGTTACCATTCCAGCAAAAGTAGAAGCACTCTGTTGTAAGGACTGCAGCATGCCTCTGGAACATTTAAATTTTTGAGCAACATCATTCAGTGGAACTTCATTGACTAGTTCTTGTAGAGCTAAAGCCGTGTAAAATCTCTTATGAATTTGTAGTTTGTGGTAAGTTTGATTACTGTTTGTTTGTATCTTGCCTCTACTAGCATTAATTATGTATGATTCCCGAATTCCAATCAATTCACCGACACGTTTCATAGAGTTGGTTAATTTTTCCCACAATTCCAGATAAAACAACCAATCAATATTAGTCCACTGATTGCAAGCACTATAAGGTGTAACAAGATATATCAAATGTAACTCAGTTTCAAGGACGAAACATTGGCGTGCTTTCTCTAATTCAGTAAACAAAGCAATTCCCTCTTCTGGTGGTAATGATGATGACAAACAAGCTTTTGCTAAAGAAGTAGCGACATATCTCGAGGAACCATTTTCCAACATTTGCAGGCGAATAAATTCATTATTCTCTAAAAATTTCACTGCCTCATCAATTGGATTATTTAGTAAATTGTTCTCATCATTTGCTAAAAGTGTGCATTTTGTAAATAAACTAATATCACTTGGCGTGGATGCCACTCCACTTGCTATAACTTCCAGAATTGCGCGTTCTAATTTACCGGCTCCTAGCAGGCAACTTTCGATTTGTTCTAAATCAGCAGACATTAATTTTTTAATAATTTTATAGTCATTTTTTTGGCATATCAAAATACTTTCACCAGCTACATCTTTACCCATTCTGCCAGCTCGACCAATCATTTGTTTGTATGTTAAAATATTAATAGGTTTCCCATTGAAAATCGGACTTCTTATAATAACTCTCCTGGCAGGTAAGTTTACACCGGATGATAAGGTGGAGGTGGCAACTAATACCCGCAAAACATTTGAACGAAATGCACCTTCAATTATATCTCTCTCGTCCAGTGTTAAACCTGCATGGTGAAATGCAACGCCAAATGATGCCGTCTTGCCTAAAACTTTATCTAAACCAACTGGACATCGTTTCAACTGTTCAAGAACTTCAGAAATTAATTTAGTATTCAACTCCTGGCGCAATACTTCTCCAAACTTTGATTTAGAAATTCCAAGTTTCCAAAATGCAGACGCTATTTGCTGAGCTAAATTTTCACACCAATTCTTTGTGGGACAAAATATTAGTACTGAGCAAGAATTTTCAATTGTTTCGAGGCACAGTTGCAAAATATTATCTGTATCTGTTTCTATATCAGATAGAGCCGGCAATTTTCTTTTAAATTGTAACTTACTATCATAAATATCTCCATTCATATAACACAGTTCATATAAAGGTACTGGACGAAAAGTAGTTGTATATAATTCAGCATCTAACCATTTTGCTAACAAATATAAGTTTGGCAGTGTTGCTGACATACCAATAATTTGTATATTTACGTTTTCATCTTTAATAGACATATATTTCAATTTTGTTAAAAGCAATTCTAATAGATATCCTCTGCTTGGGTCACCGACTAAATGTAATTCATCTATTATAACTGTTCCAAGATCAGATAAAGTACCTTCTTCTAGTAAACGATTAACTAAGCTATTTGCTTTTTCTATAGTACAAATAGCTACATGAATTGAATGAAATCCACCTGGTGGATTGTATGATCCCATAAAGCCCTCAACACGAATTCCACTTGTGTTTAATATATCTTGAAAATAAAACACTTTTTCCCGGACCACTGACACAAATGGCAAAATAAAAAGAACCTTCTTCTTTCGCTCAAACAATGTCTTGATTGCTAAAAGTTCAGCAACCAACGTTTTACCAGCAGACGTTGGAGCTGAATATACTAAGTTTTTACATTTTCCTAAAACATCGGGACAACTTAAGCATTCACTTTGCCATACAAACATGGATGTAATATTGCGACTTTCATATCTTCTCAACACCGTATGTGGTAAACCCCAAAAAAACAAATTACACTTATCTGTCTCTGAAACACCTTTGCCATTACTGGATACATCTGGTTCACTGGGACACAATTTTGATTGCGTCTGCTTCTCGGGGAGTTCGACTGATTGTACTTTACGGTTATAACTTGTGTTTAAATTCTCACTTTGTTCTAAACAACACGTTGAATATAAAAGGTTGAAACTACTTTCTGAGTCGCTAAATAAATCGTCACTGTCTACCTTGATGGATCGATTCACTTTGTCACTTGAAAATGAAGAAAAAGATTGTGCGAAAAACACAGAATCATCTAAAGATATGTCTTCGCTCGAATTTATTTTGCTTTTGGAGACTGTGAGATTTTCATTTGGCTCTTTAAAATTAGGAATAATTTCTTCCGGCTTAATTATACGACCTGAATTAGTCTTCCATAACTTTCCACTATCGGAAAATGAAATATTGTCGAGCGTATCGCTAAATAATTGTTCCATATTTGCGATTACAGTGACAGTGACTTATAATTCAAAAAACACAATACATGCAAGTACACATATTAAACATTTATTTTATGGGTTATATTCAGAGTAGCCAATAGATAAACTTAATGGAAAAGTAATTTAGAAGCAGAGTTGCCAATCGCTTGGAATGCTATTAAACGAAGTAAGACTTTTAAACAATGTTGCCAACAGAATAAAATGGAAAATCTCAATTTCCTACTTTAAAAATCACTAGCGTTAAAGCGTTACCACCAGGGTTGGAACGTGGATAATGAGACGTATAAATACCTATTAATTACGCGTAGATTTTGTAATTATCTACGTCGCGTCGTGAAAAATGAATTAACTACTTTAAAAACTACGTCGTTTTCTATTTCTTCATTTTCGGGTTATAATTAATTATTTATCAACAATCTATTCTAATCAACAATCCATTTTGATGTAAAATGGATAAAATTGTTGTATATGTAGGGACCATGCACATTAAGGTACTAAATCAACACTCCGTACAGGTAACGCATTCCCATTCCTCTCGTGAGAGGATTGAGAAACAAAGATAACAAATATAATGGTCGCAAGTGTAATAAGGAAGACAACAGTTTTAGGGAATTCTGTTTACAACAATATCACTGGCTTCAATTTAAAAGTGTATTAGGTTATGTCTAGTTAGTTATTTACCAATCAAAAAGTTGTTATTTTGAGAAGTGCAGAATGTTACTTTTACGAAAAAGGCGGAATCATTAAATGTCATGCGATAAAAGTTTGGGAGGCGATATTTAAACTCAATTTTCTTAACCACTGACAGTAACAGACCGTCCTGCGTGAGCGAACAGTTTTGCGAAGCGGGCGATGCGAGCGACGCGAGCGAATCGCCAAATCGCGCGGTGCGAGCGGCGTGACATGAGCGTGCAACGTCCTGCATTAATAAACTAATATATCCGCGAATCGCGCAAAAATTCACAAGTATAAAACAACAGATCGTGGCTAGTCACGTAAAAATGGGGTGGTCGAACAAATACCATAAAATGTTAATATCTGTCAACGTAAGTTTAAAATTACGCGACTATAGTAGAAAACAGAAAAAAAAATCGTCAGTGCACCTGATTTATCTGGAAAGAATGAAATTTGGAGAGTTTCACCATTTATACGGAAGACTTAAAAATTCTTCCAGTTTATTTTACTTTTACTTATTTTATTTTGTTTTAATAAAATACGACTCGACAAGTGAAACGGTCGGTGTAGCGATACGCGCGGAAAAATCAAATTATTTGATCGCGTCAACCGCGCGAAATTCGCGCGAATCGCTTTTGCGGTCGATGCGACTTCACGTAGGACACCTACATTACTTTGCTTGAGTTTGATAAATTCGCGACGCCCGCGCCGCTCGCATCGCCCGCTAGTATTCGCTCACGCAGGACACCCCGTAACTTTGACAAACGTCACTTCAAATAATAGGCGCTTTCCAATTGCACAGACGAGCTACTCGGTGCTACTCGGAGCTGCTCAAAGTGCAATTGGAATGCATTTGAGCAGCTCCGGAGTAGCTTCTGAGCGACACCGAGTAGCTCGTCTATGCAATTGGAAAGCGCCTAATATTTCCAACTGTTTTTCATTCCTAGATGAGAGGAATGTGCGACAAGGATAGATATAAAAAATCACTAAATGCGTTACCACTATACCTTTAGTACCTTAATGCACATGCGACGACAGCGCCACCAATTGTGCATTAGTGATATGAAAACACGAGTTCTGTCAAATGTGCACTTGTCATTTCAAACAGTTTCAAATGACCAGCGTACATTTTTTGAACTTGAATTTTGTAATTAATTTCATACCAGAAGGTCAAATACTTAAATTATGTACTACAATCGTAAATTGTCATAAGAGTAACAGGAAGAATGTTAAATTTTACAATTACCCAGACAATAGTATGAAAAAGAATGCAGCTAAATACCTACTCTATTATAGGTAAGTTCGGCTTGGCTAGCAGGAGAGGATAGAGAGTAGAGCGTGGAGTGAAGTCACGTGATTAAAGAGTAATGTGACGTAACGGTTGTTACCGTCGACGGCTAATCAAGGTAGACTGGTAATGCCAAGGCAAAATAGGACGGTTTGTTTGAAAGCAACATCAACAGATCTTGCGGTGGGTGGGAAAGGTGGGGTACTGTTTACTCGTCCCTAGTGCACATAGGCGGCGTTCATTAAATGGAGATAAAAATCGAATATTACAAAAAATATACTTGTTAATTGAAATAATAATAGATTATTCATTACGAGATAGAATTATTAATTTAATTAATCAGTTGATTATATTGAATTAATTCATTAAATACAAATACACGCAATAAAACTAGTATGTACGCCTATGAGTTCTGTTGCGTTACACGACATCCGCCGAAAATTATCGACTGCAATTTGAAAGTAACCAATCACTAAGTTAGTCTTAGTAAACACCCCTGTGAACTTGTTAGCTACATTTTAAAGCTCGCTTGCCCAGTCTAACTAGGTTAATCGTTGGAGGTTGTTACCCGAATGGAAAAGAGTCGACGGGTAGCGATGGTGACATATTTAACCTGCAAAATATGGAAACTGTCATACATGCATACTTCGATCAACATAATTTTTATTCTTGTTTTAGTAAATCATGGAAATTTTTTTGAACAAAGAATAATTTAATTTTAGTCAATTTCTGAGATCACGTGTATCCTAGACCACGACTTGTAGACAGGTTAGGTTTATATGAGTTTTGCCGCGAATGTCGTTTGCGCATGACAGCTCTGCGAGCACCACCTCGCCAGGAGGAGTTCGTAGAGTTAACTCTATTTACTCTGCTCTTGTAAGAGTTGAACGACTTAGAGTTTATAATGTTCACTCCATTGGTCCTACTCGAACGGATTTAGAGTGGAAAGAGCAAATAGAGTCAAAAGAGTAACCAAGTCGAACTCACCCTATGTATATGGATTGAAAATTTAAGTTTGTGTGCTGTTTTGAAAGTGATTGATAGATTTCAATATCGATTATACAAGGTACTCTATTCGAAAAATGTGCAGGAGACTCAGATAAAATGAAAGTTTGAAGAATTTCATGAACAGAAGTCGGAAAGCAAGTCAACAAATGTATATAGGCCAGTTTCAAATGCGGTTGATTTTATCTACGGATGATCAGTCTTGATAATATGAATACATTTACGCTCAGGATACTGATGGTATGTGTTTCATGTGATGAAGTCAATTTAAGCAATAGCCCCAACTGATCATAAGACCGACCGTCATGTCAGATGCATGTGAAACATGTTTTGTACTATTTAACTAGAATACCTTGTATTAATTATGTTAAAAGACTGATTTTATTAGCGATGTTTCTTAAATTGAGGTTTGTAGTCAGATTTTTGTTTATATTGTATCGCTCTTTTACATTAATTCTAGGAGTTACTTTCTCATTACCATTTTATACACACAAATGAGTCTAAAAGACCAAAAAAAGGTGCGAAGCACACTTTCCAATTGAGCAAATTTCCATAAATTTGTGTACGGAGGTCAGCATATCAAACCCACTGTTTGATTTCCATAAATTTGTGTACGGAGGTCAGCATATCAAACCCACTGTTCGAAACGAAATATGCCTGAAATATGTTTGTAAACAATGGCCGCGTTCACCACACGAATCAGCTTGCAAGGTGCTTATGATTATTTTTAAGCGTAATTAATGAAAGGTAACTATAGCCACAGTATAAATATCTTACAGTAGGGACAAATCCGGTATTTGCATGAACAGTTTTTTAATGCGCATGTTTTGAAACTGGCGGTCCTTCCACAAACGACCGAATGTGGCGCAACACGTCATTTCATCATTGTGTACAAAAGTGTGGTTATAGCACGGTTATATGTTGTTATAGTTTGAAGTTTTCATAGGCATAAGGTTAATTTTCGTTATTAGTTTCGTCAATTGTACATAATAGGTGTAATTTTGTGTTAAATATTTTACATGATATTGATTATTTTATTCGGAAAGAGAGGAAGACTGAAGTATTTGACTTTACACGTTCATCCCTTGTGGGCGAAGCTACATTTAATTTATGTTTTTACTGTTTTCGGTGTTAAATCTGCATAAACATATGGACAGCACTAGTGACATCTAACTGCAGTAGAATGAAGGACCGCCAATATCGGCCATGTTGGGGTAAAAAATCGGGGTATTGAACATCAAAGGTGCCGACACGGTTTGTCCCTACTGTAAGATATTTATACTGTGCTATAGCGTTCACTGTTCACTAGAAAATCGGAAGCAGCTTGCAAGCTGATTGCAATCAAGTGCGTTTGGTGAACACGGTCAATAGAACGGAATCCAAAATATATTTCAACATCCATTGTAACGTATAATTACAAAATTAAAAAAACGTCACTTTAACGTGTGTTAGGAATAACTTAAAAAACAATGTTTTCATACCACTAATGCAAAAATCACCGCCAGGCGGCGCTGAACACAAGGATGTGCATGGTCCCTATGCAAGAATGAAAAACGCAATATTTAAGTGAAATACGTCAAATGAACATTCATTTTGAGGTTAGAAAAGTGACATTTCGCATAAACTACGTCGAGTAAAAATTACATTTAACTACATAAAAATTACGTCCAGACGTAAAGTAATGTAGAAAATATTTTTTACACGTAGTTTTCCCAACCCTGGTTACCACGGTCAGCCACGGTATAAGTAATTACCCAGTAGCGACACTTAAACGTCAGCACCGTCAGTGTCAAAAAAAAGCGGCCATACTGTTTGATACCCTTATGAAAATGTAATGTAATTTGCAAATCGGTAGATATCAAACCTTTGAATATAGAGGGGAGGAAGAAGCATTTCGCATATAAAACTGGTCTACGATGGGTTTTACATATGGCGGACAAATATTTCCGATTAGTAGTAGCGTATAGTAGCGAACAATAAAATCCGGGCACACCATTTGTACAATGTAAACCTCACTCTAACATTTTTGACATTTTATACATATTATACAAAATGTCACTAGTAATTCTGACGTTTAATATAAATTTTGACACAAATGTAACCTTAATAAAAGCCTGATTTACCAAATTTGTCCAAATACGAATGACTTGTCAAATTCTTGCCCGGATTTTATTGTCCGCTACTATACCTGTTATCCTTCATTGGGCGAGTTTTTAATTCAGCATTTTGCTGTGATAGGTGTAGACGGTGATATAAAAGGCTGAATAAAAATTCATCTGCGTTAGATTACAATCGATTTAGGCGATGTAGGAAGTGGCAGTAATAACTTTTGTCACTACATTTCCACATCGATATAACTACGCCTATGACTGACTGTTGTTGCATTTAAAGGGTTTTCCATTAAGGGCGCTCGAACTTTAAATTGAAATAAAACAAGTTGTGTATGATACATCATTAATTTTTTTTTAATTTGAAAAGGTATTCGATTACATTATGTATGGAATATGATATCGGCCAAATGCCCGTCGCGGCTTTGCTGGGCGGCGCGTATCCGAGAGGTCCAATTTTTGATATAAATCAGGCTCGATATCATTGATGGCATTGGTTATGTTTACTTTTAAGGCATCAATCGACTGCGGCTTATTCACATAGACCCGTGATTTAACGTAGCCCCACAAGAAAAAGTCTAATGGCATTAAATCACACGATTTCGGTGGCCAGTTAACGTCGCCGAAACCCGAGATAACCATGCCGTCGAATTTTTCCAGTGTAGCATGCACTGTGTGGCACGTAGCATCATCCTGTTGGAACCACAGGAGTGCGTTTAGATTCTCAGTGTAAACATTCAGAATGGTGTGTGACGTAGAAATATACGTCACACCTTCTCTTCCTATCCTTTTATCCACTTTTATGAACGCTTGTGGTGTGTGTAACCCCGCACATGCGCATTTATTTTATATGGACTATAGACGCTGAATTATGTAAATATATCGCCGCAGATATTACACTGATAGCCACTATTACTGTTTCTATTTTCATTACTTTTGTAAGTTAAAATAAAACCATTGTTAAAACTTACAATTTCGAATGTTACAACGTAAACAGGTCTAATGCGCAAGTCACACACCAAACGCCGCAGTAAAAAGAAGGATGAAAAGTGCGTCGTCCGGATGAAGTTTCAGAACGGTGCGAGTGTACGTTCTGGGATGTGACGTCAGAAACATCCTACTTTTCGAACGAATGGTGCGCGTTCGGGCGTACTTTCTAAACGCACTCCCGGAGTGCGTTTAGAAAGTACAGTGGTTTTATTTTAACTTACAAAATTAATGAAAATAGAAACAGTAATAGTGGCTGTTAGTGTAATATCTGTGGCGATATATTTACATAATTCAGCGTCTATAGTCCATATAAACTAAATGCGCATGTATGGGGTTACACACACCACAAGCGTTCATAAAAGTGGATAAAAGGATAGGAAGAGAAGGTGTGACGTATATTTCTACGTCACACACCATTCAGAATGTTTACACTGAGAATCTAAACGCACTCCAGTAGTGATGTAAATAACTTATAGCGTTTTTGATTGATCGCACTAGTGCGCACTCGAAATATCTTCATCTCGTGTTATTACGTGAGGTTAAAAGAAGATGCAAATACACTGAGTGCGACCGGTGCAAGTGAATCGAAAACGCTATTAAATTAAAATCCGAGTGCTCGGTTATTCGGATTAAGATTAATCCGAGTACCCGGATATTCGCATGAATTTTAATCCGAATATCCGGGTACTCGGATTACTTTTAATCCGAATAACCGAGTATTCGGATTTTAATTCGAAGGATTTACATCGCTAAACCACAGGTCGTTGAGATCCATATCTTCCAATTTAGGCCACAAAAGATTAGTTATCATCGACCTGCACCTCTGGCCGTAGGGCATGGAACGTAGCTCGAATTGAGCACTCATTTTGATAATAAAGTTTAATGATTTGCACGCGTTGCTCAACACTGTAACTTTCCATGATGATTTGCTCAACATTAATTACTATAACCTCCAAATTTGACAGCTGTAGCTTCACTAACGTGACCGCTATGCGCTCTCAAACTTCGGGCGTCCCTATTGGAAAACCCTTTATAACCTATAATGCAAATAACTTTATTCTAAAGAAAAACACATTTTGGAAGAAAAGTAGATACCTAATTGTAATACTTACTAATGAAACGTTATTCCTAAATTCGAAATAAACTACTATTACACCGTTAAATAGAATAATTCGTGTTCGCACTCAAATGATATAATCATCAATGACCGTTAAAATGGGTCTACAAGATGGCACTTTCCACAAACCACTAAATTACTATAGACGTTTAAAGGCCTGTTCGATAGCTCTGCACTTTTCTACACTTATTGCACCAACCGCACCTGAGAGAGTGCGATGTATATAATATAACATAAGTCGGAGTGAGAAAAATAGAATAAAGGTGTTAAAAGTGTAGAAAGTGCAGAGCTATCGAACAAACCTTAAGTTAAATGAATGACTCATGGACTGGGAAATTACTACGCTCCCAAGCACGAGGCACACAGTAGCGTCACTCGAGTATAACTGTCACATTTGTTCTTTTGTTTGATACCTACCCAGCTGTAAATTACATTGCATTTCCATAAGGGTATCAAATAGAATGGCCGTTTTTTTTGACACTGACGTTTAAGTGACTCTACTGGGTAATTACTTATACTGTGCACGAGGTGTCAGTGTGACAGTTTTTGCACAATCTACATACAGTCTTGTCACTGGCACTAGTTTCGCGTACAAAATTCTTGGAAACTCGGAGAAGAATGCGCAGTAGTCTCGCTGTTTCTATTCGTAGTTTGGTTTACCGGGTTGGTTCGGGCACGTTCGGGCAACTGCAAACACTGCAAGATTTTAAATTTAAATTGTTTGCGCCACGTATGAAGTCACAATTCAGAATTGATGTAAAGTTGGGTCGGTTAACTTGGCCCCCCAGTAACGTTTTTCAAAGTTTTCTTGCACCAAATGATTGCACCCTTACGCACCACCAAAATAAATTTTTGCACCCATTCAGGAGAGAAACTGCAGGCAAATTTCACTGGGAGGGGCCAAGTTAACCGTAGCCCCCCCAGTGAAAGTTTTTTTGGTGCACCGTGTTGCACCCTTATGCACCACCTTTTTTGACTTTTGCACCGCTCAAATAGCTGAGAAAAAAAATAAAATAGAAAATCATCTAGCTCCCCCCCCCCCAGTGAAAATTTTCGAAGTTTTTTTTGGTGGACCTTGTTGCACCCCTAATGCACCCTTATAAGTAGATAGAAAAAACAGACCACTCTCTTTTTTCCCCATTTGAAATGCATTGACTTCCGGTCCAGTTTTCTGCCTCATCTGAGCCCGTGGTAAAGAATGAGATGGAGCTCGAGAGAGAGAGAGAGCGACGGAGACAACGTAGTTCGGGCGTCCGTCTGCCAGATGCCTCCGGCGCTGCTGCTATTTTCGTTAGTTCGGAAATTGTCCGCCAGATGGCAGTGGCGCTGCGTCGTCGGAGCGTTAGTTCGGGAATTGTCCGTCGGGTGTCGCCACCGGCGCTTTGCTGCGGAATTTTTTCCTCCGTCCGGAGAGAGATTCGAACCCATTCCTCGGTGTTCCTGAGCCATCCACCTAAGCCGCTCGGCCATTGAGTCAGTTGTTCGTATCCGTTCGAGATGTATAATATTAACGACGCGACGCGCGGCGAATGATGTCCTTATTTTTTTCGTCGAACATGGATGCGATGTTAGTTGCGTCAATTTTTTTCCTCCGTCCGGAGAGAGATTCGAACCCGTTCCTCGGCGTTCGTGGGGCATCCACCTGAGCCGCTCGACCTTTGGGTCAGTTGCTCGTATCAGTTCGAGATGTGTAATAACAACGACGCGCGGCGAAGGATGTGGTTTTTTTTTCGTCGAACACGGATGCGATGTTGGTTGCGTCCGGCGGTGTCCATCTGATGACGAATTGCGAAAGGACGATCACCGGCGTCCATCTCGGAGACGTCGCGTCGGTGGGTTTCTGTAAAAAGAATGACGCGCGCGGAAGCATATAGATCGCTGCATGCAGAGCGGCGGCGGCGTCGCAGGAATTTCGAAAAAATGGGTCCTCGGGACGTGCGCATTTCCACGAACAGAAGCGGACGAAAACGATGCCGACGTGCGTATTAAAAAATAAAAGATGCGTTTTGCTTACGTATGTAGTTTATTACTATGAAAAAAACTTATATTCATAACTTGATAATAAATATTTACAAATTACACTTGCGTTAGTCATGGAACAAATACATACTATAATTGTTTGTGTGATGTAGACAAGGTGAATTTCTTTTGTTTAAATTCGGACAGTCAGGATCGGATTCCAGGTTTACGATTTCTATCGCTGGTAAATGCTCTTGGAGGAAATTTGCTTTTTGGTGACCTTTTATGTAGATTCGCTGACCTTTTATGTAGATTCGCTGATATCCGTGTGTAAATTGATGAAGAATATTCTTCACTTGTGTTGTGTATTAACTCAGAGATGAGAATGTTAAGGTGGCGTAGTTTTGAAAAAACAATAGTTGTTGTATTCTTCTTGTGTTAAAATTTACATAAAAAAATAAATGTTCTGAATAAAAAGAAGTTCTGCATTATACCGAAACACAAAAGTGGTGTCAGAAGTGAACGATTTCGCACCGCCTAAGAGAAAAGAAGTAAAAAATAAGTGATTTGTGTCAGCTAGAAAAACGTCAAAGCTTCGAGGAAAAAGGAAACGTATTCCATCTGAAATTGGGATGGAAGTACCACCAGAATTGTTGCAAGCGATCACAAACATACTCACTAATGCTATTCCATCTGAAATTGGGATGGAAGTACCACCAGAATTGTTGCAAGCGATCACAAATATACTCACTAATGCAATGCGGACGTCCGTGGCAAACGTCGTCGCCGCTAAAGGAAGTAACGAGACTTCCAAAGGAGCAACTGTCGCACAAGCAAAAGTACTATCATTTTCTATGACTGAATATCGTGCAACAGAGAGAATGTCAGTTGAAGACTATTTCAAGAGCTTCGATTGGGCACTTCAGTTAAGTTGCATTCCTCAAGAGCAGCTTGCCAATTATGCTCGTGTTTATATGGGCATGGAGTTGAACAATGCGTTAAAATTTTTGGTCAGTCCACGCTTCCCAGAAGATATCACATACGACGATTTACGCAACACGCTTATTGGTCATTTTGATCGGACAAAGAATAAATTCGCCGAAAGCATCAAGTTCCGCCAAACTGTGCAACATAAGGGAGAAACTATTGCAAATTTTGCTTTGAGACTCCGCCAAGGTGCTGCATATTGTGAATATGGTGAGTTTATGGATAGAATGTTAATTGAACAACTCTTACATGGCCTTCAATCTCACGAGATGTGTGATGAAATTATTGCGAAAAAGCCTGCCACATTTACTGAAGCATATGAAATTGCACACTCTCTTGAAGTGACACATAATACGTCCGTAGATGTCAAGTCAACAGGAATGTCAACAACGCACGAAATGACAAATAAATTAGGATACGCAAAACCACATATCAAAAGAAATGACAAATGGTCTTCACGAAGAAGATCAACGTCACATAATTCAGGAAAGCAACATAATTCCCACAGAACATCACAGAGAAGTGAATCATATGAACAAGGTAATCGAGGAGATCATCCGTCTTGCCAAGGCTGTGGAGGATCACATTCAAGAAATTACTGCAAGTTTCGGAATGCGAAATGCAATCACTGTGGAAAAAAGGGCCACATCGCCAAGGTTTGCAAATCAAAGACGTCAATACAAACTGCTGGCCAAGTAATGGAAGTCGAGTCACCAGCGAAGGAGATCTATGTTTTGCAACGTCTGAGTAAGGTTCATGATGTCAATTTATTCAAACCGTCAGGTAAGCAAATGATTAATGTACTTATCGGTGGATGCAGTCTTGAAATGGAGCTTGATACTGGAGCACCATGCGGAATAACTAGTAAAAAAGTACTGAGCACGATTAAACCAAATTTTGTCTTGCGACAGACAGATAGACAATTTGCTAGTTATACAGGTCATCGTATTCATTGTATTGGTCGCATTTTAGTTAATGCTACAGTTGGCGCGACAACCCGACGATTGAATCTATTTTCCGTCGATGGTAAATTTGATACACTTTTTGGTCGAGAATGGATTACACAATTTCTGAATGAAATAAATTTTTCTAAAATATTTTCTAATCCTGAACAGGTACATACAATGTCTACTGCGATGCCATGTTTGACTCCTGAACAAAAAGTTCAACTCGAGCAACTCCTGATCCAGTATGACGATGTATTCAGTGAGATACCAGGAAAACTAAGCGGACCTCCTGCCAGAATACATTTGAAGCCAGGAGCAACACCTGTCTTTTGCCGAGCAAGAGAGATACCATTAGCACTACGTGAGGCATACGCGAAAGAGATTAATGCTAAAATTGCGGGATTTTACGAAAAAGTAGAACATTCTGAGTGGGCCTCAACAACACATGTGGTTGCTAAGAAAAACGGAAAAATACGTATCACAGGAAATTACAAGACTACATTAAATCCTCGCATCGTTATTGATGAACACCCGATACCAAAAGTCCAACATTTGTTTAACCGTATGAAGAGAGCCAACTTATTCTGCCATCTAGATATTACAGATGCATATACACATTTAACGATTGATGAAGAATTTGCTAATGCTTCAACGCTGAATACTCCAACACATGGGCTAATTCGTCCAACTCGGGCAGTTTACGGAGCAGCAAATATTCCTGCAATCTGGCAACGAAAAATGGAAACTGTATTACAAGATCTTCCTAATGTTCTCAATTTTTACGACGACGTGCTAGTCTTCGCAAATGGTTTCGACAACCTGATGCTATCTCTCAGTGCAACTTTGGAAAGGATGAAGTTACATGGATTAAAGCTTAATCGAGCAAAATGTGTCTTTGCCACACCTACTGTCGAATTCTTAGGACATAAGGTAGACGCTGAAGGCGTGCACAAGTCCGACAAACACACGGAAGCTATACGCGATGCACCAAAACCCTCTACAAGAGAAGAATTACAATTATTTTTGGATAAGGCAACCTATTATAGTTCTTTCATACCTAATCTGTCCAGCAGAGATCGTCCACTCCGAGATATGCTTCTTGTTGAACCGTTTGCATGGACTCCTGCTGCTGAAAAGGCATACATCGACATCAAAAAGATCTTGACTTCGCCTCAAGTCCTCATGCCGTATGATCCTGCACTTCCATTACTGTTAGCAACAGATGCTAGCAAAACAGGTTTAGGCGCTGTTTTGTCACACCGACTGAACGATGGAAGAGAGCGTCCAATCGCTTACGCAAGTCGAACGATGAATGCTACAGAACAACGCTATCCGCAAATCGATAAAGAGGCACTGGCTATAGTTTGGGCTGTACAAAAATTCTTTTACTATCTTTATGCTCGTCACTTTACGTTTATTACAGATCATAAACCTCTGACACAAATTTTGCACCCAGAAAAATCACTTCCGGTGTTATGTATTAGTCGCATGGCAAATTATGCAGATTACTTGTCGAACTTTGATTACGATGTTGTATTCAAACCGACGAAAGCTAACCAAATCCAGATTATTGCTCGCGTATACCGTTGCCTACAACAATTAACACCGTGAACAAATTCACATCTGGAGAAGAGGAAGAAACTATGGAATTTGACGAATTCGATCAATTTGTTTTGAACCAAATAAAGCAGCTTCCCATTCGCGCAAATGATATCGCTCGAGAAACAAGGAAGGATCCACATCTTGGTAAAATTGTTCAATTATTAGAAATGGGTCAGAATCTTGCTCGCCATGGTTTCAAGGCTCCTGAAGTCAATTATACTTTAGCCGCGAACTGTTTGTTCTTTGAACATAGAATTGTGCCAGTCTCTCTGCAGCAGCCAATCCTCAACGACTTGTATGTAGCTCACATAGGTATTGTGAAAATGAAAGGGTTAGCAAAATCATTTGTTTGGCCACGTATTCATGCAGATATTGAATGCGTTGCAAAATCGTGCAATGAATGTGCTAAAAATGCGCCTATTCCATCGAAGTTCCGAGAACATCAGTATCCTAAAGCTCCCTGGGAAAGAGTTCACATAGACTATACGGGTCCCGTTGTTGATACGATGCTGTTTATAATTGTCGATGCATATAGCAAATGGTTGGAAATTAAAACAACTAATTCAACAACGACAGCTTTTCAACGATTGCAATGCTGGCTGAGTTATTCGCAGCTCACGGTGTTCCTGTCACCATAGTCTCCGATAATGGAACGCAATTTACGTCTGAAGAATTCAAGAGGTTCTTACAAGTCAGTGGTGTGAAGTACCATAAGCTTACAGCTCCATACCATCCGTCGAGAATGGGTAAGCAGAGAGGTACGTGCAGACAGTAAAACATGCTCTTCGTGCAATGTCCACTACGCAAGCCACATTGAAGCTGAACTTGAACGAGTTCCTACGTCAGTATCGTAAGGCTCCACATGCAACTACAGGACAGCCTCCTGCGCGACTGTTCCTAGGACGTAATATACGTACTGGCCTCGACTTCATTCGACCAGAAGATGTGTATACGAAAATCACGGGAAAACAACGTGCTGAATTCGATGCCACGTTTCGAAGATTCCAACCTGCCCAAACAGTCTACTTCCTTTCGGGAAATCCACGTATGGACAAGTGGCTTCTAGGCACAATTGTTACACGCCTTGGAGACCTCCATTATGAGAACGACTATTCTGGGAAACGCTTTAAGAGACACATCGATCAAATTCGAGAACATCACCAAAGTATAAATCAACCAGCTGTTAATGTTCAACCACAAAACCAGAGCGAGAATGTTGTAGAGTCACCACGTCGAGTTCACTTCTATGAAAATTTAAAAAGACCAGTTTCAGCTCCCCCTGCAGTCACAACTACAGCACCAGTGGAACAACCTACGACTCCAAGAGCAGAAACACCTACGACTCCGAGAGCAGAAATACCTACTACTCCGAGAGCAGAAACACCTACTACTGAACAATTCCCACGTAGATCAACACGTATCCGTCGTCCTCCCTTAAGATTCTCATCAAGCAAGTGATTTCCAAACGGGGGAAGAAATGTTGTGTATTAACTCAGAGATGAGAATGTTAAGGTGGCGTAGTTTTGAAAAAACAATAGTTGTTGTATTCTTCTTGTATTAAAATTTACATAAAAAAATAAATGTTCTGAATAAAAAGAAGTTCTGCATTATACCGAAACACAAAAACTTGTCTGTAAGGAATGTAACCGTCAGAGTAGCGCAGATAATGATAATTATTTTCCAGCCAAATAATTTGTCTTTTATGTTCCTTTTTTAAATTATTGAAAGGAACGTCGGGTGGGCCGAATACGAAATGTGCTATGCCACACGCATCTCTGATTGCCAATTCTTTTACCACAAAACGTTCCAATTGGAATCCTATATCAATAACTAGCGATTTTACGTTTGCTTCTTTCTTGTACAATTCGTGCTTCCGGAGTAGAATAGGATCGAGAATTTTCGATAATTTCTTAATACGTTGGCGGATTCTGTCGCGTGCGTTTTGCATCCAGTTATTGTCTTGCTCTTCTTCTTCTTCCTTATTCGCGTTAAATTCTATTACAACGGCCGGTTCTTTGGCAAATGTTACTTTTTCTTCATAATTTCACGTACACTCACCACTCGATGAATCAAATGTAAAAACTGAGCGAGAAAATGGACTCGGCCTCCTTTCGTTTAGAGGGGAAAATAAAAGCACTCATTGTTTAAAAAAATATATTTCAGATAATTAAATACATAAAATAATATATATTTTGTTTAAATTATATCTCTAACTATATTCGTTGCAGGGTTATATTCAACGATCTTGTCGTGGATAATTAAACAGTATGCGACCATATCCGCCTTAAATTCCTGTTCGCTCTCTAATTCTAATTTAATGTCGACAGTCGAAGATTTTACGGACTCGTTCTGTTTCGAACAGTCTATAACGTGGAGAGCTTTCTTCTTGAATTCCGCCAAATTTAGAATCGGTTCGTTGCCACGTCCGTAATAACTGTTTTGAAAATCTGCGTACATCAGATAAGCAATGTCAAATTTATTTTTACTCATTTCGAGATTTAAATTTTTATACGGATAACTTTCAGAATTGAGATGTAATTTAATATTTCGAATGTGTGCATGATCAAATTCTGATGCGTTTTTAGTAGGTTTGTCTTTTCTAGCGTCTTGGAAAGCGACGATAACATACCTAGGTTTTTCTAAATTCGTAGACGTTCTTATTGGCCACACATCATTAAGGGTTGGGCGCATGCTTGGTAATTCATGTAGTTCCCATTGTCGATAAGGAATGAAAATAGATTTTGACTGTTGTAGAAACTGTAGCATTTTCAATTTCATCTCGTTATTGAGCGTAATGTGCGGCACATGCCATTCGACTTTTTCTAAGCTTATGCTTGCCGTTTTCGTCCCCGTACTCATGTAACAATTATTGTCACTTCTGGAACGAAGTAATATTATTTCTTGTTTGACGTTCATTATGATTTTCTTGTAGTCCTCGCAGAAGCCGAGCAGAAATTTTAACGGTATGCATGCCATAAATTTATCATCTAATAAAGTCGGATGCTGATCCTGAAAGGGCACCCATCCGGCCGCTTGTAATACTTTACTTTCCGCATCGTTATAGGATAGGTACGCCTTAATGATAGTAGTCAAGCCTGCATTTCGAACTTTATCTATTTCCTTACCGTCGATTTCGTATCGGATCTCTTCAAAAAGGAACGAATAAGAGTTATTTGTCAGTCGACACTCGCCGGTACCTTCGTCGCTCGGCTTGAAAGTTCCCTCGATGTACAGATAACTTTCGTGCGGATAGGTGTAAATATCTTGATGATTGATTAAGATTCTCACTTCGTCGTTGTTGTTAAAATTTCTTGTACGTCGGAGAATACCAGTGAAATTGCTTCTTAACGATAACTTCGTCGAAGTCGAGTCCTTCGGAGAGATGCAACATTACCGTCGATATTTTTCACTTTATAGCCTAAACTTTGCAAGAACAATATATTGCTCGATGTTAACCTTTGGGGAGCTGTCTTCTGAATGATGAATTCTGCGGGCTTGTTTTGTATATTACTACTGCTACCGTTATTTTTGTCGTGGAAACGCAGGCCCATCACTTCACGTTTGCTTTTTCAATTCCATACTGATTCGAACTTGTTCACCTCTTAAATTTATCGACGATCCGTTCTGATCGAGTAACGACAACGTAATGTTATCGATCTTGCGTACTCTTATACCGCGGGCACATATGCATTTAATGTAACGCCTAACGTGATTTTTAACATCTAATTTGACATAAATCTGCGGTTACACTTAAGTTTAATATCAAATTACTTGTTATAAATTTGTTTTCTTTTCCATATTATCATATCACAAGTAAAAACTACACCAAACTAGTCAAATTAGACTTTGAAAATCACGTTAGGCGTGACGTTAAACGTTAATGTGGCCGCGCCGTTACAGGTAAATAGGCGATGTTGCTGGGATTAATATTTATGCTGTAACCGAGATCGACGGACGGTGAAAATTCAAAAACCGTATGCGACATCTTTTCGTTGTAAAACGAATCGGTAGCAACGTTACACTCCACGCGGATAGTCGTCACCTTTATAATTTCCACTGGTAAATCCGATTGATGTAATAGATTCGGTTCTAATATTTTCGGCGAGAAGCCCAACTTTCGGCCTATCGAATCTGGTTTTTCAAAGTGGATCTTAAACATGCACTTATGCCCGGTTGCACCAACTTTTTAAGCAGACCTTAAATTTAAGTTATGTTTAGAATGTGACATTTACGTATGATCAGTATAATGTCAAATACATTCTGATTGAATTTAAACTTCAACTTATGTATCGGTTAGAATGTGACTAACATTTTGTTAAATCTATAATAATGTCATAGTCTAAACACCACTTAAATTTAAGCTCTGCTTAAAAAGTTGGTGCAACCGGGCATTAGTTTCACACTTTAGCGTATTGTTATCGGTTTTAGCGAATCGGTTTTAGCGAATGCGTACCATTTAATTCTGTCTGCAGGAATTTCTCCAGATCCTCCACTTCGTAGGAGCCCGTTGGAATTTCGATAATCTTGCCGTCGCCGTAATAAAATTTGTTATTCTTTCGCTCTTCAACGTTAGGCACAGTCGCCGTAATGTCGACGTAATGTCACCACTCCACCTACGTGATAATCAATTCAAACTAAGTTAAAAACTCTAATAAAGTTTTGTTCTAAAGTAAACCGTTTCAAAAATACTGGGTGTTTAATGTTTAATTTTTTATTTTTTTAATTTTAAATTTTAGAACAAAACTTTATTAGAGTTTTTTACTTAGTTTGAATTGATTATCACATAGGTGAAGTGGTGACATTACGTCACGGGACACCCTGTATAATCCGTTTTCGTCCGAGGAGGAAGAAGAAATCGATGAAGAGATAAGACATTCCGATTACCAAAATTTATATAAAATAATGTCTCCCACTCCTAGAAACGAATACCTTAAGATTTACGATCCGCTTCCCAGAGGATACATTGATGGTTTATTACAAGACGTCAATAATGAGTACGACAATGTGTGCGGCATTCGCTATAATCCTGTTACGGACGCTTGGCGAATCGGCGATAGCGACGTGCAATTAAAAAAATATATATATTTGATAATTAAAGATGTTACATATATTGGCACACCGGGGTTTTATGAATTACTCTTCAAAAAGCAACCGATCGGTTATAAGGACGAAGATCTCGAGAACTATCATCATATACTAGATCGCACGCACGCTCACAGAAGAGGCAATGATCCGGCAAGGCAAATAAAGGGAAGCCGAAGTGAAAAATACAGAAATATAATTCAACCGTTGTTCGAAAGAAGATCTCGCGCTAAAACTTGGAGCGGTGAAGGATTAGAAATTGAAAATAAATCGTTTCAGTATATACACTGGGATAATATCAACGAGCTGGTGGATCGTCTGAAATTGTTGAAGGCTTCTCAACAGGCGGGACATATGGGCCATAATAACGAGATTATTGCGATCATCGAAGAACTGAAAGAAGCCGATGTAATACGTCGATAAATTCGGCAGATATTTACGCAAAACGAAAACAACTCGAGGAGCTCCCGGTTTAGGATTTTCTCTCACAAGTGATAAACATTATGATATCGGGAACAAACGACTGTGCAACGTCGGCTCGAGCATCAATCCAAAAGACGCGACCAATAAAAAATACGTGAACGAGATAAAGGAAAAAATCAAAAATGATTCTAGGACCATACAAAATCAAGTTACGGACGTGAAATCGAAAATCGAAGGAATATTTCGATCGCAGGCTCTCTACCTCGGTGATCTGAAACGAGAGCTAAACGTATTTCAAGAACAAGTGAAGCTGATTAACGTTAGATTAGATAAGTTGGAGCAGCGGTTCGGTGAAGGGCACAGCAATGAGCCAAATTAAACGTGACGTCGTCAATGAGTTACACAAACCTGCGAGGAAAAATTTTTCGAGGAGATCTATAATTGTAAAGTCTGTGTACGATCTTTGGCAAGCTGATCTGTGCGAATTTATTCCTTATGCACGTGAAAATAAAGGTTATAATTACATTTTAGTTGTCGTAGATTGCTTTTCTAAGTATTTGTGGGCGCAACCGGTGAAAAGGAAGACAGGCGAGCTCGTAACTCAAGCTATACTCGAAATATTGAATACCGACAAGAGGACGCCCGCAAATTTACACACCGACGAGGGAAAAGAGTTCTACAACCAAAAGTTTAAAGATTTGACAAATAGATGCGGAATAAATCATTACTCAACATTTTCTCTGATAAAGGCCGCCATGGTAGAGAGAGTTATACGGACAATTAAAGAAAATCTGTACAGAGAATTCAGTATGCGCGGCAAATTTAAATAGTTCGATTTATTGCAAACGATTGTGGACAAATACAACGCGAGTGTGCACAGAACAATAGGCATGGCTCCTAAAGATGTGAACAAGACAAATATAAAACAAATAGCAAATATAAAGGAGTATTCGAAAAGGGATTTACTCCGTCGTGGTCCACGGAACTGTTCAAAATCGTTAAAATTTAAGTTACTAATCCCGTTACTTACCTGCTAGAAGACATGTCGAAGCAACCGATTTTAGGCGCCTTCTATAACGAAGAACTCCAACGAGCTAAACACGAAGATGTTTATTTGGTGGAAAAAAATTTTGAGAAAAAAGAAGGAAAAGCCTACGTGAAATGGTTGGGCATTCCTGAAAAATCTTGGGTTAAACTGTCAAATATTGTTTAATTGTATGAACGTAGAAATAAATTGATTTGCTTTTTTTTAAAGAAAACTAGTTTTATTAATTCCTCTTATTAAAAAAACACATTTTATATGGCACATACAAATTATCGTTAACAATATATTAAAAAAACAGTGCGATACAACTTACGAAAAATGCATGCGAACAATAAGTATTTTCATTATCGTTATACAAAAACAAATTATGATTACAATCAATTTGCGTTAAGTTGCCATATTCCGAGTCGAAAAAATAATCTGCATATTCGTGCGAAATATTTAGCGCAATCTTCCAGTCGCTGTCTTCAACTTGCCGACGACCTTGGTGAAAACAACGAAGTTTGTAATACAGCAACGTCTGATCTTGATTTGTTAAATTTACGTCGAACATGTTTGAACCTTTCCAAGCAAGATGAATCCAATTCTTAGGCCAAACGCTATTTTCGTAATCTGTACATACGTAACACTCAGTTATGTTCGAATTATTAATGTTTATATAAAACGTATTTGTATCACAAAATCTTTTAAGCGGACACTAAATCGCGCACTTTACACTTTACGTTTCGCAGTCGTTCGACCGCTTCGTCAGAAGTGTCCGCTTAAAAGATTTTGTGATACAAATTTCATCGGACAAGAACCAACTGTAAATAAAACGTATTGTTCGCAATTACCGCGAAAACAATCGCGGCAGCAAGGAGACCCATTTTCACACGGACGCACTCTCGTCGTTGTTTAGGCACACAAGGCACAAATGCAGAGAAATCGGAGGTCCGTCCCACTGCGTTTCGCCGGTGTTATAATGTAAATAACAAGGTAATTTACGCTGCAGCTCTTTATCTTGCTTCAAACGATCGGGTAATCGCTCCCAAATATCAATTAAATTTAACGTAGATTGTTGCAGTAAAATGTATCTGGGAATGTAGGGAATTAGATCCGTATCGATGTTGCTCAAACCGAAATTTTGATCGTTATATTCCAATATTTTATCCACGATTTCAAGTATCTCTTCTAACGTTTTCATTGTGACTGACCGACGACGGCTGATCCCATTAAAATCGAGTTTTTATATCTCCCCACGTCGAGTTTTATTTTGTCTTCGTGATTTGCCAACAACTCCAGCAAACAATCGATACTTTCTGAATACCATTGCACATTTCCGTCCTCTGCTTTTGGGATTCCGATAATAAAATTACGGGCATACGAAATTAAGTTTTCATTATCCGGGAGATAAGTGGCGATTAATTCTATAATTTTATTGTAGTAGCCGTTGAACGTAAGTTTTTCGAGCCTTTTGATGCGGTAACCGACGATATGTAATAATTTACTTAATATTTTAAACATAAATTTATCCAATTCTATTTCTGTTTCGCCTTTAATAATTTTCACTTTAAATTTACCTTTGGACTCGATAGAAAATAATTTGATGTCACTGTCGTAAAGCTCGAAATTAGAAATCGTCTTCGTGTCTTCCTCCGTGCACGCACATCGTTGGCACCTCGTACTTTTTAATTTCAGATGATCTTCGATGTGAGGAAAGTATTCGATGAATTGATTCCACTCGTCGCCGTTAAACGTTAAACATTTTGGTTTTGAGCTGTACGTTAGTTTTATCAACGGTTCAAAATTATTCGTTACACTGAGTCCCGTTGAAATTTTTGCAGATCTGCTTAGCTTGTAAGACGCCTCGCTAACAAAACGAAAATCACTATTTCGTCTGCATTCTTGCAGAAAACTTTCCAGAAACTCTAACGACGACGATGATGCCATTTTCAGATGTATAGTTGCACTTATTTACGCACGCCGCGAGACTAAACGATCGAAAGCAAACTTGCGCTCTTAAATAAGGAGGAGAGGAAAAAATGTGAGCGTAATTTATTTTAGACCAATAAAAAAGAGACGTATTATACACGATGTTTCATAACTCGAAGTGAAGAATTAAGGACGTGTACGCGGTGATAGAAAATGTTAAATATTTTTGTAAGTTATGAAATAAATATTTTACTTTTTTATCACCCCGTATACGTTCCTTAATTGTACGCCGCGAGTTATGAAACATCCTGTATTTTTAATTTTAAATCTAATGCGCACACGTAGATTACTCAATGCATTGCAATTTAATGATAAGGAAAATGCGCGTGCATTCTGCTAACTACTGCACTTTAGTTTGTGTCGCCTGTCCTTACAGAAAAGACTTCAATTTACGTTTCTCTGTGCGTGTTAATTATGCATACCATTTCAAATATAGTGCTACTTCGTTAAAATCATTAGCTATTAAGAAGTTGTCGGAGTTGGAAATCGACCGCAAAATCATTGCTGGCGGAACTCGATCAAGAGTTTGTTGTGTTTCTGCCTCATCGATTTAACAAGGCCATACCCGAAGATAAGATAGGTGACGTGTTGTCTTCGCAATGCGGCTTGATTTACACAGGATTGGTGAAATTAGCCAGTAAACCACAGCCGGCTTATGACATTGAATTTGAGAAATATTAAAAATACAAGTACAAAATTTATTATCTTATTTCAAGTCGCTAGAATTATAATCTCTCTTTTTTTTTTCAGCTCGTTAACGTAAAAAAATATTAGCTTAGTTATAAACATAATTTTAAAATTAGATTATTATTAAACATTGAAATGGATTTACGAGAATATTTAAATGTGTTTCACTTATTGGATGAGTGCGCCGATAAATCAAATGCTTATAAAATTGCAAAACTAAACAAAAAAAAAATTAAAACATTAAACGAGCTAATGAGAAATTGTCCGTCGGTGCACGATAAGAAACGAATTGAAAGCTTAATTGCAAAATTACATTCATTCGACGTAAAACTGCAATTAAAAAATAAATCGTTGCCGATTGGTCGAGGTTTAAGAACAAGTCGTCGTCGTCGTCCCGGAACAGAACGGAGAATTAATAAAATCAACCGAATTCAGTGGAAACATGTAAGTTTTAAATTAAATGCGTACGTATTTTTTCTAATTTAGCTTTTTTTTTTAATTTACAACTGCAATCTGCATTTAAAAGGAGAATTCGTACCGGAGTAATAATCAATAAAACTCATACACAACCGCGAAGCTTTTTCCTGGACGCCTCGTCTCTGATTAGAACTAGAATCGGAAATCAATTGGTGAAAACACCTTCGATGAAGATAAATTTGGTATTTTGCGGTGAATTTGTAAAACCTCAAACCGATGTCTCGGAATATAAGTTTTTCAATACCAAAAATCACATGATCAATATTGGAGCAAATCTAGACGAAATTTTAAGCGAATTGTTTAACGAAATCATGGTGCAGGTAAGTTTAAAGTGAAATAAGCTGCCAGATATTAATTTCTTTTTTCGCTTTCTTATCAGCTTTCAGAATTTCAAGAAAGGGACAACGATTGGTCGTTATCGGCAATCGTGAACCTGGTCGTGGCGTTTTGCAAGTACACGCCGTTGAGAGGAGGAGGAAAAACCTGCCGGATGAACTTCGGCGAAAAAGTAACGTCATATTGAACATCAAAAATCAAGACCGACGATGCTTCGCGTATTGCCTTTTGGCGCACCTATTTCCGGTGAGAAACGGTCAAGATGCGTGCGATCCTTCTACGTACCGTCAAAATATATACGATTTTTTTAATTTTAAATGTATATGTTTTCCTGTAAATCTGTGCGACTTACACAAATTCGAAAACGCCAATAAATTTATTTCAATTAACGTATACGGTTATGAAAACAAGAGCATCGTGGGTCCGTTTTATCATACAAGAAATGTCAAAAACTGCCACGTAAATTTATTATATTTGAAGAAAAGTCAACGCGTAGGTAATTTTTGTCACATTAAAAATTTATCAGAACTGTGCAGGTATCAAATTTCATCAAATATGCGTGTCAAGTTCATTTGCGATGGCTGCTTGTGTTATTTTTCATCCAAGGACAAATTAAATCGTCATGTGTCAGATTGCTCGCGTCATGAGGCCGTAAAAATTGAATTACCTAAAGACGGAGAAAACAATGTTAAATTCAAACAATTTGCAGCCACCATGCCTTTGCCGTTTGTTATTTACGCGGACTTCGAAGCTCCAACGAAACCTATTCATTCCTGTGACGATACTTTAGAAAAAGCATTCACGAACGCCTATCAACGGCACGAAGCCTTTAGCGTTGCATATTCAACAGTCTGTTCTTACGATGATCGACTAAATCATTTTGAAACTTACCGCGGCGAAAACCCGGCTGAGTGGTTCGTAAATAAATTATTAGGAGAAGCAACAAATGTTCAAGAAATATTAAAAAATCACGTTACCGTTCCTATGAAAGATTTAACGTTTGAAGAATCTACGGCACATGCAAATGCCGAAAAGTGTGAAATTTGTGATTCTAATTTTAACGAAAATAATGCTAAAACTTATCACCACGACCATTTTACCGGGAACTATATTGCAGCTTTGTGCAATAATTGTAATTTACAATGTCGCGTTAAAAATATTATTCCCGTGATTTTACACAATTTATCTCATTACGATAGTTACTTTATAATAGAAGCTCTGGCAAACGTAAACGACGAAAATGTCGAAATTTTAGCAAACACAACTGAAACTTACATATCGTTCTCGAAAAGGGTAGGCGATGTGAAATTACGTTTCTTAGATTCGTTTCGTTTCATGCCCTCGTCTCTTGAAACATTAGCGAAAAATTTGAAACCAGAACAAATAAAGTTCGTACAAAAAGCGTTTCCGAATCCGGATTCTTATAAATTAGTAACTGGTAAAGGATCTTTTCCCTATGATTACGTGAATTCTGTTGACAAATTGGAAAAGACAAGTCTTCCCGATAAATCCCTATTTTATAATAAATTACATGGCGAAAACGTCAACGATGAAGATTACCAGCACGCTGTAAACGTTTGGCAGTATTTTCAATGTAAAACTCTCGGTGAATACGCGGACTTGTATTTAAAAATTGACGTATTTCTATTGGCAGACATTTTTGAAAATTTTAGAAAATTGACGTTCAAAACTTACGGGTTAGATGCGTGTGGATTTTTCACAGCTCCGGGCCTATCATTTTCGGCGGTTCTTAAAACAACAAAAATTGAACTTCCCCTTTTACAAGACATCGATATGATTTTATTTATAGAAAAAGGTTTACGCGGCGGTATAACTCAAGTTAGTTCCCGATATGCAAAAGCGAATTCTGTACACATGGGATAAGGAAATTAGCGAAATTATTTACGCAGACGCGAATGGACTCTATTCTTACGCGATGACGACAAAATTACCGTGCGACAACTTCAACTGGGTAGGTGACGAAAAATTAACGAATCTTTTAGAAATGCTCAGTACGACCGACATTGACTGTTCGATGTATTACGGGGATAAAACGGGTAAATCTTGTATTTTTGAAGTTGACTTAGAATATCCTGAAGATTTGCACGATTCCCATATATTTTTTCCATTTTGTCCGGAACACATATCCATCACAGGTAAAAAGGACGACAAAAAATTAATGCTAACTTTATGTAATAAAGAGAAGTAAGTCCTCCATTTACGCGTTTTACTTCAAAGTTTAAAACACGGCTCAAAATTAAAAACAATTCATCGTGCGATAGAATTTGACGAGAGCAACTGGTTAGAAAAATACATTAAATTAAATAGCTATCTGAGGGCAAAATCTACGAACGCTTTCGATAAAGATTTTTACAAGGGCATGTCGAATGTGGTTTTCGGAAAACTTATGGAATCTGTACGCAAATACAGAAATATCGTGTTGATAAAGAAATGGTAATCCGCTGGAAAATATATTAGTCAACCAAATTTCAAAAAAGCTACAATTTTGAATGAGAATCTGGTCGCAATTGAACTGAACAAATTATCCGTGAAATTTGATAAACCGATCTACTTTGGCATGGCAGTCCTTGACATTCCAAAAACAGTCATGTATAGTTTTCTTTATGATTACATCAGAGAAAATGTGGAGCCCTTATTTAATGTCACAGTATGTTACACGGACACGGACAGTTTTATTTTTAAGTTCTCTCCAAAACATCCCGAACGCGTATCGAGTATTTATGAAATTATAAAACGGGATGAAAATAAAATTTTTGACACTTCAGATTACGCCGCAGATAACCCTTTCGGAATACCTTTGGTAAATAAGAAAGTTATCGGTAAATTTAAAGACGAACTCTGCGGACAGATAATAAGAATTCATTGGAATTAGATCTAAAGTTTACGCTATCAAAGTGGGAAAAGAAGTAAAATTTAAAAAATTGAAAGGCGTAGGTCGTTCAGGAATTAAAAAAATAACTTTTTCTACTTTGCGTTCACAATGAACTCATTGTGACACCAAAAACAGTTTCACAATGAAGCTCATTGTGAAACTGTTTTTGGGGAAATTTTAGTCAATTTTTAATTGAAAATATTTAATAGATTTTACAAAATAATTCATTATTTATTTGTTATGTAACAGAGTACTCACAATGAAGCTGGATAAGAAAAATTAATAACTTGTCAATGTGATTTTTGTTTAAAACGAAAGGTTGTCAGTGTTGCCACGCATTACAACTATAATTCCCCATATACTAACGAGATCCGATTTTTAACAATATTTTTCATATTTTTGTTCAATAAGTGACGCAAAGTAGAAAAAATAGTATATTTTACACGTTTCACAAGAGGCATTGTACCACTCGTTCTGTTAGGGCACTCCGAGCTTGCTTCGCTTCGCTCGTCGTACCCTAATCCCACTCGTGTTACAATAAGCCTTCTTGTGAAACTTGTAAAATAATATACTATTTCAGGATTGTTATGACTGTTTATTTGATAATAAAAAATTAATGTCAAAATTCAATAGCATCAGGTCAATAAATTAAACTATATGTAATTTGTAATTATATTGTGTGTTAATACAGCATTTTGTATTATACATACGTAAATAAAACGTATTTTTTACTTTTAGAATTTTATTTAAGACGTTTTACAATTATACAGGCTCGTCGGCATCGTTTTCGTCCGCTTCTGCTCGCGGAAATTCGCACGCCCCGAGGTCCCATTTTTTCGAAATTCCGGCGACGCCGCCGCCGCTCTGCGTGCAGCGATCTATATGCTCCCGCGCGCGTTATTCTTTTTACAGAAACCCACCGACGCAGCAACGTCTCCGAGATGGACGCCGGCGATCGTCCTTTCGCAATTCGTCATCAGATGTACACCGCCGGACGCAACCAACATCGCATCCGTGTTCGACGAAAAAAAAAAAACGACATCCTTCGCCGCGCGTCGTTATTATTACACATCTCGAACTATTACGAGCAACTGACCCAACGGTCGAGCAGCTCAGGTGGACGCCTCACGAACGCCGAGGAACGGGTTCGAATCTCTCTCCGGACGGAGGAAAAAAATTGACGTAACCAACATCGCATCCATGTTCGACGAAAAAAATAAGGACATCATTCGCCGCGCATCGCGTCGTTAATATTACACATCTCGAACGGATACGAACAACTGACTCAATGGCCGAGCGGCTTAGGTGGACGGCTCAGGAACACCGAGGAACGGGTTCGAATCTCTCTCCGGACGGAGGAAAAAATTCCGCAGCAAAGCGCCGGTGGCGACACCCGACGGACAATTCCCGAACTAACGCTCCGACGACGCAGCGCCACTGCCATCTGGCGGACAATTTCCGAACTAACGAAAATAGCAGCAGCGCCGGAGGCATCTGGCAGACGGACACCCGAACTACGTTGTCTCCGTCGCTCTCTCTCTCTCTCGAGGTCCATCTCATTCTTTACCACGGGCTCAGATGAGGCAGAAAACTGGACCGGAAGTCAATGCATTTCAAATGGGGAAAAAAGGGTGTGGTCTGTTTTTTATATCTACTCTTATGCACCACCTTTTTTTTAACTTTTGCACCGCTCAAATAGCTGAGAAAAAAAATAAAATAGAAAATGAGCTAGCCCCCCCAGTAAAAATTTTCGAAGTTTTTTTGGTGCACCTTATTGCACCCTTACGCACCACCTTTTTTAACGTTTGCACCGCTCAAATAGCTGAGAAAAAAAATAAAATAGAAAATCAGCTACCCCCCCAGTGAAAATTTTCGAAGTTTTTTTGGTGCACCGTGTTGCACACCTAATGCACCACCTTTTTTAACGTTTGCACCGCTCAAATAGCTGAGAAAAAAATAAAATAGAAAATGAGCTAGCTCCCCCCCAGTAAAAATTTTCGAAGTTTTTTTGGTGCACCTTATTGCACCACCTTTTTTAACGTTTGCACCACTCAAATAGCTGAGAAAAAAAAGAAAATAGAAAATCAGCTGCCTCCCCACCCAGTGAAAATTTTCGAAGATTTTTTGGTGCACCGTGTTGCACCCCTAATGCACCCTTATGCACCACCTTTTTTAACTTTTGCACCGCTCAAATAGCTGAGAAAAAAATTACTGAAATAACTTTCTATTTTACTTTTTTCTCAGAGTCGAAATTTTTTAACCTTGAAAAGGGTGTGCTATCTTTTGATTTAAAATATTTTGCATAAGTTTATAGTAAAGTTTGCCGATGACTTACTTTCAATAAATCTGTTTTGGGAATGCGTATTAGCCACTTTCCCATTATCCACTTTGCGCAAGCAAATGATCACAAAAGCGCAAAAATCGCCATAATAGGACTATTTTATTTTTATTTAGTTTTCCTTTCGGAAAACTAAATAACGAAGTGGTTTCTTCTTTTCAATTTGTCCCATCGCTTATTACTGCATAACATGTAAAAAATATCACATTAAAAGCTAACGTCAAACTGGCACACCTTTCTACAAAAGTGACTTGTTAAAAATAATCAAATCGGAAAGTTTCGTATCTGCTATAATATAATAAAAAGTGAGCAAATAAAAGTCAGATTAGAGTAGGCGGTGCAAAGAAAATGTATGTCTGTGATTAACTGAATTAATTATGTAATACATTCATGGACTGTCAAATTTATTGACTTTTTATTTAATCACAGACATACCATCGTGATCATAAAAATCGACTACAGCGAAGTGAAATCAACACTTCCATTTTTCAAAAAATTTAGTTGTGTAACATTAGGTTTGACACCATTTGTCATGTTATTGTCAACCTATAAAATCTCATCCATCTCATTCGATTCCAAAGAAATAAATATTCTCTATGCCCGGGCGCCCACTGAACTGATATGACATATGATATGACAAGTGATATTACACGCAACTTAGGAATGACATGTTACTTATTTAAAACCAATGCATTTTAATGATTACGCGCACACTGAAGTAACTTATCACATCTCTTCTCATATCTGCGTCAGTTACAAGTTTTGTCATGTCGACAAAATAGCGCTCGTTGCATTTTTGTCATTTCATTTTGGTGTTTGTTGCGAAACCGATGCAGGAAGATCCAGATTTTAATGTTTTGCTTTAATTGAAAAGCATGTCGAAATATTTTTTTACGCCTGGCATTCAATGAACTAACAGTAATTATGATATTATGACAATGATATAACAAATATTTTACGACGATATGACAGAAAAGTAACGTCATTGAAATAAAACGCTCAATTCACCGTGCACTGAAACGACTGAATGTCTTCATATGAGGAAGATGTGTACTCCACCGCCGGTCTTATTTGGTTAAATTTAATAAATGACCAGTCAAAAATCATTAAAAAACGTAGGTACTGGATTCATCCGTACTGGAAAAGGAGTGTATCTGAACACGGAGCATATGTTGTATTCAAAGAGTTGTCGCAAGATCCTGAACGATTTCATTCTTTTTATAGAATGAGTAAAAGATCTTTTGACATGTTGTTATCGATGGTAAAACCAGAAATTGAAAGAAAAGATACAAATTATAGACAAGCCATTTGCTCCGAAGAACGTTTGCTAATAACACTCAGGTAGGTAATTACAAAAATATTTATTAACGTATTATTATATTGTCAAAAAGATTCAAGGAAATAGAACTTAAATAATGTTATTAAAGATTGAAGATTCTTAGCAATCGTGCTGTGTATGTTGGTAAAGATTGTCAGATCTTGACTGAGTGGGGACAACAGTTGATTGTGGAGAATTGAAAGGTGATTGGTATGGACTTTGCTGTTGTGGCTGTGGAATTATCCAATTTTGTGAAATATCTGTATAATGAGTACCGGAGAAACGAGGTGGAACATCCGAAGAAGATGTAGAGGCAGGTCTCTTTTCGTTCAGTATATCTTGTGCTAAGTTCAGAATTCCGATTTTAAAACGTCTCGTTTGATCAAGATTCATTGCTGCCATATCAGGTAGTAGGCTCTTAAGAAAATGTAAATCGGGACTTTCATTTTCAATCACTGGTGGTTTCTTTTTATGTGAATCAAAAAATTCCAATGCTGATTTGTTCACATCTTCTATGGATACAGTTGATTTTACAACTTTTCTAATCTTCCTCGGAGCTGCTTCAGTAATTGGTGTACTAATTGTCTCTGTGTCAAGAGTAGCTGATGCATTTGAATGTTCGGCTTCCTCCAGTTGCAGCGGTGATAGAGAATCTAATCCTTCATTTTGATCGATTTCTTGCTGTGATAATGAAGGTGGTGGCGAACAAATATTCACAATGTTACCACTTTGCTTTCGAGATTTTGTGAACGGTTCCAGGAAAGTTAGAAATTCTGCTAAATAGTATGGTTTCTTATGCTTAGCGCCTGAACCAGACGGAAGCTTAGTGGTCTTTAAATGTCTAGAATAGCATGCTCTTAGGTTTTTCCACCTCTCCTTACAGTTGGGCACTAGAACAGTATTTAATTTGAAATACATAAATTTTTAAATATCCCGTGAGCATTTTCAAACGAGAATATAGGCGATTAGCATAACTTTAATAATGACATTTTAATTAAAAATATCAAAAAATAAATATTAATTTTAATTTAAAATTTAATTAATTCATTCAATTTCAAGTATTGATTTGTCTATTGTTCCTAAGATGTAAAAATAAATTTTCAAATTTAAATTAATATTTGAATTTATGTTTTTTTGTTTTTAATATGATTTAACATGAATATTATTATCAAAGGTACTCATGCTAACTTACTACGTTCCGGATTGAAAATGCTGATTCAGTATACTGGGTCATTCCAAAATGTCTAGAATAACGTATTGGAGAAATTATTCGCCATTCGCCATTTTTGACTCACCTCGTATATTGCAATTCAATTTGAATGTAAATAGGTAATAACAAATGGGTTTTGTTTTAGATATTTCGCAACGGGGTGTTCATTTAAAGCTCTTTCATACTATTTCTTGCGAAGTCATACTTCTATTCGGAATGTAGTAATATCAACTTCTTTGGCTATATGGAACGTCTTACAACCGATTTTTTTTACCACCACCAAGTGCACAAAAATGGAAAGAAGTGGCAGACAGATACTATGAGCTCTGGAATTTACCTAATTGTATAGGTAGTGTAGATGGAAAGCACATTAGGGTTAAAGCTCCTCCAAAATCCAGTTCTTCTCCATAGTCTTATTACCTACAGTAGATGCTGATGGACTGTTTTTAACAATAGACGTTGGAGAATATGGCCGCAACAGTGATGGGCGCGTATTCAGAGAAAGTGCATTTGGTAGAGCTTTAATTAACAAAAGGTTAAATTTGCCAGAACCTACAAATTTACCAGGAGATCCAGAATGTACACCGTTTCCCTGTTATTTTGTCGGAGACGAAGCTTTTCCCCTTATGGAAAACTTAATGCGTCCTTTTCCACGAAGACAACTAACAAATGGAAAACGGATATATAATTACAGAATTTCCAGGGGAAGAAGATCCGTAGAATGTGCCTTCGGAATGTTGGTGTCAAAATTTAGAGTACTGGATACACCAATAGCGTGTAAAATTGAAAATGTAGATATCATCATTAAGGCACTTTGTGTTTTGCATAATTTTGTGCGTAAAAATGATGGTACATTCTCAAATCCAACCCAAGTTCAATATCCAGAAACAGAAATCAGAAGGACATCCGATGGCAGAAACACGGGGCAGCAAGACCATTCAAGGCCCTCTAATCAGGCTATTGATAACCGAAATAAACTTTGTCATTATTGTTTGCAACCCTATGCTGCCCTGCCTTGGCAAGATAAATATACGGTTAATTAATTCACATTTTCATTTCATATTAACTATTATTATAGTTATTGTCATTATTATTATTGTTACCTATTTTTGATAATAAAATGGAAGCACGTACCTGATTCTGAAATTTCTTTTGCAATATTTTCCCAAGCCCGGTCTTGAGCATTGCGATTGCTATATTCTAACATTAGCTGCGTTTTATTGTGCACTACCGGTGGCAAAAGTATACGCCAGTAGATGCGTTACAATAAAACGGTAATAGTTACGCTTTAACCCTCAGCTGTCAAAGTGGTACTATTTCGTCTTGATTTAACGGAATAATGGAAAACGGTGAAATGCCGTTTCCGATAATAGCTCGATTTTTACAACAGCAAAGAGTCACTGAAGACGAATTGATGGATTCAAATTGAAATGACATATCCCCACCCTCTCTACCGTGTTCTACCGTCTTGAACGACGGTAGAGAAAGTTGCCACCAGTGGACACCAGCAGCACAATAAAACGACGTTTTACTTCTACCGGCTGACGCGAACGTTGCAATAAAACGCACCTATTGTGTAATCATATAAGCATTTATGCTTTTCAATTAAAGCGACGAAAAAGATATTAAAATCTGGATCGTCTTTCATTGTAACAAACGGTGACCAGAAAAAAGCGTACACGAAAAAAGCCCACACGAAAATTGCGCACAAAAAAAAGCCCACAGCGAAAAATGCGGACAAGAAAAAAGCGCACAACGAAAATTGCGCACACCGAAAAATGCCCACATGGAAAAATGCGTACACGGAAAATTACCCACATTGAAAAATGCCCACAGAGAAAATTGCGCACACAGAAAATTGCTCACACCGAAAAATGCTCACTCAGAAAAATGCCCACATAGAAAAATACGCACATTATGTTTTATTTTCACATAAAAATGAAATTTATGCGCATTTCCATTACCGTACATGGTGTGTTAAATAACGTGCCTTTTTTAAATATCTCCTCGTAGTTGGCCGTGAATTATTAGTTATGGTTATGAACTAGCGTTGCTTGAAACTTAAATTGACGTACGGTTGCGGAATTAAAAAAAGCATACACTCAAAATGTCTCGCTGTGAACTTAACTTTGTTTGAAATATTTTCAACTTCTACGTCAAAATAATTGTCAAGGTGACATACCGACAGTAACATGCCGCATTTAACTGTTGCTCAAAAACCGCAAATAATTACACTAATTGAAGAAGGGTGGTTAGTAAGAAGACACATTTAGAGTTGTGAAAAGCTGGCTTGAAGAAAATAACGTTGTGCGCTTGCCATATTGCCATGGTCTTCCAGAAGCCCAGATATCAACCCCATTGAACATGTTTGGGGTTATATCGTGAAGAAAATGTACGCCATTCATTTTAGAGCTGCAAATGCACACGAATTATTAGATAAGATTGAAGAAATTGGGAATGAACTTTCCCCTGACTATATCCGTTCTTGTATTTATTCAATGCCTGAGCGTTTGTAAAGTGTGAGAAATAATGGAGCTGCTGTGAAGTATTAGACATTAATTTGTTAAATATATTTATGTATGTTATTTTATCGTAAATGAATTCTCAGTTTAGTTTACTATTGCCAAATCTATTGCTTTCTTGTTGACTCCTAAAAGTGAAAGTTGAATTATGCATTGTGTCATTTTACATGATTTAATTGTCAGCGTTTATGTCAATCTGACAGAGATCGATTTACACTACTCTAATATTGCAAAATATAACCTAAACGCCTAAAGACTTGTATGCTTTTTTTGATTCCGCAACCGTACTATCGTAATCAGAAAAACCGACTACACTCGAAATTTTAGTTAATTGAAGCGTGCCTTAAAATGAACTTCTGTCATTTTGACATTAATATTATTTTGAAATGGATGAGATTTTATAGGTTTTTTATGTATAAAAATCGACTACAGCGAAGTAAAATCGACACTTCAATTTTCCAAACATTTAGTTGTGTAACATTAGGTTTGACACCATTTGTCATGTATTTGTCAACCTATAAAATATCATCCATCTCACTCGATTCCAAAGAAATAAATATTCTCTATGATTACTAACATTAACAGCAAATTCAGTTGCAATTGCTCGAATACTGATTCCGTCTTGCAATCGCGTTTGAATTATTGCCTTCTGAATTGCTTTTAATTGGGGTATTTTTATTTAATTTGTCAAAATAATATTAATATCAAAATGACAGAAGTTCATTTTAAAGCACGCTTCAATTAACTAAAATTTCGAGTGTAGTCGGTTTTTCTGATTACGATGGTACATCATAACCTCATGTTTTTTATTAAAAGAAATTGCCGAATTCGGTAATTCTACTTTTTACTCCGTGCTTGCATCACGTGATTTGCCGAACTTAACAAAATGTAAGTCATAAAATACAGTTTGTTAAATGAATCTTTTTACGCATGTCATTGATTTTATCCGTATGAAACACATTAATATGTAGTTTCAAGCCAAGTAATAAATAGTAAATGTTAATGTTTACAACAGTGGTACCATTTCTTAAAAAGCGCAATTCCGTAATTTACGCGGCAAATTTCCGTATTTTAAAAATTAATTCCGTACATAATATTCTTACCAGTAAAAGTAAAAGAAAAAGGTACTTATCGTACCTACATAACTACTCTGATAACAGTGATAACTATACTTGGATTGCACAATAATGAACTAAACAAAACATAACCAAATATACACATGTAAACTACATTTACAAACCGCGAACCGGTATTTCACAGTGTTGCCATTCCGCTACTCTAATGTCCGTTTCAAAATTAAAAAACCACAACCTGTTGAATTATGTTGCCAAAAAACAAAATTCCCAGATATATTTTAGTTGGTACTTCATATTGTCGTTATATAAACTGGTCAAGAATCACTGTTTGAGTTGGCAGTGCTGAATTTTATTTTTAAATGGTACAACTGGAGTAACTTTCGGTTGTGGAAGGTTTGACACTGACAGCCGTCAGTTTATAAACGTCATTTGACATTTCAAATTCAAATTAAAACGCTAATTTTTATTCACATAACCTACAATCTTGTCACTATTGATGTTACGTGAAATAAATCAACAAAATCCGGTTGCAGTGTTGCAAATAGCCGAATAAAAAAATGCTCTTAATTGTATTGCCACTCAAACAGTTATTCTTGACCACTTTGTAGTTTATGCGCGTCAGTAATTTTGCGTCAAAATTTGAAATATCATGTAACACTTAATTTGCCCTAAATCTTATGATGTCGCAAAAACACAGAAATCTTTTAAATTGTGGAGTTGAAATTTTCTTCCCCCTAAATTTATCACTAGCAGGTACATGCAGCAGCGTTGCCGGTTCTATCCACGGGGTAAATTGCGAGGTTGGTGGTTTTTTGATTTTGAAACAGACAATACTTCTACTCCTACCTTAAAAAAATAATAATTTATTATTGCCGAACAGCCAAAGTTAAATGATATATTAGAAACACAAAAATATGACTTTTTTTCATTAAAATGTAAATATAAGAAAAATCCGTACGGAATGATCTTTGACTCCGTATCCAGTCTGCATGGAATCTGTACATGTACGGAAATTTCCGTACGATTGGCAACCCTGCTTTACAAACATTCGTATAAAGGTGTTCCTTTTTCAATCTGAAAGACTGAAAGAGTGATGTATACTAGCCGCCACTTAAAACGAAACGCAATACCAAGGCCACAGCCGTAAGTAGCACTGTGTAAGGTTCATTTTCGAACGAGTTTATTGCTTTTCGTTTTGCTTTTAGTGCCGGCGATGGTACGTAGATACGAAACTACATATAAAAAAAAATAGTTATACAGGTTGTTACAAATTCGAGGCTCACCATTGGGATCTCGGGAATGGTAAGAGATGAGAAGTCGGTTAAATTACGGCAAAGTTGCGTATTTTAATGCTGAACAATAATCCGTTTTGAAAAATCTTCTACGATTTGTAATTTTTGAAATATTTCCAAAAAACCGAAAAACTAATTTTCTTTTTTATTTTTTCCTGAAGTTATTATTGCAGGGATCATAACAAAATTAATACATTCTACAGGCACTTTTTTAAGCTCTTTACGATGACATCATTAGATTTTACTTAAAACGTTTCGTCTCGTTCTGACCATCATCAACTTTATTTTTTCTTATGGGCGTCACTTTGGGTTTTAATACTTTATATTGTGCTAACAACAATTATTCATAGTAAGAGAACGATGAAGCAGTAGTTAATTGGGAAGAACAATGGAATATAGGTGGCGCTCAAAATGGCCGTCGTATGTGAGATGACCACAATAAATCTTCGGTTTTTGATCAGTTTAAGCTTAGCAAACGTACGGAACGATACTTTTTCGGTATAATAACAATAATAACTATGACACTGAGGCACACAACAGTAAATATTTGATTGTTCCACTGACAGTTTATCTCACATACGAAAGTTCACGTATAAACACCAGGGCGGCGACTCTTTCGTTTGTTCTTCCCAATTAGATACGTAATTAAATTATACATTTTTATTATTAAAGCAAGAAAGTATCACAAGAAATTATGTCTCTAAAAAAACACTCATTCTTGTAAATTTAAAAATGTATTGTGCTAACTACAACAATTTAGTAATAGCAAGATAAATTTACTTCCGACAATACCCAGAAAGACACCATCCACAAAGAACAATGTTTATTAATTAATTGTAAATTAGATAGAAATATTGAACTTTTTGAATCTTTTCATAAAACTCGAAGGACGCATCCAGATCACCTTAATGATGAAGAGAATGAAGAATTATTAGAAGAGGTAATTAATAGTTATTTATAAAATGTATAAAATTATGATGCCACAAGAAAGAATATTTCCTCGAGCAATAATATCTTTTAAAATACGAGTTTTCTAAAGACAGATAATTTGATATTTTCTTGCTTTAATAATAAAAATGAATAATTCAATTACAAATTTAATCAACTATTGCTTTGTCCTTGTCTTCTTAGATATTGTTAGAAGTAAATTTCGCTCGATTTTACTAAATTGTTGTTGTTAACAGCACAATAATTTTTTTAATTTACGTCATTCTTGGATTCATAACATTCAATTTTAGGTCTAAAAATTTTACTAAAATCAGCTTTTGTGATATACGAAATAAAACTCAAAAGGTACATGAAAGCTTTTTTTGGTTTTTGTCTTTACTGCATACCATATTTTTCTTAGCTTTGTTATGAGCCTCGAATCTGTAACAGCCTGTATACTAAAAATTGGTTTTCAACTGGATTCACATTATCCGGGCAATGAGCGTTACGTTTCGGTTCTGGCAATTTTTTTTCACTTCATAATTAAAAAGAGGATTTTTAAAATCGTTTCAACTAAGAAATGTAAAAAAAATAATAGCATCAATTTTATATCCACGAAACGCCAATTCTATTCAGGATGCAGTTGATTTGATTTCAGCTTTTCTGAACGTTTAATATAATTCTCTGGATTAAAAAGAAATTACATAAACAAATAACTAGAATCATCGTCCTCTATTGTTATTGTTTCATTACTAAATTGGAATTGGAAGTGGCAGTGTTATTTTCTTTTTTCCGGATACTTTCTAGATGGACTATATTTGAGGGTTGTACCCACGGTGAATTGAATACTAACGCTGGCAGCATTCCTGCAAGTGAGATAGCGAACCATTACGTCATCGCATACCCGCTTCTCCATTTACACAATTATTAACCAATATTAACTGTCACGGTTGACAGTTGTATTAGAGGGAGAAGCGGGTATGCGATAACGTAAGGGTTCCTATCTCACTTGATATTGCCACTAGTAGCATTCCTTTCACAAACTAGAACAGTTGTGAACAGCACAGAACAGTTCAATGTACAATCGCAATCATAATTCATGACATAACCTTCACAGAAAGACTCATTTTATTTGTGGTTTCCAAACAAAAAATAATTTACGACATCCCGGATTCACTTTTGAGTATTAGTAAGATTTGGATGTATTCGACATTCATAGTTTTGAAGGATGTTCTATAAACTTTCTGTAAGCGTTATTACTTATGATTGCGACTGTACGTGCTGTACGGAGCTTGAAGCTCTTGAAAGGAATGCTACTACTATTAGTATTCAATTCACCGTGGGTTGTAAAGAAAAATCTGAGACTGTTATTTGAGGCAGTTCAAACAATTAATGGGGAACAATTTGAACATCTTTTAGAATCAGTTGGTGTTAATATTGTTTGTAGTTGTTTTAATAATATGTTAATTTTTGATAAAAGCATGAGCGTGTAAAACTCTCCAAATACGGTCTCAAAAATATGTAACAGTTATTTTTTATACAAGATGACAAAATCCAAATTTATTTTTATTTATAAAAAATAACTATTAAGGCGACGGGCCACTGCGCGCTAGGCGAAGCTAAGTTGAGCGAAACTAAGTTTTTTGAAAATTTGATCCCACGTAATCTTACGCGGACGAGGCAACCGAGCGAAGATAAACACTGTTTTATATCTTTGCTATCTTAACTTCGCTTCCCTTAGCTTTAGTTACCACGTTCGCGTAAGATTACGTTGGATCTAATTTTCAAAAAACTTAGTTTCGCTCAGCTTAGCTTAGTTTCGTGTTCAGTGGCTGCCCGCCTTTATTGTCTGAGTCCACTATTTGGAGAGCTTTAAATGCTTATGCTTTCATTATAAAAAATTAGCAAATTATTAAAACAACTACAAACAATATTAACACTAACTGATTATAAAAGATATTCAAATTGCTCCCCATTAACTGCTTCAAATAACAGTCTCAAATCTTACTTGAAATTTTTCTTAGGGACAGTTTTTCAATCACAAGTTAACTTTAACCTTTAGTTTATTGCCATAGGAATAATTGTCTTCATAATTGTTATTATAGGAATAAACCGATAGTTAAAGTTAACTTGCGATTGATATATCGGCCCTTAGAGGACAACCCTCAAGTAGAACTACGTAGAGAAATTTTAAAAAAGGCACGTTATTTAACACACCATGTACGGTAATGGAAATGCGCATAAATTTCATTTTTATGTGAAAATAAAACATAATGTGCGTATTTTTCTATGTGGGCATTTTTCTGGGTGAGCATTTTTCGGTGTGAGCAATTTTCTGTGTGCGCAATTTTCTCTGTGGGCATTTTTCAGTGTGGGTAATTTTCCATGTGCGCATTTTTCTATGTGAGCATTTTTCGGTGTGAGCAATTTTCCGTGTACGCATTTTTCCATGTGGGCATTTTTCGGTGTGCGCAATTTTCGTTGTGCGCTTTTTTCCTGTTCGCATTTTTCGCTGTGGGCTTTTTTTTGTGCGCAATTTTCGTGTGGGCTTTTTTCGTGTACGCTTTTTTCATGGAATCGTAACAAACATCAAAATGACACTGACAAAAATTAAGCGTGGGCTATTTTGTAGACATGACAAAACTTGTAACTGACGCAGATATGAAAAGAGATGTGATAAGTCACTTCAGTGTGTGCATAATCAAAATGCATTGGTTTTAAATAATAGCGTTTTCCACTGGCTGCACTAATGTGCACTGAGTGTATTTTCATCTCGGTTCAGCTTTATGTAATAAGTTGAGAGATGCGAAAATTAGTTATCGCCTCCCACTACTTCTACATGCGGCAGTAGCGCCGAGCGCGGTCCTTATTCGAGCCGTGTAGACTTCGCAGTATTGCTGATATATTGAAGAGGATCGTTCGAGTTTAAAATTACACTTGCAGGCACATAAAAAGCTATTGTTGTTTAGGTGTATAATTTTGTTAACTGCAAAACAAACAAATCTTACCCGAGAAAATTTAAAAACATTACTTACTTAGGTATGCAAGTACATAGTTTACTTCTGTTAGAGTCGGATACCTAAAAATAATTTTCAACTCTTTTCGCACAATTTTTTTATAAGCAGTCAAATTCTCGCAAAATGTCACTGCAGTGATTCATTCTTCAAGACGAATAATAAAGCAGAGTAATAGAAGAAAGCATACCTGTGCATTGAAAATCAACGACAATAATTAATTAAAGAAACATTTTAAATAAATGAAAAATAAAATTCATACTTTCAGCGTAAAACTGAACCGTGCGATATTTTTCAGTCGCGGTTAGTAGTCACGTTGTTGCATCGAACGCACGGTTCGAGCGTACGGCCATAGCTTACGCCACTGGACAAACATGCGATCTCGATTTGTCATTCTGGTGGGAGGTGTTCCGTGACGTTTCAACAATTTTAGCATCCCTTTAGTAATAAGAGGTAGCGATATCCTGAGTGCACACCTGTGCAGCCAGTGGAAAACGCTGTAAGTAACATGTCATTTCTAAGTTGCGTATATCACGTCTATATCATATGTCATATCAGTTTAGTAGGCACTCGGGCCATTCTATAAATGGAATGAAATCTTTCAGGATCTTGGGACAATTTCTTGAATACAACATAATGCTCATGTTCACGGTACTTTTCAGTTAAGTCGTCGTATAATATTTGTTATATCATTGTCATATCAGAATCACTGTTAGTTCAGTGAGCGCACGGACTTAATCACGTTACTTTTCAGTCATGTCGTCGTCAAATATTTGTTATGTCATTGTCATATCAGAATCACTGTTACTTCGGTGGGCGCCCGGGCATAGATTACTATGGGTGTGATAACTAAAAATCGGCACAAAGTTAATTAGTTGAATCTAGTAGGTTATATTGAATCGTCGCTACTTATTTGTTCACCAATTGTTTCTCGCTTCTCAAAACGTCAAACAAAAATATTTATTATCGCACGACTCCTAGTTCTTCGTACAATGAACAGGTTAGACGAAAATAGTAAAAGAAATGTTATTGGCAAATTTTACATGTCTAATAGAAGTAAAACTAAAAGTTACACGGTGAATCATTTTGTTAAGATGGGAATTGCGCTGAGAACTATTTATGTTATAATTAGAAGAGTAGAAAAGGGTGAACAACTTAGCCGCAAGAAAGGATCAGGTCGAAAAGCCCGAAAAATGCCCAAAAAGAAACGAGATGCTTTGGAAAACGACATCGTAGGTGTTCTCGGGCAAACTCAAAGAAAAATTGCAAGAAAATATAAGATATCTCAGCCATATGTGCATAAAATACTACAAGAAAGAAATATAAAAGTTAAAAAAAGAATTTCTGCCCCTCTCTATACTGAAAAACAATTAGAGACGCAAAAGACGAAATTACGGAGACTACGGGAAGGTGTTTTAAAACCAACCAATGCAACTGCAATTGTAATGGATGATGAGTCCTATTTTACAGTAGATGGAAGTGATTGTGCTGGAAATAGACATTATTATAATAAGGAAAATGTTTCTGTACAAGAAACAGTGCGTTTCAAACGGCACACCAAATTTCCAAAAAAGGTTTTGGTTTGGCTTGCCATATCGGAGAATGGAAGATCAGTACCGTATATTGTTCCTTCTGGAAATTCTATAAGCGGCGAAACTTACAGTAATGAGTGTGTGAAGAAACGTTTGGTACCTTTTTTGAAAAAAATGCATTCTGATGGCAAATATATATTTTGGCCAGACATGGCCAGCTCGCATTATGCTGCAGTGACAAAGAGTATGTTAGACAGGTACCAGATTCTTTACATTTCTCGCGAAGAAAATGTACCAAACGTTCCCCAACTACGTCCTATTGAAAGATTCTGGCATTATTTAAAACAAAAAACATACGCAGGAGGTTGGACTGCAAATTCAGGAAACGAATTAAAACTAAACTTCGCCAAACGCCAAAATCAGTATTTACCAATTTAATGGCTTCTACAAAAACTAAAGTAAGAAAAGCAGCTGACTTTGGGCCTGATTGTGTTCTTTAAATGTAATATAAGTTAGTTTCATCTCTGATATTATAATTGTCTATTTTATAATTTTGTAAACAAATAATAAAATTTGTGCCGATTTTTAGTTATCACACCCATAATACTAATAGCAAATTCAGTTGCAATTGCTCGAATACTGATTCCATCTTGCAATCTGAATCTAAATCTGAATTGCTTTTAACTGGGGTATTTTATTTAATTTGTCAAAATAATATTAATGTCAAAGTGACAGAAGTTCATTTTGAAGCACGCTTCAATCAACCAAACTTTAGAGTGTAGTCGGTTTTTCTGATTATGATGGTACATTTTTTTGCACCGCCTGCTCTAATCTGATTTTTATTTGCTCACAGGTTATTAACCTGTGCCCGCGGCAGAGATGTTAATATACATATTAGCTAGATACATGCTATACACGTCCTCAGCGCAGGCAGTTTCTGTGCAATAAAATTAATCTCACTGAACAATTACAGATGTCAAGAACAAAAATAATGTCGGAATACACTATGAGCTTCGAGTCAAATGAAAACCTTAAAAGTACTCTGAAAATAGTACTTAACGGAACCTTGCCTTGCAAGTTGACAGAAATATTATTTTTGAGATGTAGGTATAAACAATAAAATAATGACTGCTAAATTTTATTGCACAGAACCGTACATTCAAAACTACAAATCACAATAAAGTCGACGGTGCATTTGGTCTTTCGGAAAATAACGAAATGTTATCCACAAGTTACTAACATCTTGTATCCAAATCTAACATGTAACATTTTGCTATCAACACTCTTTGATCTAGAGCGCCTCCAGAGCGATCGCAAAATATTTGCTATTAATAAAGTTATGAAGAATGTTATTAACAAGTAAATGGAAAAATTAATAAATGTTGACAGCAACTATAATAAATTATTTTCAACATGTTACTAACATTTCTTCACCTGTTAATCGCAAATGTTGTCAACAATGTTAATAACAGAAGTTTCTAACATTTTTTGGTCCAGCTTTTAAGATTTGTTAACATCATTGCTATTAACACTGTTATTAACAAAGTTACCTCCGGTAAAAAGCCAGCTTAAGGTAACTTTAATCTATCTATGATTAATCTATCGTGATTTATATTTACGAAACAATGAAAAAACAGTGTTGTATGCTTGAAAATTCCGGTAAACGGCCAAAGATTTTAATTATTAAAAAAACTATGTAAGGCAATTTTATACCTCATAAAAAATTAGAGTAGTATTGTTAATGGTACGTGTGGTATTGTAACATTTTTGATCAAGAAGGTTACCTACTTAAAATCGTCACATTTTGCAGGTGCTAACTTAGGTAAATAGTCTGCAGTTTCAAAATGAAAGCAGAATTGACACTAATTTTTCCGTTCTCGCTATTTTCATGGACTGGTAATCAGTGTGGTATTCTTTTGATGCCACATTTCAATTACACCGTATTATGTAAACACATGTTTAGATTTAGACATTTTAAAGTTAAGGCGCGTTATTTATGTTCATATTAGTAGTTGCATAGCCGAGTTGACTGAGTCCGCTGGCAACGGGCTTAACGCTTTGTCGGGCAATTATTAAGTGTGGGTTCCAGTCCCCTCGTGTAGATTATAGGTCTGTTCCATTTGACAGAATTTCAAGTTCTGAGTCGTTCAAATCACGCGCAGAATAAAATTTATATCCAATTTTGTGCACTGCTCATGCTCAGTAGGATTTTAAATTCGAATTAAAATATGTAATAAGAAAAAATACCTTCTAAAAATGGCAGGCTTTTATTGAAACTGCTGATATAAGATTGCATATGTCTACTAAAAACTCACATAAATCATGCCTAGAAAGCGGATGACCTTAGGTAAAATGTGGGTAAAATCTAAGGTTATTCAAATCATAACCATTGAATCAAAATTATTTTTACGGAATCTTATACATTTATTTTATATTTATTTACTTATCCACACTTATCACTCATTCAACTTCTTATAAATGACTTATTCAAGGCAAACTTCTGACATCAAAAACCTAAAATTGGCAGCTCTCTAGTCATGACCAATCCAAAATGAATCTAAATCAATCCATTCTAATTGTAAACGAATTGGGGTTTGGGGGCTGATCTTTCTCGATATCTCCTTAAAATAACAAAATTCAACAATGGTTTTCTTATAAGTGTATGAGTGCACAATGTTAAATCGTGCACCCTCTTACAAAACTTATGTTGATGAAGCTTCTGGAAAGTTTATGTTAATCGAATATTAAAATTTTTCTTAAGTAACAATTGAAAATTGAATCGATCTAATTAATATTTGTACTGAAAGTCATTTTGAGGAAATGACGTTTTATTTTAATAATTCACAGTTTAGTTCAATTCCTCCTCTAATCCTTCTTCTTGCATTTGTGGCTGAATGACAGCGGTGTTTTGATTCACTTCCAATTGTTGCTGTTCTTGTTGCTGTAACTGTAATTGATGGTACTCTTGAATTTTTCTTATATTCTCTTGAAAGTCACTGTATTTTTTCTGAAGAATCTTTTCTCTTTCCATCTGGCGATTAACGTCTTCTGTGAGAGACTGTAAAAGAAACATTAATGATTATTGAGATTTAACTTGAAGGCTTCCGCCGCCGTCGTCCGTGTTTGAATTGGTTTTGAATTGGAATGGCATCACGTTGACTTCCAACTGCCGACGTTTCGTTCTCCATTGCAGAAGAACTTCCGCAGGGCTGCTGCTGCTTCTCGTCAGTCGTTGAGACTGAGTGGGTATGCCTGTTGTCGTGGTATTTATAGTGGTCGAAGAGTAGTGGATCGGAACGGTGAGCGGGCATTGGTCTGATGGGGCATGACGGATCGTTAATGAGATGTTTCCAGGTATTGTAGAGTTAAAAGCCAGTATCAAGGTTCAGGTTATTGGGATGTTTGAGGATTTCTATGGATTCACGGATTTTACGATTGAAAAAATTAGATGAGCGGGCTCGAAGTTTTGTGTCAGAAAATAGATTAGGACACTCTGTGTATCGCAAACCAACCCACACTGATCGCTATTTGAATGCACATTGACACCATCATCCTTCTCAAAAACAGTCAGTCATTAACTCACTAGTCAGCCGCGCCTTTGCCCTATCAGAATCTTCTTCACTTCAAACTAAACTGAACCACGTAACAAAAGTCCTACTCAATAACAATTAGAAAAACACGACATCCATTTCTCGTCATCTCACTCCAATTCCACCTCGCTCTGGACCTGATACACCTCCAGTCGCTACAACTTACCTACCTTATGCCTGTTTTACACAATCAAAGAAATCGATGGATTTTGTGACCTTGAATTTATTCATGCGTGCAAACATAAAATCGAAGACAATAAATCCATGAATAAATTGCCAAATTAGAACCAGCTCTAATTTTTCATCGACTTCTTTGAAAATTTCATTTCATGGTTTCATTTTTCATTTTCATGGTTCTAATTTGGCAATTTATTCATAGATTTATTGTCGTCGATTTTAGGTTTGCACGCATGAATAAATTCAAGGTCACAAAATCCATCGATTTCTTTGATTGTGTAAAACAGGCATTACATCCACACCATAACAGATCGAATCCGCAAAATTCTGAAACAACAGAACATCAAATCCATTTACTTACCCATGACGAAACTTTCAGACTACCTACCCTCCACAAAAGATCACATCCCCTTACAATCTGAACGTGTGTACCGAATTCCACGTTCCTGTGGGCGTGTATACATCAGTGAAACAAAACGATCTGTTAGTAATTATGTACTTGTGTTTCTGAACATGAACGCTGTACTAGACTACTACAAACAACTGGCTCGGCCCTAGCTGAACACAAACTAGAAACCTGTCACCAAATCCTATTTTCTGACACAAAACTCCGAGCCCGCTCATCTCACTTTTTCAATCGTAAAATTCGTGAATCCATAGAAATCCTCAAACATCCCAATAACCTGAACCGTGATGGTGGCTTTTACCTCCACAATGCATGGAAACATCTCATTAACGATCCGTCACGTCCCAGCAGACCAATCTCCGCTCACCGTTCCGACCCACTACCCCCACCGATCACTATAAATACCACGACAACAGATATACCCACTCAGTCTCAACGACTAACGAGAAGCAGCAGCAATATCACCACCAGCAGCAGCCCTGGCAGTAGAAGTCAACGTGACGCGGCTCCAACCGGAAGCCGATTATTAAGATGTTATAAAAAAGTTAAAAAAAAAAAACCTGTATTCGTCTAGGTAATGCAGCTGTTTCTTGTTCCTGTAAAAATCTAAAGGTATTCAACTCCAAATTTGCTTGATCAATTTGATCGTACAAGTCCTGGAGTTGTTTAATTAATGCCTGCGCTCTTGACTGATATCCACCAGTTAAAATTCTCAGCTTCTTCTCCATTTTTGCTGCACGTTTAGCTTCTCTCGACATATGTGCCCGATTTTGTTCCAATTTTTTTTCAGCAGATTCTAATCGATCCTTTTTGCTTGCTAAATTAGCGCGAGTGTAGCGGTTCTGATTTGGTAAAAAAAGTACTTGACTTAAACATTCCTCCCAAACTTGTGTGTACGCATCAATTGATAAATCTCCATGATTCATTCCATTTTTAACGGTTTCTATTTCTTTTAATAATAAATTCTTCGCATAATTTAACTCTTCCTTGTTGAAATTCTCATAAGGATGTTGTTCTAAGTAAGTTAACTGCTGTACCTGAGATACAGTTTGCCTTTTGCCAAGCAGCTGACTCAAAGGATTTTTAAAACCATCATAATGTAACATGGTAACCATCTCTTTTTTTATTAATTCTTCTGCCTTCTGCATGTCAGTTAATGAATGACTTTCATTTGGAGGTCGAAGCACTGCCATATTTACTTCTTGTGGCCGGGGAAAATCCCGCTGGATTACTTGCGAGCGCGACGCTAATTCTTTTGCTGCTTTTGCCAATTGCTCTGCTTCATGTTTAGCGTCAACATCCGCTTGATCGTCTACCATTTGCTGTGCAATTTTTTCTTGAACTTCCATTTCGTGTTCAGGTACAACAATTTCATAATCATTTTTAGGAGCAGGTAAACTACTCAATCCAACACGTAATTGCTCTTTTAATGAAATTTGATAATTACGATGTTCCGCAGGAGTTGATCCAACATCCAAACCTTCCTCTGGATTAATACTTAATTTATCTCGCACTGATGATGGAGTATAATCACCAACACGATTCTGGAAAATTAGACTTTTATTACAATAAAAGATGATTAATTGAGCTAAAGTTTATACAGGATGTAACTTTAATGAGGGAACAAGACATGAAAAAAAGTTCTATTAAACATATGTCCGTAAACGCAGTTTCTGACTTATAACAAAACAGTATATTATACCGGGTGTCCCAACGGTGTGTATTTCTTCTGTGGTGCCTATAGGAATAACAAGTACAGAAAAAAAGATTAAGAAAGTTATATTAGACATCACGCGGCACATTTGAAAATTATTTTCAAGTATACAGGATGTTCCAGAAAGTGTTGGTGCATACAAAGTGATTTTTTTTAATGGAACACCCTGTATATTCTTATAAATTTGTATGTCCCGCGGAGAGCTGATTGCAACAATATAAAGATATATTGGTTTCACTCAGTTATTTTCGTAAAAAAAAAATTTTATCTTCGAAAATTCCTTAAAAATTTACATATTTTGAACTTATGTTTCTGACTATGGAGATGACACAGACTTACGAAAATATAACAAGATATTCTTAGGACTTTGGACTTTAAGAAAATTTGAAAAAAGTTAAAATATCTTTTAGCATTATACAGGGCAAACAGTACTTGCGAAGCACTCAGTATCTCATTTTTTTTTAATGGAATGACCTATTTTTTATTTCAGAAATAGAGAGTACTTAAGCTTAGCTTTTTACTGATATCAGGTTATATACCTTTATTTCTAACATTTGTTTTACTAGAAATATTGTTTTTACTACCATTAGAATTTTTTGGTTTTTAACCTTTTATTTTTGGATATAAATCATAACCATAAATTTGAAAGCTAAGAAATACATTTTTCTAAGTAAATTTTCATTTCATTATTGCCAATAAAGTAACAATGAGTAAATATTATAAGTTTCCGGCAAAAAGTTGGACACATAAGGGGAAACTTTTTTATTATTGATTTCTCAGAAAAAAATATTCTTTATGAAAGTTCCTAGAGCTTCCCAAACTCAAAATGCAGATATCAAAATTCGAATACCATTGGTCTCATACTGAGGAAATAAAAATATTTGAAGTGGAGATAAGAGTAAAGTACCTTTATTTTCCAAGATACGCGGAAATATTATTTGAAAAAGTTGTTCAGAATTGTTATAAGATCTGAAAAATCATGGCTGATTACGATGAAAATTTTTTTTCTCATATTTACCTGTTTTTCTCGTATCAATGTGTGTATCGTAAAACATTAAATGTGTAGACCTGGACGTTTCTTCAGGTGTGACATAAATACACTCTGGCATTTACTTTTTGCTCATTTACCATAGAAAAATTATAAATAGAAGGCCAAAAAGTTCAAATAGTAGTAAAAACAAGGTTCTAATGAAAGAAATACTAGAAATATAGGTACAGTCAAAGCTCCGTAACTCGAACTCCTATAACTCGAATTTTTCTATAACTCGAAGTTGCTTGCAGTCCCCTGCACTTGCCTAGCGTTTCGCATTGATTTCTCGCTCTCTATTTCGAATTTCTATAACTCGAAATAAATTTGACGAACCAAGGACTCACAAAGCTCTGTAACTCGAATTTTTACGAGAAATCCTGACCTTTTTATTATCAATTTACAACGTTTACAGGGAATAAATACCCTACTTCGGATCTGAGACAATAATTACGCACTTCAGTTGCGTTTAGTGTTTCGATTAATTTGGTCGTATTGTCTTTACATACATATAAATTTCCGTAATATAAGGCCTAAACGTCAACTTAAAAGTTTTACAGTTCAACAAAAACTTGAAATTTTAAAAAAAGTCGAGAGTGGTATCAAAAAGAAAAATATTGCTGAAGAATACAAAATACCAGCAAGTACATTATCCACGATTATTAAAAATAAAGCATCGACAATACAGTTTTCTCAGAATACAATTAGAAATCCTTGTATTCTTAATACAGAATAGTTTTGAGATTGTAAAATGTTTCTTCACGCTGGAAGAAAGTACAACGGATTCTGTCTATTCCTTATTAAATAAAATAGAACATTTTTATGAAACAAATTGTATCAAGACAGCTTCTCATCATTCATCAAAATTTAATCACCAATTACTTTAATCGGCAATAAAATTAATTAAATGGTGATTAAATTTTGATGTACGTATTTACTAATGTTTACATATGTTTTTTTTTTTACTTCTTAATAAAATACGTAAATAAATACATATTTCTGTACATGTATGTATTCATGTCCTTTAACTCGAATATTCTATAACTCGAAATTAATCTCAAGTCCCTTGAGAGTTCGAGTTACGGAGCTTCGACTGTATATAACCTGGTATCAGTAGAAAGCTAAGTTTAAGAACTACCCCTTTCTGAAATAAAAAATAGGTCATTCCATTAAAAAAAAAAATGAGATACTGAATGCTTCGCAAGTACTGTTTGCCCTGTATAATGCTAAAAGATATTTTAACTTTTTTCATATTTTCAGAAAGTCCAAAGTCATAAGAATATTTTGTTATATTTTCGTAAGTCTGTGCCATCTCCATAGTCAGCAACAAAAGTTCAAAATTTGTAAATTTTTAAGGAATTTTCGAAAATAACTGAGTGAAACCAATATATCTTTATATTGTTGTAATCAGCTCTCCGCGGGACATCCAAATTTATAAGAATATACAGGGTGTTCCATTTAAAAAATCGCTTTGTATGCACCAATACTTTCTGGAACATCCTGTATAGTTGAAAATAATTTTAAAATATGCCGGGTGATGTCTAGTATAACTTTCTTAATCCATTTTTCTCTGCTTGTTATTCCTATAGGCTCCACAGAAGAAATACACACCGTTGGGACACCCGGTACAACGACCGAGTAATGATGGCTATTAATCACGAGAATGAAAATTTGCAACACGAGCGAAGCGATGGAGTTGAATACTATACTTTTTCCGCGACTATTAATGAAAATAAGGAAATAAAATAAATAAAAATACGGAAATAAATCTGACGTTTATAGATAATGCACCCAGATTGTACCGATCTGGTTTAAATAATGTCTTCCTCCGCGTAAGATGGCGATACCGTTGGTTCTTCACATGCTTTGTCGGTTATGCGCCTAGGTTATACCGGTGGAATCATATAGGTGAAACGTTACGCACGAAATTTTTCGTGGTGGGGTACAAGCCATTAAAGTGTCATCAGAAACGGGTACGCGCCAATTTCAAAAAGATAAGCGTTTTTCTTTTGCATGGCAATTCGAGGCGGCCATAATTTGTTTCGATTCACAGATATGTGCGGATTATACACGAGCTAAACGCAGCGAAAGTTTATATAGTATACAGGGTGTTCTTATACTGTCTGCAAATATTTAAACCTGTAATACATCACCATAAATGGCAATGATTGAACTTATATGTCCTTAACAAAAAGTGAATAGTTTTCGAGAAAAATGCATTGGCAGATTTTCACCAAACCGTTTGAGAACTGCTGGCATACCTGAGTGGTTGGTAGCCTATCTCTTGTGTACGCGGTCGCCTGTTTGTGACGAGACGAAGATAAGGTCAGTCGGTCAGTGTTTAACATTGACCTTGTGCATGAACGATGTCTAAACGAACATATGTATGTTTGATTCGTATGACGCGTATTAACAGTTTGTAATGGCATTTGCAAACAGGTAAAAAAAAACCTGCCGGAAGTCTCAGGCTCATTTGGCAAATTTCTGAATTTCGAATTTTGAGAACTTTCGTTTTACGTAAGTTCACATTCATCTTCATGTTTAAAAAAAAATCAGGTCAATCAAAACATTTTAAACGCGTTCACAAAGCGCCTGGATTTATTAAAATAAATAAATGTAACTTCACTCCAAATAATTACAATTTTAAGTATTTTCAAATTATAAACCGACAATTATAATTACTAGACGAAAAATGCGCCTCAAAAATGCGAATGAGTTAAATAATGACAACATCGTCAATCCATCGTTTTATTTTTGGCATATTTCACCCTTACAAGTAATAAATTGCCTTTCCATTTCCTATTAAACTGGATTAAGATCAATAAACTAAAGGAACTTTAAAATAATGTAGTATTTCTCATCTACTGTTGAAAATCGGCCGCATTACGTAATCAAACTAGGGATAATAAAATAGCTGTTAACTACCACTAAGACTGATATTAATTCAATTATGAAATTCGGTCAAGCAAAGCATTTTTAACGCGCTCGCATTGCAAATTCAAAAATTTAATAATTGATTGATATTTTAAAGTATTCTCGCATGTGTTTTGTGAAGGCCGTCAATTTCGCATTTCTCTTAATGTCTTATCGCGGCAATTTTTTGCCCGGGTGGCGGCGGTCTCTTTGAGTGACGCGTTTAAGGTAGGTCAGTATTTAATATTGGCGTTGTGCAGTTATGAAAAAAACAGAAAGGCGTCATTGACCTTGCTAAATATAACTTTTCTTTCTCGCACATTTCAGCAGTTCCAAACAAGGTAGTATTTCATGTATGAATTGGCTTCCGGTTGGAACCGCGTCACGTTGACTTCTTCTACTGCCGACGTTTCGTTCTCCATTGCAGAAGAACTTCCTCAGGGCAGCTGCTGCTGGTGGTGTTGCTGCTGCTTCTGGTTAGTCGTTGAGACTGAGTGGGTATGTCTGTTGTCGTGGTATTTATAGTGAACGGTGGGGATAGTGGGCCGGAACGGTGACCGGAGATTGGTCTGTTGGGGCGTGACGGATCGTTAATGAGAAGTTTCCAGGAATTGTGGAGGTAAAAGTCAGTATCACGGTTCAAGTTATTGGGATGTTTGAGAATTTCTATGGATTCACGGATTTTACAATTGAAAAAATGGGATGAGCGGGCTACAAGTTTTGTGTCGGAGAACAGGATTTGGTGGCCGGTTTCTAGTTTGTGTTCAGCTAGGGCCGAGGCAGTTGTTTGTAGTAGTCTAGTACAGCGTTCATGTTCAGAAACACGAGTGCTAACAGACCGTTTTGTTTCACCGATGTATACACGCCCACAGGAACAAGGAATTCGGTACACACCTTCGGATTGTAAGGGGATGTGATCTTTTGTGGAGGGTAGGCAATCTGAAAGTTTCGTCATGGGTAAGTAAATTGATTTGATGTTCTGTTGTTTGAGTATTTTGCCGATTCGATCTGTTATGGTGTGAATGTAAGGTAGGTAAGCTGTAGCAACTGGAGGTGTATCAGGTTTAGAACGTGGAGGAATTGGAGTGAGATGACGAGAAATGGATCTTTGGATGTCGTGCTTTTTGTAGTTGTTATTGAGAAGGACTTTTGTTACGTGGTTCAGTTCAGTTTGAAGTGAAGAGGGTTCTGATAGGGCAGACGCACGGCTGACTAGTGAGTTAATGATTGACTGTTTTTGAGAAGGATGATGGTGTGAATCTGCATTCAGATAGCGATCAGTATGGGTTGGTTTGCGATACACAGAGTGTCCTAATCTATCGTTAGGGAGGCGGCTTACTAAGATATCAAGGAAAGGTAAGTGGCCGTCAGTTTCATATTCCAAAGTGAAGCGAGTGTCAGGATGTTGAGAATTTAGGTGTTCAAAGAAGTTGTCTAGGGATTCCTTACCGTGTGGCCAAATAGTAAAAACATCATATACATATCTGAACCAACACTTGGGTTTAAGTGGGAAAGAAGTAAGGGCTTGTTGTTCGAATGCTTCCATAAAAAAGTTGGCTACTGTTAGGGAGAGAGGAGAGCCCATGGTTGTGCCTGAGACTTGTTCTTTAACTTTTCTTATTCGTTGTCGTAATAATAGTGTTATACCTACTTTCCTAACCGTCAAACACCACATCAAAACCCATACTTCTAGCAAAATCCTTCGACGCACCAGTTTGGCCTTAGTTCGAGAACGTATCCAGTTTACCTGACATCAACTCTCCAATCTCTCGGCTACAAAATTTCATCTTCATCTAGAACTTGCCAATACCCTCACACCAACGGACTGGCAACTAATAGACAGACTTACATACGAACAAGCCTCCCGCACCCGTGAACACATCACTAATACTCACATCCGTAAATTCAATCAGTTAGCTTCCAAACAACTACCCAATCGTCATCATGAATCTCATTCTTTAACACATACTGTGATAAATAAATCTCGTTATTCCTTATCTGATAACGAAATCTCCGTTCTCTCCAAAGGCCCTAATTTCGCCATCACCCCAAAAATGATACCCACTGATGACATCATAGCTGGAGTTGAATCCGCCCTTATCAAACTTCCTTCTCACATTGCAGACCCTATCCGCCACGAAACTTCCAAAATTTTAAAAGCAGCCAAACCCCTAAACCAAATTGTACAAAAACTGAATTTCAAGCCCTCAAAACCCTGAAAAATAACCCAGACATAGTCATACTCTCCGCAGACAAAGGGAATGCCATTGTAGTTTTGGACCGCGCAGAATGCGACCAGAAAGTCAACACCCTATTAGACGATCCTGCCTACCAACCCTTGCGACAGAATCCAACCTCACGCATAGAACGTACCGTAACGACCTTAATAAAAACTTCTTCTATCTCACCAGAAACACAAAAAGTCTTGATCCCCGTGACTCCAGAATTCCCAGACTTTATGGTCTCCCTAAAATTCACAAACCCGATACACCTTTACGTCCCATAGTTAGCGCAATTAACCCACCAACATACAAAGTTTCCAAATATCTAGCACAGAGTCTCAAACCGTTTGCAGGTAAAAGTGAAACCTTCATCCTTAACTCTCAGCACTTCGTCCAAAAAATTCACGACATTTCCTTAGACCCTCAGGACATTCTGGTCAGCTTCGATGTAGAATCTCTTTTCAACAAAGTCCCAATTCCCGACACCATCACAATCATCCAACAACTGTTCACAGCCCATAACCAACCCGAAGACTTAATTCCGTTAATAGAATGTTGTTTAACCTCAACCTACTTCATGTTCCGTGATCAATATTACGAACAAGTCTCAGGCACAGCCATGGGCTCTCCTCTCTCCCCAATAGCAGCCAACATTTTTATGGAAGCATTTGAACAACAAGCCCTCACTTCTTTCCCACTTAAACCCAAGTGTTGGTTCAGATATGTAGATGATGTTTTTACTATTTGGCCACACGGTAAGGAATCCCTAGACAACTTCTTTGAACACCTAAATTCTCAACATCCTGACATTCGCTTCACTTTGGAATATGAAACTGACGGCACTTACCTTTCCTTGATATCTTAGTAAGCCGCCTCCCTAACGGTAGATTAGGACACTCCGTGTATCGCAAACCAACCCATGTTGATCGCTATCTGCAGCAACCCTGAGGAAGTTCTTCTGCAATGGAGAACGAAACGTCGGCAGTAGAAGAAGTCAACGTGACGCGGTTCTAACCGGAAGCCAATTCAAACATGGACGACGACCGCGGAAGCCTTCAAGTTAAAGTATTTCGTGTACTTATACTGAGGTTTTTTTATTTGCATGTAGTAAAAAAACACCCTGTATAACGGTATTAGGCCGATATGCTTGATATAACGAACGAGGATATGTTCTATGGCCGAGGCTATAAATTATCCGAGTTTGTTATATGCATATCGGCCATATGTTATTTTATAGTTTAAATAAATAATAAATATTTATTTTGGCAAAAACATTCATAATAATAAACTTCGATAAGTAGGCAGAATTATGAGTGTGATTTAGTTGTAACTATAGCCGTCCTCCATTTACAACTTATGTGAATGCGAATCGATTCAAATTCACTTAAAAATCACTGATTGCATTCCATTTGCAGTTATTCATTTGGCGATCAGTGATGACGAAGTGATTGAGTTTCCCCTCCCGCACCCCGTACTGATCAAGCTGGTTTTCTAAATCAGTTATCAGTTTCATGTGATTTCATACGTATTTTGAGGTTATGTTAATTTTAGTTCAAAAACTTCATTCCTTTAAGAGTCTCTCTGTTCACTTTAAAATCAGTTCAGTTCAAAATCAAATTGATTTGATTTTTGGGTGAAGTGAATGTAAATGGAGGACGGCTTATAGCAACGTGTGAGATACAGAGCAAATAGTAATAACGGCCGTGGCTGTTAAGTTATAACGTCCACGGCCGTTATGGATAACAACCATGAAACAATGCAGTTATAATGAAATAACATCCAAGTATTACGAAAAAATATTTTTCGCCTAGCATATGCGAAAGTAACTCATATTAACCCTAAAAATGTGATGGAAAGTAATGTTTATCTGCCCTTGGGCTGCTAAACTCATAACCAGCTCATAACAACACGATTTATAGTTTGTAACCTAGCGACACATTGACTTTCATTTGCGCGCTATGACATTTCACAGAATTTTTCATTAAGGATTCCACAAACCGAAGCGGCCACGGTAGTGGCCGCGGCCGCGGATGCGAACGCGACAGAAGGCCCACAAACTGTAGCGGTCGCGGTGGCGGCCTCAGCGCAAACCATACCCGTTCATTATTAACTATTTTGCTAACATGGATGTTGAAAATGATGTTATAGAAGAAGGATTACTTTTAGCAGCTTTGTTGGAAGAAGATGTACAGAAAAGGCAGGTAGTTCAATTTGTATTATCAACATGTCATTTTTTGAAAAACAAACAATGTAATTTTTTGGTTAAACAACCAAATTAAAAGACTTCTTTAATAATTCACTCCGTTATTGACGTCATTTTTACCATGCGATCAACGGCCAAACTGAGCAATCTGCGTTTAGCCGCGGCCGCACATTAGAACGCTGCACAGGCCGCGTTTGTGAGCGTCAAACCGCGTCGATATGGAAGCTGTCATAAACATGCTGTTGCCGCGTTGGAACGCCACCGCGGCCGCTACCGTAGCCGCCACCGCGGCCGCTTCGGTTTGTGGAACCCTTTAAACGTCACTTTTCAACAAAGTTTGAATTTGATTTAGCTAGGCGAAAAACAGTTGTGTGTCACACATGCAGAAACGCATTAGCAGCCCTTAGCTATGAGCTGCCCTCGCATCGCTTCGCTCCGCTCGCTCGTGCAGCTCATAGCCGCGGGCTACTAATGCTCACTTTCTGCCCTTGTGACACAATGTACTACTTCGTAATACTTGAATGTTATTTCATTATAACTGCATTGTCTCCATGGTTGTTATGCTATCCACATACGGCCTAGGCCGGTTAAATTTTAACAGCCGTCTATTTGCTCTGTATCTCATACGTTGCTATAGTTACAACTAAATCACACTCATAACTCTGTCTACTTATCGAAGTTTATTATTATGAATGTTTTTGCCAAAATAAATATTTATTTCATCATTTAGTATTACGAAAAGTATAAAACAACATACGGCCGATATGCATATAGGGTCATTCCATATGAAATCATCAAATGGGTAAAGCCGCACTATTTTGGATTTCGATGAAATTCGGTAAGAATCTTCTTTTATCACAAAATCTTCTAAGCGGACACTAAATCGCGCAACTATACACTTTACGTTTCGCAGTCGTTCGACTGCTTCGTCAGAAGTGAAAATTATGTTGTCAAAATAAACAAGGTTGTCAACGGAAACTGAAAAAGTAACTTGATTTTTTTTTTTTTTTATGTATATTATATTTATTTTTTAATCTAAAAATAATTTGAACATTACAAATGTTAAAAAATTGACAGATCTATGTTCTATTTAAGGAATCGAGAAAACTACAAAATGTATCGTTTAAATTTGCAAAATCAGTACGTTTATTAATAGAATTCGACGACATTTTTATTTTACACATTTCAATAAAACGTCTTTTGAAAATATTAGACTCGTAATATAAAATGTTAGTATTTTCAAAATCAAAATTATGGTCATTTTCTAATGAATGTTCTACAAGCATTGAATGATTTTGATTATTTTTTTTTAGATATGATATTTATGTTGGTCTAGACGTTTTTTTAAATTTTGGCTTGTTTCTCCAATATAACATGAATTACAATTGAAACATTTAATTTCATAAACTACGTTTGGCTGTTTTAATTTTGGTGTTTTGGTTTTAAATTTGAGAAAATACTATTTAAATTATTTACAGATTTGCTAGCTAAAATTAAATTGTGTTTTTGAATATGTGTTTAAATGTGTCATATAGTGGTTCAATGTAAGGTAATGATATGTATTTTTTGTTTGAAGTTTGTTTATTGTTATTGTGGATTTTTGAATTTTGTAAATATTTAACACGATTTTTTATTACTGATTCTATAAGATTTATTGGATAAGAATTTTGAACAAGAGTCTTTTTATTAAATTTAAATTATCATAAATGAAAAGTTTATCTGAAAGTAAAACAGCTCGATCTGTTAAAGAAATAATTGTTGCAATTTTATAGTTTTTAGAATTATACGAATGAAAATTAATATATCTACCTGACCACGTAGGTTTATGAAACCAATTTGTTATTAATTTGTTATTACGTCTGATGATATTTACATCTAGAAAACTTAGTGAATTGTTAATTTCTTTTTCTACTGTAAATTGTAATCTATTATGAAAAGAGTTAAATCTACTTAAAACAAAGTCTACTTTATCTGAAGGCAAAATCAATAAAATATCATCGACGTAACGAAAATATAAAGTTAAATTGAAAGGTAATGAGTTAATGACACTTTTTTCTAGTTCCTGCATGACAATTTCAGCTAAAGCAGGCGATAAAGGAGACCCCATTGCTGTACCGAAAATTTGTTTATAAAATTTATCATTAAAAGCGAAATAAGATGTTTCAAAACATAAAGTAACAATTTCTAAAAAAATTTCTTTGGAAATGTCTGTAAAATCTTTAATTTCTATCCACCTATCATTAATGCTTTTTAAAGCTAACTCTTTTGGAATGTTAGTAAACAAAGAAACAACATCTAAAGAAATTATAATACAGTTATTTGGTATATCTATGTTTTTCAATTTATCTACAAGTTCATAAGAATTTTTTATAAAGTATTCTGATTTACTAGTAACTTGAGTAAGAATTTTTGAAACAAATTGTGATAAGAAATATAGAGAAGAACCTATAGTAGAAACTATTGGCCGAAGAGGTGTGTTAGGTTTGTGAATTTTTGGAATGCAGTATAATTTAGGAAATATGGGATGCTGTACTTTAAGAGATTTAGCAATATTATTACTAATTTCAACAGATTTTTCTAACTTATTAATAATATTGAAAGTTTTACGTTGGAAATTTTCTGTGGGATCGTTATTTAATTCTACGTATGTATTATTGTCAGAGAGCATGGTTTGAACTTTTGAAAAATAGTCATTTTTGTCAATCAAAACAGTAACATTGCTTTTGTCTGCTACTGTGACAATGATGTTTGGATTTTCTTTAAGAAATTTTTTACAAGCCAAAAGATCTCGAAAAAGAATTTTATATTTTGATTTTTCAAAAGTCCTATCAATATTCCTAATGTAATTTAGAAAATTAGAACAAAATTTATTTCTTACTTGTATTTTGGAAGTTGAATCTAAAGATTTTATACCAAACTCTAAGCTACTTAAAACGTTTAGAAAATCTACTTGTTTTTTATTAAAATAGGGTAATGAAAATTTTTTTCCCAAAGCAAAAATGTATTTTAAATTTGACGGAATTTCAGTTTTGGTATAATTAATGAACCATTTATCGATTGTATTTTGGTCAAATTTGATATAAAAGTTTTTATCTCTAATAGAAATAAGATTATCCAACTTTTTAATCTGTGTCGACCGAATTCTATTAAACAACCTTTCATTTTTTTGGTTTTCAAAATGTAGAAAATTGTTTATTGTAATATTATCTAGAAAATTACTTAACTGTCCTAAAGTATAATCTAATTTCCACATTAACTTGGTAAGAATTTTTAGAGTTACTTCAATTTCATATGAAAGAATTTTATTAGCGAAATCCGATACATATCTGTCAATTTTCTGACATGACATATCATACGCTCTTTTCAAAGGGCCTATTACATGATTAGGATATACTCCTTCTTTTCTACATTTAAGCAAAAAGAGCTTACGATTTTTTATTTTGGTAATTTTAGTTAAAGTTTTAGAATAAATTTTGCACAGTACCTTACTTTGGTGCCCGTAGCGACCCTCCACAAAATTGTAAAATCCTATGTTTCTGATATCCATATTTACAGTTGGTTCTTGTCCGATGAAATTTGTATCACAAAATCTTCTAAGCGGACACTAAATCGCGCAACTATACACTTTACGTTTCGCAGTCGTTCGACTGCTTCGTCAGAAGTGAAAATTATGTTGTCAAAATAAACAAGGTTGTCAACGGAAACTGAAAAAGTAACTTGATTTTTTTTTAATGTATATTATATTTATTTTTAATCTAAAAATAATTTGAACATTACAAATGTTAAAAAATTGACAGATCTATGTTCTATTTAAGGAATCGAGAAAACTACAAAATGTATCGTTTAAATTTGCAAAATCAGTACGTTTATTAATAGAATTCGACGACATTTTTATTTTACACATTTCAATAAAACGTCTTTTGAAAATATTAGACTCGTAATATAAAATGTTAGTATTTTCAAAATCAAAATTATGGTCATTTTCTAATGAATGTTCTACAAGCATTGAATGATTTTGATTATTTTTTTTGGATATGATATTTATGTTGGTCTAGACGTTTTTTTAAATTTTGGCTTGTTTCTCCAATATAACATGAATTACAATTGACCAAAATACAATCGATAAATGGTTCATTAATTATACCAAAACTGAAATTCCGTCAAATTTAAAATACATTTTTGCTTTGGGAAAAAAATTTTCATTACCCTATTTTAATAAAAAACAAGTAGATTTTCTAAACGTTTTAAGTAGCTTAGAGTTTGGTATAAAATCTTTAGATTCAACTTCCAAAATACAAGTAAGAAATAAATTTTGTTCTAATTTTCTAAATTACATTAGGAATATTGATAGGACTTTTGAAAAATCAAAATATAAAATTCTTTTTCGAGATCTTTTGGCTTGTAAAAAATTTCTTAAAGAAAATCCAAACATCATTGTCACAGTAGCAGACAAAAGCAATGTTACTGTTTTGATTGACAAAAATGACTATTTTTCAAAAGTTCAAACCATGCTCTCTGACAATAATACATACGTAGAATTAAATAACGATCCCACAGAAAATTTCCAACGTAAAACTTTCAATATTATTAATAAGTTAGAAAAATCTGTTGAAATTAGTAATAATATTGCTAAATCTCTTAAAGTACAGCATCCCATATTTCCTAAATTATACTGCATTCCAAAAATTCACAAACCTAACACACCTCTTCGGCCAATAGTTTCTACTATAGGTTCTTCTCTATATTTCTTATCAAAATTTGTTTCAAAATTCTTACTCAAGTTACTAGTAAATCAGAATACTTTATAAAAATTCTTATGAACTTGTAGATAAATTAAAAACATAGATATACCAAATAACTGTATTATAATTTCTTTAGATGTTGTTTCTTTGTTTACTAACATTCCAAAAGAGTTAGCTTTAAAAAGCATTAATGATAGGTGGATAGAAATTAAAGATTTTACAGACATTTCCAAAGAAAATTTTTTAGAAATTGTTACTTTATGTTTTGAAACATCTTATTTCGCTTTTAATGATAAATTTTATAAACAAATTTTCGGTACAGCAATGGGGTCTCCTTTATCGCCTGCTTTAGCTGAAATTGTCATGCAGGAACTAGAAAAAAGTGTCATTAACTCATTACCTTTCAATTTAACTTTATATTTTCGTTACGTCGATGATATTTTATTGATTTTGCCTTCAGATAAAGTAGACTTTGTTTTAAGTAGATTTAACTCTTTTCATAATAGATTACAATTTACAGTAGAAAAAGAAATTAACAATTCACTAAGTTTTCTAGATGTAAATATCATCAGACGTAATAACAAATTAATAACAAATTGGTTTCATAAACCTACGTGGTCAGGTAGATATATTAATTTTCATTCGTATAATTCTAAAAACTATAAAATTGCAACAATTATTTCTTTAACAGATCGAGCTGTTTTACTTTCAGATAAACTTTTCATTTATGATAATTTAAATTTAATAAAAAAGACTCTTGTTCAAAATTCTTATCCAATAAATCTTATAGAATCAGTAATAAAAAATCGTGTTAAATATTTACAAAATTCAAAAATCCACAATAACTAAACAAATTTCAAACAAAAAATGCATATCATTACCTTACATTGAACCACTATATGACACATTTAAACACATATTCAAAAAACACAATTTAATTTTAGCTAGCAAATCTGTAAATAATTTAAATAGTATTTTCTCAAATTTAAAAACCAAAACACCAAAATTAAAACAACCAAACGTAGTTTATGAAATTAAATGTTTCAATTGTAATTCATGTTATATTGGAGAAACAAGCCAAAATTTAAAAAAAACGTCTAGACCAACATAAATATCATATCCAAAAAAATAATCAAAATCATTCAATGCTTGTAGAACATTCATTAGAAAATGACCATAATTTTGATTTTGAAAATACTAACATTTTATATTACGAGTCTAATATTTTCAAAAGACGTTTTATTGAAATGTGTAAAATAAAAATGTCGTCGAATTCTATTAATAAACGTACTGATTTTGCAAATTTAAACGATACATTTTGTAGTTTTCTCGATTCCTTAAATAGAACATAGATCTGTCAATTTTTTAACATTTGTAATGTTCAAATTATTTTTAGATTAAAAATAAATATAATATACATTAAAAAAAAAATCAAGTTACTTTTTCAGTTTCCGTTGACAACCTTGTTTATTTTGACAACATAATTTTCACTTCTGACGAAGCAGTCGAACGACTGCGAAACGTAAAGTGTATAGTTGCGCGATTTAGTGTCCGCTTAGAAGATTTTGTGATACAAATTTCATCGGACAAGAACCAACTGTAAATCTTCTTTTAGATGTCAAAGAAGTCATTTAATTTTTTGAGTGCTTTACTTTCGATCCGTGATGAACAAAACACTGAAATGGTGTGGCATTTATACTCTTCTACTACGATTGGCTCTCCAAATCGTTCTATTATAGATATCTAAACTTTTATAGTCGCTTTTGAAAGCTAAAAGAATGTAGTTTCATCAAAAAATATTACAAATATTAGAGCATTACGTTTTTTTAAAGAATGACAGCGTACTGAAAATAAATTTTTTCTGCTATATTTTAAGATTTCCTGCCGACTGTTGTATCTGCCCTATTAAACCTGATAAGCCGAGTTGTTTTGTACACCGTCCCCACCTAAAATACAAAACAAAAATCCATGATTAGCTGATATAATCAGCTCTCTTGGAAAAAAATGAACTTGAAATTAAAATTTTTTTGAAAAACGCATATTTTGAGATTTGAAATTACTATGTGGGGGACATGATACAAATTTGAATTTCTCTGGAAATGTAGTCCTTTTCTTTAATTTTAAAGAACCGTTAAGCTCGTTTTAAATAATTTGGAAAAGAATTGCCAGTGGTCGCAAAAACGCAAAAGCGTTTTTGTGACCACTGGCAATTCTTTTCCAAATTATTTGATTATTAGTCACAAATCTCATGGATAACCCAATGTCTTTAAGCTCGTTTTGTTATTTTCATCCCCCTATTAGCTACAAGCGATCGAAGGGAGGTAAAATTATGTATTTTTGTTTTTATATTTTATTTATTTTTAAATCTGTGGTGGTTGCCCAACGGAGTCCTAAGTCAAATTTTTTATCTGTGGTGATTGCCCAACGAGCTCCTAAGTCAAAGACTTGTCAGGACCTCAGGAGCGGGAGTGTATTTGAGTGTGTGTAAAGTGTTCCATGGCTTTGTTATTTCCAACCTTCTCGCCGTTTAAGGGGAAGCAGTGTCGAATTTTATCCCCAGCACTAAAGGGTACCTGATGTCGATACCGACCACCCCCGAGAAAAATCCCGAGTGCGGTTCGAACCGACGACCATGCGATTGCAAGACCGGTCCTCTTACCACTGGACCGTTCAGGCGTTAAATTGAATATAAAATTCCTGTAAATAAAAAAGGCGGTTCTCAATAAGGGAATTTTATTTATTTTTTAATTTATATATTATGTGTGGATATACAAATAACAGAAAAAAAGGTGAGTTAAAGGGATAATATTGAAATTCGATTTCGCTAAAATGACTCAAAATGACTCAAAAAATTGAAATAATTATGTTGCTGGGTTATGGAGATAGATGTAGAAGTTTATAAGACGTCTGTAATTTATTTAATAATACGCATCCTGACAATTTGAACATTTAATTTAATTTACTTAGTTATTTATTAGTTTTTTTTGTTGCTTTTGTTTTTAATGATAAGATTGTGACCGATAACTTCAACTTTGTCTAGATCTACCTAACTAAAATAAATATTTGAACCAGAGTTTTCAATTTCACAAAAAAGACAAATGTTTTTTTTTTCAGAAAACCCTCAATTCTAAAAAAAAAACAAGAATACTACTGTAAAGAGAAAAAAATACTCTACCGAATGGTAGAGTAAAATTAACAAGTTTCCATTTAAAAAAATTACGCAGATAAGCATAACTCAAAAACAATTGAAGAAAAAAAAATTCAAGTATTCTCAATTGTAGATAAAAATTTCCTAAAAAACTTTCATAAAGAACATAATTTCCTAAAATGAATAATAACGGCAATAAATGACCGTTTCCAGACTTTTAACTAACCCTGTATGAAACAAAAATATAGAAACTTTTCTTTTGAAATTTTATAAGTTGAAGTGAAACTCCTCATTGATTTACATGTACAATTTCAAAGTTATCTGCAGCTGAATATTTACGCACTTTTAATTTATTATTGCACAGGGGTATAAAATTATGGGCAGTATACATAATTATTAAATTATATGAGAGCTAAATTCATCAATTTATTATGAGGCACTTATTTTAATAATTAAAAAACAAAAAATACATCTTTAAGAAAATAGCATATTTACCTCCTTTCAATCGCTTGTAGCTTACAGGGGAATGAAAATAACAAAACAAGCTTAACGGTTCTTTAAAATTAAACAAAAGGACTACATTTCCATAAATTTGTATCTTGTCCCCCACATAACAATTTCAAAGCTCGAAATATACGTTTTTCAAAAAAAATTTAATTTCAAGTTAATTTTTTTTCTAAAAGAAAGCCGATATAACCAGCTATTCATGGGTTTTTGTTTTGTGTGTTAGGTGGGGATGGTGCACAAAAAAACTCAGCTTATTAGGTTTAATAGAGCAGATACAACAGTTAGCAGAAAATCTTATAATATAACAGAAAAAAGTTTATTTTCAGTACGGTGTCATTCTTTAAAGAAACATAATGCTCTAATATTTGTATTTTTTGATGAAACTACATTCTTTTAGCTTTCAAAAGCGACTATAAAAGTTTAAGTATCTCTAATAGAACGACTTTAAGAGTCAATCGTAGTAAAGTATAAATGTCACACCTTTTCAGTGTTTTGTTCATCACGGACTGAAACTAAAGCACTCAAAAAAATTAAACGACGGTGAATTTCCTTATTTGACATCTAAAAGAACATTCTTACCGAATTTCATCGAAATCCAAAATAGTGCGGCAACCAATTTTATTTATTTTTGATGATTTCATATGGAATGACCCTATAACAAACTCGGATATAATTTATAGCCTCGGCTGGCGCCTCGGCCATAGAACTTATCCTCGTTCGTTATATCAAGCATATCGGACTAATACCGTTATATACTATTACGCAATGGTAATGTATTGTGCAGTGCCAAACTATGAAAATCATGATCCGAAGATTTTAAAAAAGACGCTCCGAAATCAAATGAAAAAGTAAGTAATTTAACGTTGATAAATTTGACAGATTACCAGGGAGCCTAAATTTAAATCAGTTTTTTTATGCGCGTAAGGCCCAGTTTTTCGATCTCAGTTTAACTTTAAACTTCAGTTTATTCCTATAGAAGCAATGAGAATAAACTGAAGTTTAAAGTTAAACTGAGATAAAAAAAACCGGGCCTTATTAGTCGAACAAGCGGAGACGGCATATCTTTTCCGCGAGCTTCGATGCAGTAGCGCATTGTTCGACTCCGTGCACTCGCAGCGTCGTCGAGCTCGCCCACTGTTATCTATGCATCGTATACTGGTTACGACCCCACTCTTTCGAAGCGTACGCTCATGATAAATCAAATTGATTTAAATTTAGACTCCCTGCAGATTACAGAATTCAAATTAGGAAACTTTTTGTATATTAAGAACTTATGTATTACAGGTTTATCAAATGCAGATTGAATGAATAGATCTACAATTGGGTTATGAACGATATCAAGTGTGACATCCATTTCAGTACAACCTGCAGAGGTCCGGAAAGCAACAAATAAAACGTAGAACTGTACCGACATTGAATCTTCCAAGTACAACATAATTGTATTATGTAAAAAGTTTATAATAAAAGTTTATTTGCAAATATACAATACAGGCAAATCAAATGACAGTGATTGATTAATTAAAATTACTTACGTAATTTTAATATTTTCATTTATTGCGTCATAGTTGTATGTTTTTACGTGTTTTAGGCCCGGTTTTTCAATCGATTGGTAAAGTGATTGTTACTTGCCAATGGGATAAATTTAACCTTTTTGGTAAAGTGTTTGTTAAACAAAATCTGTCTTTCAATCTATAAGTTTCTGCTTGTTACTTAACAACCAAAATTGTATGTTAATCGTAAGTTGGTCACACTGAAGAATATAGGTTACTATCTTCACATCTATATTTTAACTCACTCGTGAACGTGAAGCGTGTAAGGTTATTTACCTTCAAATTAAGTTGAGTTTCAATTATTGTAACTATGAATGATAATTTTAAGAAAAAGAAAGCAAGAGCAACAAATTTTACACCAACAGAAACCGATTTGCTAAGCGAGCTAGCAGTAAAATACGCAGGAGTTATAGAATCACAAAAGTCAGAAAATATATTTACATTTCCCACGTTATTCATACCTCTGTGAAGTTGGCACCTCATTTTTGAAAAACGTAATTTTTTATTGGAGTTCTGATGGCACCCCGAAGAGTTCTGGAGTTCTCTGTGAAAATTAAAAATAGTTCTGACGAATTAATTATAAAAAAATGACTTTGAAAATTTGGGGTGCTAAGTTCACAAAACGAGATTTGAAAATTGGCTATAACATTTGTACCATTCAAAATAATTAATTTCACCATTCAAATTTTCTTTAGAACTCTTGTGGTGCTATCCAGAACTCCAAACAGAATATGTAAATTTCCTGGAAAAAAATTCATTTTGACAAATTTCAAATCGAGACAGGAAGAATCGCCAGAACTTTTTTATCTTTGATTTTAACGCTTCAGCCGGGAAGAATAAGAATAATCGTGAGAACTCGTAAGGTGCTATCCAGAACTCCAAAGGGAATGTGAAAATTTCCCGAAAAAAATTCCATTTTGCACTTTGAGAAAATTTTCAAATCGAGACACGAAAAATCGCTAGAACTTTTTTACTTGTGATTTTAGCGCTTCGGCCTTGAAAGATAATTGTGAGAACTCGTGAGGTGCTGTCCAGAACTACAAACAGAACGTGAAAATCTCCCGAAAAAATCCCATTTTGCACTTTGACAAAATTTTCAAATTGAGACACGGGAAATCGCTAGAACTTTTTTACCTTTGATTTTAACGCTCGGCCGTGAAGGATAATCGTGAGAACTCGTGAAGTGCTATCCAGAACTCCAAACATAATGTGAAAATTCTCCGAAAAAAATTCCATTTTGCGCTTTGACAAAATTTTCAAATCGAGAAACGAAAAATCACTAGAACTTTTTTACCTTTGATTTTACTGTGTCGGTCGTGAAGGATAGTAGTGAGAACTCGTGAAGTGCTATCCAGAACTCCAATCAGAACGTGAAAATTCTTTACAAAAATGTCCACTTTGCACTTTGACAAAATTTCAAATCGAGACACGAAAAATCGGTAGAACTTTTTACCTGTGATTTTAGCGCTTCGGCCGTGGAGGATAATCGTGAGAACTCTTGAGGTGCTATCTAGAACTCCAATCAGAACGTGAAATTTCTTTAAGAAAATTCCATTTTACAGTTGAACAAAATTTCGAATCGAAATAGGAAAAATCGCTACAACTTTCTTATCTTTGATTTTACTGCGTTGGTCGTGAAGGATATTCGTGAGAAATCTTGAGGTGCTATCCAGAACGTGAAAAGTCTTCAAAAATTTCCATTTCACTCTTTGATAAAATTTCAAATCGAGCTACAAAAAATCGCTGGATCTTGTGGGTGGTTACATTTTTCAAAATTTCGTAATTCTGCTGAGAGTTCTGAATAGCACCTCAAGAGTTCTAAAGAAAGTCTTAAAGTTGAAGTTAATTATTTCCAACCGTTAAAAAGTTATAGCCAATTTTTAAATCTTGTTTTGTGAACTTAGCACCCCAAATTTTCAAAGTCATTTTTTAATATTTAATTCGCCAGAACTATTTTTAATTGTCACACAGAACTCCAGAACTCTTCGGGGCGCTACCAGAACTCCAATAAAAAAATACTTTTTTCAAGAATGAGGTGCCAACTTCACAGAGGTTTATTCATTTTCAATTTTTAAATCAAACACAAAGTAGAATTGTGTAGTCGCTTGCGCACACAAGTAGAGGGGATACCCCTCTACTTGTTTACCGCTAACAAGCAAATTTACCGACTGTTAGTTTACCTCCTTGTTAAAAGGAATTTATGTCATTGTTAAGACTACCAGTAGATTGATAAACCCATTTTCTCTGCTAACAATCAGGTAACGCTAACAGTCACTTTACCAATCGATTGAAAAACCGGGCCTTGTACGTTGGTTTTGAGTGACTAAAATCAAATTTCAATCACTAGCGACTAAAATTTAATTTTAGTCACTCATAGTGCAAAATCAACAACTATCCATGACGACCGACCATAGGTCTGTTCCTGCTACGTTCTGGACTGGTTTGAAACTGTCAAATATATTCGCCCATCGAATAACTCACCGCTTTCAAGAACTGCCTTAAATGCGAAACTTTGATCGGCGCATGCTTCTGACGGTTTCGAACCAGTCAGGGACTATTGCAGGAACAGACCTCATGACTGCTTGACACTTCAAAAATATCTTTTCAAGATTCTTTGTTGTTAAAAAAATGCAACTGTTGGACAAAACGTCGTATATCACACGTGAACGAAATGCAATTATACACTCGTGAGAATTGTCTCACTCATGTATAATTTTGCATTTCTCTCACTTATAATATAATCTACTATTTGTAAAAACGCTGAAAAAGGAAATAAAATTTCCTGAAAGCTCGGTTGAACTTTAAAAGAGTTTCAATTGCCTCTTTTGACTGCAGCTCTATTAAAGAATCTTCACTTCTTTAACTGATCAGTCGTGATCATACTTTGCTTATAATATGTAGTAAATTAAAGTTTAAATTAAGAAGTTAAAAAAAAAAAACTTACTGTGCCGATAGCAGCGAATGCACCACTTTTTGGAGTTGTAAAACCAATGCTAGCAGGAGTTGCAGGACCATCACTCCGTACTGATCTGAAAGGAGTGGCAAGTACAGTATTAGGTGTAGCCATAGGATGAACCTGTGGCATGACGCCACTAAAATCTGAATTATGTAATGGAGTGTTTAAGCCACCCTTCAATGGTGTATCCACATGTGTCAAGGCCATCATATTTTGAGCTTCTTGTAAGATTCTATCAGTTTGTGATGTTGGAGTGCGAGGTGTCGCTCCAACTTGCGGTGTAATTGAATAATCAGAAAGAAGAGTATCAGTTGTTTCTACGCCACTTTCTGCAGCAACTTCTCTTGCAACTTCGCTAGCTCTTCCCAATTTGACAACTTGTTGCAATTCTTGATCAGATATTTGAGGTTCAGGCAAGACTAATTTAGAACGTTTCTTAGCAGGTTCTTGGTTGTTCAACATAGCTAAAGGAATATCATTTTCTTTGCGTTGTTTAAGTTTTAATTTGTCTTTTCTTCGTTCTCGCTGAAACCAATAAGTTTATATCAAGTTCATATCAACATTAAGTAAAATTAAAATTTACCTCTTCTTGTTCAGATCTTAACTCTCCATCTAAATTTTGTTGCCTCATCTTAGAAAAATCAGGAGCCATAGGATCTACTATTTCTTTGGAAGTATCATAAAAACCAATTGCCGGTCGTTTTTCAAAAGGTACTTCTGCATTATAATCAACGCCACGTTTTTTCTTACGCCTTGATGTTACCTCTATTCCAGCAGCTCTTAATTCCCTGCGCTTTTGTAGCGCTGCTAATCGTCTTGCCTCTTCCAACTGCTTTTCACGTGCTTTTCGTTTCGCTTTCTTGCCCTGTGTGTTTGCTAATCTGGCTCTTGCTTCAGATAACATTTCCAGCTCTGCAATTAAAAAGGTTTTAAGGTTCATTGCAATGGCGATCGTGTACGAGCGTCATCTAATATACACTGTGTCCACCTTTACTTTATATTTTAGAAAAAAAATTCTTTATAATAGTATATTGTAGACCGAGGCGGTAAAGTGCTTGTTTTCCAGGTCGAGAGAAGATATTGTTAGGCGAGGCGAGAAGCCGAGCCTGGCCACACTTCTCGAGACCTCGAAAATTGCTTTACCGCCATTGGTTTACATATTATTTTTTTTCCTACACAACATTATAATTAATTTTGTTAGTATCACACAAACGTTCTTTTTCTCGAAGTAAAAATATTAAAATTGAGTTACTATTAAAATTATTATAGATGTTTTAAAACACAGTGTTACGTGTACTAGAATGGCCGAGCGGTTAAGCCGGTGCGGTGGTTTAATACACCGGTCTCTTCGAAGGCATGGGTTCGAATCCCACCGCTGCCGAGTTTTTTTTTTTTTTTTTTTTTGATAATTTTAATCCTTTTTAAAACCAAATACCAGTGGATAAATAAAAAAACTTAGTTTAGTTAATTTTTTGATGTCGATGAGAGCGCATTCCAGAAATTATTGTCGCGCCACCTAGTGGTAAAGCCTCGTAAACTTGCTACCTACCTGGGTAGATAGGCAGAAGTTTTACATTGGAGCGAAACTTTACTCCAATGTTGCCAGCCAGCACAATGGGACGGGGGGTTCTCTAACCAAAACGCGAAGGCCAAACCAAAAACAGGCGCCACTTAATTTTTTTTGTAAAAGGAAACGCGTGAAAAATTAAGAAAACACGTTACGTACAAAACATGAACATTTTTATTAATCGAAACAACAAAACAGATAAAACAAATTCAACGCAAGTCGATCGATCTAAGTACACAACAAGGCCATAAATATAATACGTTATTACCTAACTTTTCGGATCCGAAATCGCTACACAACTATATTAAAATAATTCAAGCCCTCACTAATGCAACAGAATACAAAAGACTGCAACCTTCGGTTATTTGCACGCGTCAACGCTCGTCTGCTTATATCATATTTAAATTACACCGGCAGTTATGCAATAAGTTGCAAGTTTTATTGCGGCAAAATCAAAGTAATGGATCCGAAATAAAATCCGCGAAATATCGCTCAAAACTACGAAAAGAAATTATAACGCTCCGACCTTTATTCCTTTGATGTCCGATTCGTTTGTCGGTGTCTTTGCGGCAATGTCGCAGCGGCACTTTGTAATGTGCCGGCTTCCGCGTAGAGGGGCGAGGGAGGGAACGTCCAACGCCGTAATTCGCGATGCACCCAACGAGAAATACCTCTTGATATAGGTCCCAGATTAAAGTCTAGGATTAATGATAGCTTTTGCTAGAAGCTCACGATAAAAGCTTACGATAAAAGCTCACGATAAAAGCCTATAAGAAATGAAATAAAACGAACACATAAGTCAAACCGAGAGTTGCTGCGTATAGAACTTACCTCGGTCTATTACCGAAGCTGGGACACCCACGGGATACGCGGTTTTCCTGTCTCACAACTGGGTCTAATCAGAGTCGGCAATTAGCCGTAGATATGCACTAACATCCCTTCGATGTAATGGCACGCACAAATAAAAATATTTACGAAAAGAGAGTGTGACCCAAGAGACGGCAAGTTTCGTTCTGACAATGGCGCAACATTTCTCGTTTGACAAACAAGGAAGGATTATAAACAAGCGAGACACCGTCTATTCCTACCTCCGGGGAACTTTCTTAGTAACAGTGGGAACCAATCGGCTGAAAGGACAAAGGTCACGCATAATACGCGTCCAGAAGTAGAACTTCGTTATAATTCGTTCAATTCCTCACATACACGCGATTTTGAACTCAAATAAGGATGGATTACGTATATAAAATGAATTTGTTTAAATAAATGAAGGTCCTGTTAATAGAAATATGCTAAAACGAAAGTTTAAGAAAATTACGCCGGCGAAATACGGGTATTCCTACACTGACTGCAATGTGTACAACGACGCGGTCCAAGGAATAATCCGACACGTCGAATTTCGCATATACAGGGCGTGTTCGGAACAGAAATGAAGGCTGGACGGTGGCAATGCATATACAGGGGGTATTCAGAACAGGAATGAAAAAAATGAACTGTAACAAATTATTTTCTCGGTTAGGCATTTATGTTCATTTTGCCGGGCTAGCCGTGGAAACGTTCACTTTCTCCTCTCTGATGAGCCGGTAAAATTGAATTTTCTACTAGTGTAGGAAAAAAAAGTTTTTACTTGCATTAAAACCTATAAAAATTCTCGAAACGCCTCGTTTATGGCTTTAAATTTAAAAAAAACAATAATACTTAATATTTACTCTAAGTTCAAATTAAATTCAGAATTATCTCATTACCGGAATTGTCAAAGTGACTTCTTCCTTAAGTGCTTGTCGGCAATTAGGTAATACATGGGTCTATACATATTAAGTCAACCAATTAGTGTTGCTGACATCTTTTATTTTAATTTTAATAATTATGAATTATCTATCTCTATTAACGATTTTTTTCACATTTTTATCACTAACACTTTGGCTTCTACTGGCCATTTTGTTTAAAAGGAACAGTCATTTTTGGCGCTTTCAAAGGTTAACGGTAACTCAAAAATACTATTTTATTTATTAAGATATCAACTTGAAATAAAAACCATCTTAATCTACATGAAACCATCTACAATTCATGTTATGACCAAATATTTGTTAGGTGTTAAGGAAATAAACTAAAACTTGATTAGAAAATCGTATTTCGATTAGAATAAATTAACGATTGGAGAACCATTTTTTTCATAGAAGGGATGAAAGCACACCTTAAATATCGTTCCCCACAAAGATATAATAGACCACTAGATGCTATTAAAATTTGAGATCATTCACATCCATCCTTTAGGTTTTACGAGCTTTCAAATATTGAGATTTGGGTGAAAATGCTGATTTTCAAATTGGTATATCTCAAAAGGGGCTGAACAAAAAAAACTGAGATTTTCTCAAGATATTCTTCTAGAAATCAACATACACTGTGTTGAATCGTGTTTCAGACTTAGGGAAATAGCATGTGAAATTAAATATTTGCAAATATTGGCTTCCTCGTAAATTTTAGAGCAAAACAGTAAAGAAAAATATTGTTCAGAATTCTAAAATGCACTTAATACAATATTTAAAACTTTAAATTTCGCAGCCATTTTCTTTAAATTTGATAAAAATCTTCTGGAAAATGCACATAATTTACTAAGTTTGCTATGACTGATAAATATTTATGTAATTGTTGAAAGTCACAACTTAAAAATTTAAAAATTTGAAATTTTTACAAAGTTCGATTTCTCTTTCCGTTTCGTAATTATTGTAATAGAGTATTATACTACCAACGAAAAAATATTACTTTTAAAATCCTATTATTCCTGAAACTCTTTGCGGGGGATTTATACGGAGCGAAAATATGCGGATGCCATTAGTAGGATTATTAAACATCTTCAAGCAACAGGAAGCGTAGACGAATTATGCGAATGTAAAAAATAATATCGTTGAAATAGAAAATGAATATCACTTTAATGTATTAGCAGTAGTCAATGAAATTAAAATTTAAGTTTAAGACACATTAGTCAGAATTTGGAAATTCATCATACTACACTTCTCGTGTACTAAAGAGACAGATACGAAAATTTAAACGTTTATGTGAATACCACAAACAACGAGAATTCTTTGAAAAGGTCAAATTTCCAAGAATGATGTTTTCTAAAACTATCTAGGAAATACGCATCGCAATAATGTTAGAAATCTTTTACAGCGAATAGTCTTTAGTGATAATGGGATAAGGTACATATGGAATCCCAAAATTTTCTATATCGGAGTACTATCGCTGACACTATAAACAGAACGATTGAAAATTTGCTTGGCACTAATGCCTCTTACGACCTAGCGAAATTGAGCCTTATAGCACATTTTATTGCATTACCTGCCGGTGCAGGGGTAAACATCTGGAGTATTCTCTTCTGGTTTGCTCATTTGAAATTAAAATAAGCAAATCAGTTGTTTTCCTATATTAGAATCCTGTTAGAATTAATTTTCTGATGTTAATATTATAATTATTCGTTTTAAATAATAAAGTCATTTTCAATTAATTTATTAATATTTCATAAATATATAAGAATTCGTTTATAATCAGTCAGTAATGAAATGGACAAATTATGTTAGCCAGCATAATACTATAAGCTTAAACATTTCGGAGCTAATTTTAAGAATTTAAATAATTAAAACCAATGTTATAATGATTAGTAACCCAGTGACTATACTATTTTCCAGTTAAATATATACTTAGAAATCATATTTATAGTTAGTTTCTGAAACGGCACTCCATTTTGATTTATTTAATGCATATTAAGCATTTTGCAAAAATTAGGATAGCCTGTAAGTATTATGTGGAGAAGAAAACAAATTTTTATCCAGTAAAACTATATTTGTTTAAAGAATTTACAGACGTTTTGTCAAAATGAATAAAGCTAAATTAAAATATTAAGCTACTAAATTTTGAAAGTCTTTGCGAAGATACTGTAGGTAATATTAATTAATCTCAGTTATACAAATATTTAAAAAACAGCAACAATCAGAACAGACAAAAAACTAGTAAACAATTGTTAAATACAAATGATTATTATTGTAAAATTTATTAAACATCAATAACAATAATCAGTAAAACATGGAAAAGAAATAACTATCCACTTATCCAACATTTAGTTGAGATTTTGAAATTTTGTTCATACTGATAAATTTTTACTCCATTAAAAATGGAGTTGCTGGTTCTTGGCGACGCACTTCCAGTGGAAAATAAAACTTCTTATCGTTATAATAATAATAATAATGTTTATTTGATCTGCTGAATAAAACAAGTAATTCCAGAGACATGTTCAGTAGTATCATACGTTAAGCTGTGGAATATAATTTTAATTTCTAATTTCAATATTGTTCTTTTGTTTAGAAAGAAAAACATTTCAAAATAACTTTCTTTATATAACATATAATACAATTCGTTTTACATAAATACTTGAAAATATTAATATTTAGTATAGTATCCTCCATTTGTAATGACTTCCTCTAATCGCCTCGACATAGAACCGACTAAATGTAGGCATAAATTTCCTAACCCCAATTGATTCCAAATGCCATTTATATGTTCTTGTAAAATTCCTATTCCTTAAATTTGCATTTCCGTCATCCCGTTGTCGAATAACATTTGCCCACAAATTTTCAATGGGGTTTAAATCCGGAGATTTAGCAGGCCAGGGAATCACATCAATTTCTGGATGTTCTTCAAACCATTCTTGAACAACTCTGCCAGTATGAATGGCCGAATTATCCTGGACAAATGCAATACCTCTATCATTAGCATACGCCAAAGATAATAAATGCTGTTCAAGAATGTTTGTATATTGCCGGGATGTTAATCTTCCATTAATTGGGACTAATTCGCCAGGACCATGCGTTGACATCCAGCCCCAATAAGCGACTGACACTCTACCACTTCTCTTTGTCTTATTGACATATTGCCGTGAAATTTGGGCATAAATATATTGAACTTTTTATTATCTCAGGGTCTAAATAAATTTTTATTTTGAAAAGTTTTCAACGCTGCATGAGGTCCCTACACAACGTCAAATGGTAGAAATTGTTATTGTTGAAATGAGACTCTTTAAAGTTTATCAAATAAAATGAAAATTTTATTGTGCAATAGTTGATTACTAAGTGACGTGGACTAGGTAAGTAAAATGCAATTGTAACTTTACTAACAATATTTATTAAAAATTTTTGTATCAATACTGCCAACATATAGGAACGTAAATGTCAAGATACACGCATCAAAATACATCAACATAACCTCTAATAATTTGCAACAATAAGTTTCCGACTGTGACAGTGAAATAAAATAAATAATTATTCTTAGGTTTCAATTCACTATGCACAGACGTACATTTGATAATGAGAGACCGCTAAAGCAGAAGCCTATACCGAGTCCCCCAGAAATCAGACGTAGGAAAAATTTTAATAACGACAAAAATATACAAAGGTAAAATATAATGTTTGTGGCATGTTAAGAGTTATTTGTTTTGCTAAGACACAATCACAATAGCTGACTCGTAATTCAATGTCATTTGCAAACATGAAGTTTAACGTCGGTATAACAAAACGTCTTGGCCGAAGTTAAACTTATTGTAAAGCGTGTGTTTATGAATGTTGTTGTATTATTTTGCAATGGCATAATCACAATAATTATCCTTGTAATTAAATGTCAATTGCATAATTGAACTTAAATCGATAAAACAAAATGTGTCTTGTTCGTATTTAAGTTTTGATACAAAACGTGTGTTAGAAAATGTGTTGATGATTGTTGTATTATTTTGCAATGGCATAATCACAATAATTATCCTTGTAATTAAATGTCAATTGCATAATTGAACTTAAATCGATAAAACAAAATGTGTCTTGTTCGTATTTAAGTTTTGATACAAAACGTGTGTTAGAAAATGTGTTGATGATTGTTGTATTATTTTGCAATGGCATAATCACAATAATTATCCTTGTAATTAAATGTCAATTGCATAATTGAACTTAAATCGATAAAACAAAATGTGTCTTGTTCGTATTTAAGTTTTGATACAAAACGTGTGTTAGAAAATGTGTTGATGATTGTTGTATTATTTTGCAATGGCATAATCACAATAATTATCCTTGTAATTAAATGTCAATTGCATAATTGAACTTAAATCGATAAAACAAAATGTGTCTTGTTCGTATTTAAGTTTTGATACAACAATCAGAAAATAATCAAAAATATTAAACAAATTTAAAAACAAATTACCATCTTGTAGATTGATGTTGCCAGATACACAGAACAAAGAAGACTTCTCCTTTTAATGAAATCAACCCCACTTATATAGGCCTAAAACCTTAACAAAAACTTGTCCCAAAGAAAAATAACCTCAAATACAAAATTAAAATTTGCAAAAATTCAAAAAATTAAACTTAAAAACATGATTCTAAAGATCTCAAACATACTAAAAATGCATTATTTCAGAGTAGGCCACGCAATTAAACCTAAACGAAGCGCCTCAACTTTTAACATTTTCAAGCTACTGCCATCAGGAAGGCGAAGCTGGAATCGGCGCCTGTTACCCCGGTGGTTCTTCCAAATTCTCTGGGAACCCTCTTCAGTGCCTCTTTGAACTCGAGGTCCTCCAGCTGCCCAGGAACCGGGATGTTTGAAACAACCGACCCAACCTCCCTGACCGGAACGGTGACAAATTGTGGCGGCTCAGGCACAGGCCTCGGAGGACTGCCAACATAATCAGGCATAGCCTCTGTATCCGAGTCGTCCCCAAATAGCTCCCTGAACTTGTCTTTCAGCCAATTCGTGGTTGAAGACGAAGCGAGTTGCAGAAAGTCCTCGTTGAGGTTAGGTAAACTCTATATTTGAACAAAATTTACTATCAGATATTTTATTAAACTTAAATTTCAGGCTATGTGGGTCTTTAGCAAAAGAAAAACAATATAATTAGCCAAAATAAATAAACATATTTGAAAAGAAAAATTTCTCCAACGAAGTAAGCGTTTTAATTTAATTTCAAACGTTGCTTCCAGGTAAATAACACAGCATAATCCCCTAAAAATAATTTTTAAAATTTTTATACCCAAAGAAAAATTTGGAAATTATTTTTACATTTTTCCCCAAAATAAACACACTTGTGAAAATATAATAAAATAAAATTTTCTACTTTACTTTCTTTTCAGGAGTTCCCTTGTCCCAAATAAGGATGTATCGCACTGATGTGAAACTTTCCTCTTACGTGATTGCCTTCGAGATTCTCCAACTCAAAAGTAATTCCCGAGAAGCTTCTTTTTATCCTGAAAGGACCCACGAAAGGAAGATCTAACTTGGCACATTTTCCTTCCTCTCTTCTTCCTAACCTGTAGTTCTTTAAAATCACCAAATCTCCTACATTAAATATTGTCCTTTTTCTAATTTTTAGATTTTCTTTCTCAATGTACTTTCTAGCCTTATCATGTATTCTTCTCTTAACTTTTTCAAACTCTTCTTGTAAGTTATGTGGAACTTCGTCTTTCTCCCAAGGTCTTTCCGGCATTCTTCCATTCTTCAATAAATATGGTGGTACTCTAGTTACAGTATTTGGTGTCTTGTTAATAAAATCTTCGACCTTAGTCACGTATTTTTCCCATTGGTTGTGTTTCTTATAAGTTAACATTCTTAAATATTTGCTAACTTCCTGAATATAACGTTCACATGGATTGGCTTGTGGATGTCGCACACTACAAAAACTCACGGTAATGCCCATAGTTCGTAAAGCGTCAGTAAAACGAGACGAGTTAAAATAACTGGCATTATCTGCTAAAAGTCTTATTGGAGTTCCTTCTTCTTCTGTATATCGATGAATGGTGTTTACGGCAGTTAAAGTTGTACAGTCTTTTGTTGGAAATAAACGCACGTATTTTGAGAAAACATCAACAATTACTAGAATATTCTTGTATCCCAAATTGCTAGGTATCAAATTTCCAAGAAAATCAATTGCTACTAAATCAAAAACTTTTCAACCACAATACTTTTGACTTGGTTTGCCCGAACACAATTTTTGTCTTTTCCTAAAATACAAAGTTGACATTTGTTTATTAAATATTTTATTTCATTATAATCATTTTTCGAATAAAAAGCCTCACGGAAAAGCATCCAAGTTTTCTTATTCCTACGTGTCCATATTCAGTATGTAGTTGGGTAGCTATTTTCCTCGTAGTATTTTTATCTACTAGACATAATTCTTGGGTTCCAATGGTTTTAATTATAATTCCATTTTTAAATCTACATCCTTTATACGTTTGACCATTTATAGTTCTTTGTTTAATCTCCTCTAAGTCAGTACTTGTTTGTGCCATTATTATGTTTTCTCGTGAATATATTCCCTCTGCCTTGTCTATGTTATACAAGTTTATTTCAATTTCTGGTTGTTTATGTACCTCAAACTTTCTACTAAGTGCATCAGCTGTAAAATTGTTTTCTCCTTTTATGTATTTTATATCAAAACTGTATTGTTGCAATAAAAGTGACCAACGGTACATTCTTGAATTTGCTAAACGAGTCGTATGCATTGTAACTAAAGCAGCATGATCCGTTTCTATGTTGAAATGTCATCCCAATAAGTAGAATTTTAATCTGGTAACAGCAAACACTATTGCTAACATTTCTTTTTCCGATACAGTATAATTTCTTTCATAATTTTTCAGAATCCTTGAAACAAAATAAATTGGTTCTTCAATGCCATTTTGTACTTGTACTAATTCTCCAGCTATAGCATTTGTTGATGCGTCGGTTCTTAAAATAAAATCCTTTTCAAAATTTGGATGTATTAATCTTAAATTTTTATAAAATTCGAATCTAAGTTCCTCAAAATTTCTTTTCCGTTCTTCCTTCCATTCCCATTTAATTCCTTTCTTTAATAATTCATAAAGCATGACAGACTTTTCAGCCATGTTGGGTACAAAACGTTTATAATAATTTAACATCCCCAAAAATCTTCTGAGTTGTTTGATGTTTTAGGTTGAGGATAATTTCTGATGTCTTCTAATCTTTTATCATCCACTTTTACTTGTTTACTATCCAAAATATATCCAAGATAAGTAATATTACTTTTGTAAAATTTACATTTTTCCACGTTTATTTTCATATTTGCTTTATTTAAAGTTTTCAAAACCATGTTTAAATGTTCATAATGTTGCTCCTCATTCTTGCTAAAATTAGTATATCATCCACATAATGTATACAAAAATCTTCAAATTTTCCTAAAATGTTCTGCATTACTCTGACTAAAGCAGCAGATGAACTCGATAATCCAAATGGTACTACCTTAAATTGGTATACATGTCCATTTATCATAAACCCTGTATATTTTCTTGAATCTTCATGTAATGGTATCAGCCAAAAAGAATTTTTCAAATCTAATTTTGAAAATATTTGAGCGCCAGCACATTTGTATAAAATACTTTCAATGACCTGCGGACTTTCATGTTGTGGTTTCGTAATTGCATTTATTTTTCTCGCATCCAGACATAATCTAATATTACCATCCTTTTTCTTGACAATCACAACGGGATTAATATAACATGTCCTGGATCTTTCTATTATTCCATTCTTTAACATTTGCGAAATTTCAAAATTGACTTTTTCTGCATAGCATTGGGGAATTGGATAAGTTTTACCATAAAACGGTTCTTTTATAACAACTTCTAATTTATGTTCATGTCCTTCTGCCTTTGTAAATTCTGTGTTCGTTAAATGTTCATATTTAGAAAGAAATTTTAAAACTATCTCTTCATACTTTTCTTCACAATCTAAAACACTGTGTTCTTCCTTTTGTATATTATTTAAAATTATTTCTTCTTCTTTTTCCATAATTTCCTCTTCTTCCCATTCAATTCTTTCTTCATTTATTATACATATCCTTTCTTCTATATTTATTTGAACACTTAATTCTTCTAGAATATCCATTCCTAATATGCAAATGTTTCTTAAATCCGGAACAATAATTAATTTTATGTTATATTGTTTGTCCTTGATTTTTAACGTTGTGGTAATCATTTTATCTATGGTTACGATTTTCTTCCTGGTAGCAGAAATTAAATTTGTCTTCCTTATTGGAATGCAATTTTCATTTTCACTAACTGATGTTCTTCCGCAAATTGTTGATTTAACAATGAAATTTCAGCACCTGTATCAATTAAAGCTAATACATAAATGTTATTTAATTGTATTTTAATGTGTGGTAAATTTACGTTAATTATGCGCTCTTCATCTTCATTAAAAATTATATTATTCAAATTCTTTAATTGTTTATAAATTTTTACATTCTTCTTGGCTGAACTTTCTAAAAATCCTGATTGTGTACCATTGCTTCTACTTCAATCTGATCAAGATTTTGTTTCTGTTTTGACACTTGATTTATTTGACGGGTTTGTCGATTTTGCATCATGTTTGTTGTGTTTCCATGTACTTGAGTCTTTTCATCTTTTGCAGAATAATTGTTGTTATATCTTGGCCTGTTATTATAGTTCGTTTGATTTTGTCGTTCATAATACTGTCTATTGTTATCATTGTAAGAATTTTGTTTATTGTTTTGTCTATTGTTATAATTTTCAAAATTCTGTTTGTTGTTTTGTCTATTGTTGTAATTTTCAAAATTCTGTTTATTGTATTGTCTATTAAATCCGTAATTGTTGCTGTTGTTGTTTCCCTGTTGTGTTTGTCTTCTATAATTTTCATCACTATTGTCTATTCTTTTTAGAAGTTCTATGAATCCACTCATTTGATCAATTCCATGTAATGCAACAGCCTGTATAATTTCATGATTGAAATGCCTTACTAATTGCTGAATTATTTCTTGATCCGTCATTCTGGGTGTTAAATATTTCACATGACTGTACATTTTCATCACGTATTCTTCTCTATTCACTCTCTGATTTATATCATATTTTCCTGTTAATAAATTTTTCCTTATCCTTTGCTGTTCATTTGTTCCCCAGAACTGTCTCAAAAATTTTTCTTCAAATGCTTCTATAGTTGTAATTTCTTCCGTGTTTACATTTAACCATATTAATGCATCATCCTTGAGGCAACTCTTTACCACTTGTAGACGATACCTATCATTTCCTATATCTTCCGTCATTTCCTTGATGTTTCTAATAAAACTAACTGGGTTATTGTTATCACTTTTTCCTAAAAATTTTGGCAATAATTTTATTTTAAAATTTGCATTTGTCTCAACATGGTTTATATTTATATTTTTCTCTTTCATTTGTCTTTTTATTCCTTCTACTTCACTTTGAATTCTATTTATTGCACCCTCTTGGTTTTGTTGTACGAAATGTATTTCCTCTTCGTATTCCTCTATTTTTGACATCCTTTCGTTTAGATTTTTCTCTTTTCCTGAAGATTTCGTTTCATGTTATTTGCTACTCCTTGTATTTTTTCTTCAGTCTTCGTTTCAAAAATTTGAAATATTTCTTTCACTTCTTGTATTATTTCCTTTTTACTCTGTTGTACAGCTCTATCTATTTTTCCTTGCATTTTTTTATTTACTTCTTCGATTTTATCCGAATTCCTTCTTACTTCCTTTATTATATCTTTCATCATGTTAAAAATGTTTGTCAATGTTATTTCTTGACTTGTGTCCTCCTTAGCATCCTCATAGTTTGATTCTTCTAATCTCTCCTCTTTTGTCTGTTCACTTCCTGCTAAAGAGTCTAGACTTTCTGTCTGTGTGAGTTCTCTTCTCTCATCCTGCTCTTTTTCTCTTCTTTGTTTAGTATTTTCATAGTATTCCTTTTTCTTTTCCATATTGAAATCTTCCTTGTCCATGTTTTCAAATTGTTTATTTTTAAACACACTTTTTTTTTTTTTTTTTTTTTTTTTTTTTTTTTAAATTATTTTTCGCAAATTATAAAAATTGTTTAATTTTTCCAATATAGTCTATTGATCTTATCTTACCAGCCCATAAACCAATATCACTCAAAATCATCTTGCACAAAAGAAAATAATTTTTCAAATTCGAGATGTCGGTGGAAAAGTTTCTAATCGATGAGAAATGAATCAGATTGATCGATCTATTTTTACTTTGCACGTTGGTAGTGCTGTGGAGTGATTTCAGATGTAAAAATTTTTGGTTGGCAACGGAAATGTTTTCGATGTTGAGGAAAATTATAATAAATTTCTTGGACCAACGTTGATGTTTACAAAAAAAATAAATGAAATGCAATGAAATGAAATGCAAGGCAATGAAATGCAAGGTCCCACGTTGGCATAGCCAATAAATATGCCGTGAAATTTGGGCATAAATATATTGAACTTTTTATTATCTCAGGGTCTAAATAAATTTTTATTTTGAAAAGTTTTCAACGCTGCATGAGGTCCCTACACAACGTCAAATGGTAGAAATTGTTATTGTTGAAATGAGACTCTTTAAAGTTTATCAAATAAAATGAAAATTTTATTGTGCAATAGTTGATTACTAAGTGACGTGGACTAGGTAAGTAAAATGCAATTGTAACTTTACTAACAATATTTATTAAAAATTTTTGTATCAATACTGCCAACATATAGGAACGTAAATGTCAAGATACACGCATCAAAATACATCAACATAACCTCTAATAATTTGCAACAATAAGTTTCCGACTGTGACAGTGAAATAAAATAAATAATTATTCTTAGGTTTCAATTCACTATGCACAGACGTACATTTGATAATGAGAGACCGCTAAAGCAGAAGCCTATACCGAGTCCCCCAGAAATCAGGCGTAGGAAAATTTTAATAACGACAAAAATATACAAAGGTAAAATATAATGTTTGTGGCATGTTAAGAGTTATTTGTTTTGCTAAGACACAATCACAATAGCTGACTCGTAATTCAATGTCATTTGCAAACATGAAGTTTAACGTCGGTATAACAAAACGTATTGGCGAAGTTAAACTTATTGTAAAGCGTGTGTTTATGAATGTTGTTGTATTATTTTGCAATGGCATAATCACAATAATTATCCTTGTAATTAAATGTCAATTGCATAATTGAACTTAAATCGATAAAACAAAATGTGTCTTGTTCGTATTTAAGTTTTGATACAAAACGTGTGTTAGAAAATGTGTTGATGATTGTTGTATTATTTTGCAATGGCATAATCACAATAATTATCCTTGTAATTAAATGTCAATTGCATAATTGAACTTAAATCGATAAAACAAAATGTGTCTTGTTCGTATTTAAGTTTTGATACAAAACGTGTGTTAGAAAATGTGTTGATGATTGTTGTATTATTTTGCAATGGCATAATCACAATAATTATCCTTGTAATTAAATGTCAATTGCATAATTGAACTTAAATCGATAAAACAAAATGTGTCTTGTTCGTATTTAAGTTTTGATACAAAACGTGTGTTAGAAAATGTGTTGATGATTGTTGTATTATTTTGCAATGGCATAATCACAATAATTATCCTTGTAATTAAATGTCAATTGCATAATTGAACTTAAATCGATAAAACAAAATGTGTCTTGTTCGTATTTAAGTTTTGATACAACAATCAGAAAATAATCAAAAATATTAAACAAATTTAAAAACAAATTACCATCTTGTAGATTGATGTTGCCAGATACACAGAACAAAGAAGACTTCTCCTTTTAATGAAATCAACCCCACTTATATAGGCCTAAAACCTTAACAAAAACTTGTCCCAAAGAAAAATAACCTCAAATACAAAATTAAAATTTGCAAAAATTCAAAAAATTAAACTTAAAAACATGATTCTAAAGATCTCAAACATACTAAAAATGCATTATTTCAGAGTAGGCCACGCAATTAAACCTAAACGAAGCGCCTCAACTTTTAACATTTTCAAGCTACTGCCATCAGGAAGGCGAAGCTGGAATCGGCGCCTGTTACCCCGGTGGTTCTTCAAAAATTCTCTGGGAACCCTCTTCAGTGCCTCTTTGAACTCGAGGTCCTCCAGCTGCCCAGGAACCGGGATGTTTGAAACAACCGACCCAACCTCCCTGACCGGAACGGTGACAAATTGTGGCGGCTCAGGCACAGGCCTCGGAGGACTGCCAACATAATCAGGCATAGCCTCTGTATCCGAGTCGTCCCCAAATAGCTCCCTGAACTTGTCTTTCAGCCAATTCGTGGTTGAAGACGAAGCGAGTTGCAGAAAGTCCTCGTTGAGGTTAGGTAAACTCTATATTTGAACAAAATTTACTATCAGATATTTTATTAAACTTAAATTTCAGGCTATGTGGGTCTTTAGCAAAAGAAAAACAATATAATTAGCCAAAATAAATAAACATATTTGAAAAGAAAAATTTCTCCAACGAAGTAAGCGTTTTAATTTAATTTCAAACGTTGCTTCCAGGTAAATAACACAGCAATATGGTGTAGCATATCGTGTATTTACTGGACGATAAACTAGTTTTTGAATATTTTCATCCGACCTAAACACTTTCTCGTCAGAAAACACTACATTTTCCCAGTTTCTGTACAGATTTTGAATTGCAAAATTGACTCTTTCTTCGGCATGGCGCGGTGTGAAATCTATAACTTTAGCTGATTTGCGGTTTCGTAACCCTCCATTGGCAAGTCTTCTTATAACGGTCCTCGTCGAACAAGCAATTCCCGTTGTGTCTAGAACTTGCCGACTGGAAAGAAAAGGACTATTTCTTATTGTATTTAAGATTTGTTCATCCTCATTGGCTGTAGTTTTCTTATTTAGACCAAGTGGTCTTCGTTTCCTCTCTACGAGACCTTCGTTTCTGTAACGTAGTATCCATCGGTGAATGGTAGATTTCTGAAATAATTAATTACAATATTTGAAATATATGAATAAATAATGAAACTCTATTGTGTAAATTATGATTTCCTTACACTTGAAAAAAAAGAATTATTAAAGAATTAGAGCCAGTTTTATAATCGAATTTAAAGGAGACTTTAAATTTAAAATCTCTTTCAAGCGTAAAAACAGCTGCAAAAATTCATTTGTTCACACATCTGAATGTGACTTTCATTTTAAAATTCTCGTTTAAATTCCATTATAAAACTGGCCCTTAGAAAGTGTTTCTAAATTTCCAAAAGCTAATAATTTTGAAAATTCAAAGTTTCTTTTCAATTTCTGCATTTTTTCCAGTAGTAAAAAATAGCAAGTAGTAAAATTCATATATTTATTAACAGAATTCAGTGACATCTTAATTTTGCACACAACATAAAATATTAGTATTTTATTTGAGAATTCTTAAAAACTAAATCACCGAAATTAAAGCAACCTAACGTGGCTTATGAAATCAAATGTTTAAATTTTAATACAAGTCACATAGAAAAAATTTAAACCAATATAAATATTGTGTTCAAAAAAGTAATGAAAATCATTAACATTCGTTAGAAAATAATTATAATTTTGATTTTGAAAATACATACTAATTATATTATATATGTATACAGGGTGCAGCACCCGGTATATATATATTATATTGTGAATAATATTTTCAAAAGGCGTTTTATAGAAATGCACAAAATTCAGATATGACTGAATTTTGTTAATAAATATACTGATTTTGCTAATCAATATTTAATAAAACTTATTTAAAAAAGTATTAAAATAAATTAATTATTTAACATAATTTTTAGATATAAAGAGTTCATTTTACCTTTTTAGGTTCCCTTGATAACTTTATTTCTTTATTTTGACTCCCGACGAAGCTATCAACTGATAGTGAATTTTAAGTGTCCGTTAAAAGAATTTATTACACAATAATGATAATAATAATAGAATACGTTGAAATAAATAAATTGACTTACCGATTTATGAATCAACTCGCTTATTTCACTATACGATTTGCCACTTTGCCACATTCCTATAATTTTTCCTTTTTCTGCGATGGTGCACTGTGGACCTAACTGATGCCGCTCCATTTTCAAAACACAATCGAACGCAATTAGTATAGAAATGAAGAAACAAAAAATTCTTCTACCAATTTATATTGTTTCATTTAAAAGTAGGGATAAATCCTATTCACTTACCCTCATAATTCATTATAGTGGCAAAACCCAGAACATAATTTCTGGGAATATTTTTAATTCGGTTTCACTTATTTCTTTAAACGATTTCCAAAAATATAAACAGATTTAGTATTATTTACAGTATAAGCAGACCCAATCTTTCTCACAAAAAAAATAAAGTAAGCACTATATAAGGAATTCTCACATATATGTATGCTAATTTTAGTGTAACAAAAGAATTTGATCGTAGTTTACTTATCCGAGAAAAAATAATAGTACAAAGTAATGACATCAAATTTATTATAAAAAATAAATCCTAGAAATATTTATTTACAAAAAAGGAATTGTTGAAACCGAAATTATTTGTGTTTGACTGAATATGCAGAAATAAAAGATACGAACATGAGACCCCAAATTTATATTTGCTAATTCAATATTCAATTTTAATACCCGTTTCCTAAAGCGTATTTTTCCTGTCCAAGATTTATACCTGGCATCCTAGATTAACACATTTTATGACCTGAGCGTAAGGCTCACATCATGCCGATGCAATAAGGTCGAGTTTCGCACAGTTTTATTGCTTCTCGTTCTGTTTATAGTGTCAGCGATAGTACCTAACTACTCAAAATTTACATTAACTGTCCCTAACCGAAGTCAACACCGTCAAATTAACGTATGGGCAGAAATTTTAGGAATCATTGGTCCGTTTTTTATCGAAAGATCCCTCACCGGTAACAAGTACCTCCAATTGCTGCAGTATTCGGTAGGATCCACTTTAGGAGATCTTGGCATAGACCATGAAATTTGGCTACAGCATGATGGTTGTCCTGCGCACAACAGTGCAGTTGTGCGAAACTTTTTAAATGAGGCATTTCCTAATCATTGCTAGGGAGGTACCATTAACTGGCCGGCACGTTTTCCAAATTTATCACCAAAAGGCTTTTTCTTCCGGGATAATTTAAAAAATAAATTGTATAATTGACAGAATTCCCATGAAAATGTAGAGACGTTAAAAAAGCAATAATTGACGAATGCGACAGAGTATCTCAGTATTAATTATTGGAAACATGTTTGGCTACATATGGAGATCAATTTGAACACATTATTTAAATATGTTAATTTGATGTTTCTTATGTTATTATAGTCATGGCTGACTGCTAATAAAATCTCAATTTTCCTAAAAACTTTTACTATTTTTGAGAATATGAATACAAAATTTAAAAAAATAAGTAAGGCTTTAAGTAACATGTTAGAATTCTAAACAATTTTTTGCTTTACCGTTTTGCTCTAAAATTTACTGGAGAGCCAATATTTGCAATTATTTAATTTTACATGCTATTTCCCTATGTCAGAAAAACGAATCAACACAGTGTATAAAATTCCATTATTATGTTTTAACTATAAATTGTATTAAAAAAGTTTCAATTTTTGAAAAATTACAATTTACGCAGCAGGTAAAATTCAATAGTTAGCCATCTCAAAATGATATTGGTTTACTAAATTTTACTATTAGAATACGATGTATAAATACCTACACTGTTAACAAAGACTAAAGTAATATTTACATACATACAGGGTTATTTACGCAAGTCGTTCATTATTAAAAGTTTTCAAGGAAGAAGTTTAGACAGAAATTTGAAATTTACAGAGGAGAGATACGATCTTTCCAGATAAAATAAAACTCGCTTATTTTAAATGGGGTGCTACATTTTTTATCACGTTTTTGAATTCTACATGTAAAAATATGTAAAATTGTCAGAGATATTTATAACTAGATAAAGAGATACAGCAGCAACTGTGGGCTAACATGTATGATGAAATCCTCGACTGATTGCAAGTCGGTTTACTTTGTTCAGCATACAACCGTCCTGACATCAATGTGTATCTTTCTTCGTCTAGAAGCTGAAAATGCATGCATGCGCCGGCTTTAAAAGAAGGAAAACATATACTTTAAATGTATGTCTAACAGAGATAAAATAAAACGTATTTCTAGATGTTGTCCCAAACGTATGTCCAAATTTATATACAATCCCTTTATCTAGTTATAAATATCTTTGAAAATTGTAATGCATTTCCCTATCTTTAAATTGCACCATTTTTGTGATATTTTGAGTTTTTTTAGAAATTTGAATTCCGCAATCTTATTTTCAAAAAATCATATCACAGCTATTATTGAAGCAATTTTATTTGTAACAGCTAATATTGTGGTTGAGGCTTTAAGGTTCTTAAAAATTTCATAAACAAAATTTATTAAGCTGCAAGATGTCTAAAATATACCACTCCACCAGAAGATATTAAAACACAGAAAAATATTTCTTTTCAAATGGAATGACCAATATTTAATAATAATACAATAATGAATTAAATGTCAGTTCAATATTTTTCGTTTACCTATTAGCACAGACAATACTAAAGCAGATCCACCACTTATATGAGTTAAAATGCACCTAGCAACTAGGTAATTTCAAGCAACTAAACCAGGTGTCACTACGGTTTGTTGCATACACTGAGAACCTTATAAGACTGCACATATACGTTGTTCACAAATTAAAAAACCACCACCTGCTGCATTATGTTGGTATAAAACATAAGTCCCCTATAAAACATTATCAAAATAGCAAGGTTGGCAAGGTATTTGAAGTTTCATGTCAAAGTAATTTGTTAAATCAATTTTATTATTATATTGTTTACATTTATATTCATTTTAACAAGCCATTTCAATGCCTCGAAAGCAGAAAAATATTTTAAATGCCAAAATGAAAGAAGCACTCGTCAAATGTTACCAAATTTTTAACTAGGACAATGTTGGCGGTTGTATTTTTCACAAGGCAACATCGCCAGTGGTCTTTTAATTTGTGAACAGAGAATAGTAATTTTAACAATGGAAGCTTTATTACATTATTATTTCCAAATTTATTTCATTCGCCATGGTTACCGTGCGTTGTTAGTAATGACTATTGATTTTGAATTGTCAGACTGAATTAAATTGTTCTTTTGATTTATTGTAAAATAATGCATACAACCGATGCCGAAAAAGTGGAAATGTACACATTATTCTCAAATGGAGCTTTGTTGAGAGAGGTCTCTACATTATTTGCCGCCAAATTTCATTAATATAATGTAATGTAATGAAATAAACTTTCCTTAATACTTTCTTATGTGCAGTTTTTAAATGATTCAGTATTGAAAATTGAGTTGTAACCATAGCAACGTAATGGTAAAACCCCTATGTGCAATTTTATATGACTCAGAAATGTATTATCTGATCACGTAATTTTCGTCTATGTGCAGCGTTACAAGATTCTCACTGTATACCATAAGCCAGGGGGGCCTATTCTTGACAAGTGCATTTTTGCATTCGCATATATGCGAGTGAAAAAATGCATATAAGCGAGTGCATAAATGCACTTGTCAAGGATAGGCCTCCCTGGCTTATTGTATATGCAACAAACCGTAGTGACACCTGGTTTAGTTGCTTAAAATTACCTAGTTGCTAGGTGCACTTTAACTCATATGCGTGGTGGGTCTGCTTTAGTATTGTCTGTGCTATTAGCAATCACGCGTGGTCATTGAACCAACAGTCTAAAAATGTTAAATATTTTAGATTGAATCAACTCAATATTTTGTTTGAGGCAAGCATACAATGAAAACATCGTTCATGTTGCTTTAATGCACAAGAAGATTGATACAAGAACTTTAGATTGGCACTTCTCGCTCACTTCGTAACAAAAATGTTATCTAATCTTGCATGGTGTCACACGGGCCTAAAACAGTATCTTTACTCCGAAATTTATTACGAAAATTTTCGCAATAAAACAACAATCCAAAATGCCAGCAAGTAAACTCAACTAGGTATTTTAATTCATGTTTTTCTTGGTATCACAACAACCTTACAAAAATTGAGCCATATGACCAGAAATATTGAGCCAAATGAATAAAACGAAGCAAATGCTTTTACTTCTGTTAGAATTTTTTTAAAAGATTAAATACTTGGAAAAATTTCAATTGCCAATCATTATACAATTCTATTTATTAAAATTTTTACAACATTACAGACAGAATTATTTAGAATTTCATTTTTCTTCAAATATTTTTAGTTTTTATTGAAAAATTTGAAGTAAAAGCATATGCTTCGTTTTATTCATCTTCATTGTGAAAATTTGTGTTAAAATTTCTTGCTATATAAATTGACGCGTCACAGATTCTCTCGAAAATTTTCGGCATAATTTTCGTTATAATTTTCGTAAGAATTCTCGTACGTGTAAAACGGCTCTAACCCAACACTCTCACTATGCTGGGCGCTAAGCTATGCGGAATTTACGGAATAGGTCTTTTAGATTTTTCGAATAATACTGTGCTATGAGCTATCGGAATTGCCCACATGAGCTACCGGTAGCTCGTGATCGACGGGTTTGCTGTACTAAGGTAACTAAATTTTTCAAATGAAATTAAAAATTAAATCTTCATGAAGTTATTAACATTTAGCAATAATTTTAGCATGGTAATATTGATCATAATTTTCTCTTTCTTTTAAGATCATTACCATTTTGGTAAGTTTAAATGGCGAGCAGCAATCTCCATAAACATATTTTTCAATGCAAGTTTTCTATGTTCAGGTTTAAAACTTGCCACCTGGTAAAAAAAAACTGATATTTGACTTCACAATTCTGCAATAGGCGCTAATTCTAAAAAAATGTTAAAAGTCTTTACTTGCAGAAAACGACCACTAGGACAACTGCTTGGTAATAGCGGTAAGCTTTTGTCATCAACTCACAGGTAGGTGTGTGACCATTTAATTTTAATTGCAAAATGTTTTCAAAATTTACTTACCATCTTCATCCATATCTTTTGGATCCGGTCTAGCTGGTTTCGTTTCAGGATTTGGATCAATTTCTCCTGGCTTAAGTTTCCTTGGATCATCGGCTGCATCCTCTCCTTCTTCTTTCTTTTGGGCTTGATCTCTGCAATAATAATAATATTCAAATAAAAGATTGATGGCGGATTTCACAAACGTTACTTAAATTTTATCATCCGTTAAAAGTAAACGTTGCCATGGTTACATGTGTTGAAGGTATAGGAATGATTATTCTTAATCGATGATTAAAGTGAAGTCACGTTTGTGAAATCCAGCGTAAGCATTTCATTAAAAAAAAATTACAATAAATATTCATAGCGCTCTAAACACTGTGCCGCAGTTCTTCCAATGATTGGAGCAATAGTTCTCCATTGCGTTGGCATTAATTTGGCCAAATGTAACAACTTCTCATCCTCTTCTCGAGACCATTCCGTTTTCTTAATGCTGGGATCTAACCATTCAAACCAACGTGCTTTACATTGTTTTGCTGATTTACGATGCAACAATGAAGCAATCCGTGACCACTGGTTTTTGCCATATTTCATAACAGCCGCTTTGAGAATTTCATCCTGGAATTCAAGCTGATATAAACAACCAATGTGAAACCATTAAAAATTATATACCTCTGTGTTTCTCCAAACACCGCCCTTAATCATAATGCGAGGCATTTTCACGTTTTTTTAAATTATTCACTGACCACTGATCAGAAAACTTATTATTGAAATTGTAATATTTATTTAAGGAATAAATGCAATTCTCACACAACCATACAGAATCCGACATAAACGTCACATTCAGGGTTGCCAGGACTGCCAACTTAAGCGTACCCAGTGTTGCCAACCAGAGCAAACCTTTTATCGGTAGATCGCTTCGGAACGTTTCGGTAGATGACGATAAAATTCGGTAGATTCAATTTTTAAATTTCAAATTCAAATTTATATGGAAACTGCGACACGTATTTAACAGGCTTTATTTTTCTCATAGGGAACCAAATATGAACAACAACAACGGCCTGTGCAAAACTTAAGTCGGCACTATTACTAACTTCGTTATTATAAAAGCTACAAAGTCGGTTAAATTAGCAAACTAGTAGCACTTTTTACGCTGATTACAATGGCGCAGTCAAAAAGACAATTGAAGGTTACGTTTATGAGATAAAGTCAAAAGTACACTTTTTTAATGGAACCCCCAGTATATTACTTTACCAATCGATAAAGAATAAAATTCTTAATCAAAATTGTCCTTTGTCATTTTTCTGTGAATTAACAAATAAAAGAGATATTTTGATTTTTACAAAATCATTAAAGGTACCTGTGCTTTAGAAACAAAACATTTGCAAATCACCGTAATCAAATTGTTCTGTTGACAGACTTGCTAGAAAATGGTTTTTCGCATCTAAAAAAAAATTACAAAAATTGGCGATGCAAGTTTAGATGCCAGCGCCTCTGGTGGCCAATCTGGAACCCGAATACCCTGTACCACGGCTTCCTCGATTAATGAAGCCCAGTGTGCTTCATCCGGCTAGCCGCATTCTTAGTTCAAAGCTTTTTTTCTGTGCTTAGAGGGAGCTACAGTACAGTAAAACACATTTGACATTTCTTATTTGTCAAGTCACGATTTCAAAGTTGATTTTGGATGATGTTGAAGTAAGTCACGATCATAAGTTTATTAGTGCTCTTAAATAAATTGTGTAATGGCAGCAGTATCGACACGATCAGCAATGATCGTTTATTAAGCTTTGGTCTGGCTGGCTTCGGCAATGGTTATTGTGATGGGTGTTTGCATAAATGATGTGATGAAATCTTCAATTCTGACTATGAATTTTGATGTGATTGAAGCATAAAATTTAATGCTAAGTGGAAGACACCTTTAAGCATTGCAAGTTATGTGTATTTTGTACATTTGAAAATAATTTATTATTAGTTTGCAACTTCTAATCGGAAACATTGGAACTGTTGCTGAAACAATCAATAGGGCCTGTTCAGGTGACCGTAGCAGTTGAGTTGCTGAGTTATTACACCGAGTGAGCATTTTCAATCCGGGACATAGGAGATAAGCACGACTACCCTTAATAATGACATTTTTAATGACATTAATGCTGAAACGCTAACGAATGTGATTAATGGATTTTATAATAGGTTAGGGTACTGTTTGACGCAAAATGGAGGGTTATTTAAATTTTTACTATAATTTATAGAAAGCGTTCAATTTGTTTTTAATATTTGGTTTGTAATAAAATTATAATACTTAAATTCAATAATTTTGAATATAATTTTAATCAAATATGTCATTATTAAAAGTAGTCATGCTGACTTCCTATGTCTCGGATTGAAAATGCTCACTCTGTATAATATGTTTTCATTCTGAAGATGGAGTGGCTTATTGTCAAGAAATGATTTATTTTGGACTTATCAATCCGTAGCTGTTATTAACAGGCTAAAATTAGACATGATAAGTAAAGTTGTAAAGTTTAATTTAATTTTAAAAGTTTTCGTTTTTTTGTGTAAATATTATTACTTTTTTTTCTTATGTTTTGTGTTTGCAGATTACAATAATTTGTTAACAGTGGAGGTATTAATTTCGATATAATAATGTTATAAATATTGGCGTTGTGCAGTTCACATGAGAACATGGGATTACCACTGAAATATGAGACAATTACTCTTTTTAAAATTATTTCCAGTTCTTGTTTAGGTAAGCTTGGTAATACCTCTAGGATAACTTGTATTACATAATGAATTAAGCCAACAAACTTTTCAGAGGGATAATTCAGTTTTCCTCTGTCCTGGTTATAGATCAAGTCAAGGAGAGGACTGGTTTTCTTGCAAGAATCATCATGCAGAGTAAACAAACATGAATTACATTCCACAGACTCTTTAACTTTCATGATTAAATATCCGCATAAAAATGCAATTGCTGCAGATTCAATCGAAAGAGAGCCTAAATAACTGCCTTCAAACTCCCTCATCATCTCCAATTTCTTAATTGTTATCTCGCTTAGGCCCGGTTTTTCAATATCAAGTTAACCTGTAACTTTCGGTTTGTTTCCATGGCGACAATTGTGTTCTTATGGGAGTAAACTGAAGGTTAAAGTTAACATACGATTGAAAAACCGGGCCTTAAGGTAATGCTAATTTCATTATCTTCTAAATTTTCCTGAATATTTCCAAGTTTTGCAGTGCTGGCATAATGAACTTTACTCACCGTGTTACTGGTGTTTACATTTTCAATCAAACCACTTTTTAAAATTTGCCGGAGTGCATATTCAGCTGCTCTACAATCAGTCAAGTCATTTGAACCACCACGGAGTCGAATATTTGCAAAAATGGATTCGACAGCATCAGAACTAAAACACCTGGTTAACACATAATGAAAATTTAAATCACGAATCAAATATGGGATGCAGAGAGATGTGCTTCTGGCTGTGAAAACTAAAGCTTCTGCTGTTTCGTTAGTTAATCCAGCCATACCTGCTTCTTTTGATGTAAACTGTATGTCAGCAATAAAATAGGTGAATTCATTAAGCAGCCATGAAAGACGTGCATCTTGAATATCTGTGTATGGAGCAGTGTTAGGTTCTCTTTGATGGATATATTGAGTTTTATTGCTGACATCGTGAATTTGAAAGTATTTGTACATGTTTTCCATATATTTTACTGTTGCAATGCAGTCTTTGAAGTGAGAATATTCTGCACCACCATGATGAATAAGATAGTTCAAAGCTGCTGTTACTTGAGGAGAAAACAGATTAACAGCCAAATTAACTTTCATTTTCTCTAAATTAGAAGGGTAAAGATGTTTCTGTGTTAAGTATCTAACTGGTTTAATCACAAGGTGTTCTTGAATTTCAGCCAAATCAAAGAGGTATTTAGTTGAAATTATACCATCGGATGATGTCATGTCATGAGCCACCATTAAATTTCTCGCATTTTTTATTGCATGGCAATGGTCAAAACTGAAGAATAGCTCAAGTCCAGGATTGTAAGGATGCGAAACAACATTTTTAAGCATTGCATTGCCGAAATGCTTGAAAAGAGCTACATGGGATCTGTGGTTATCAGCTACCATTCTTATCACGATAAAACCACAGTCAGACAGTAATTTTAAAACGTCTAATGTTAATTTGTATAAATCTTTGCTGTTTAAATGTCTATGAAAATGGTAACTTGCTGGTATTATATATTTTGTTGACATTCCCTGAATTACGTAGCAAAGCAGTTGATTAGCAATAACAGGTTTATTTCCTATTTCATCATGAGATTGAGGAATAGTCTCTAACCCAAATATATGATCTTCTGTTTTGGAATAAAACACTGCTTCACGTACTGCCATGTCGTCAAGAATTAGTGAACATACTCTCTCTGAGGCACGTAATGTTTTAATTTCTGATGTTAAGCGATCCTTGATTAAATTTTTGTTGTTAGTTCCCATATATTTCTTTAGAGTGGTATGACTTGGTAACTTAAGAATTGAATTACTTGGAAATTTATATCCTTTTGGTGAACAAAATCTTCCAGCAATACAATGTCGAATTGTAATCTCAGACCATCTGGGAAGCTTTTTTTTATAATTTCGAATTTGATCTAATATGAATGTTGCACGAGGATTCATTTGATTGGCATCTTCTGTAATTTGTTCTAAATGTTTCCAATATACATTTTGTGTTTTCTGCTTTTGTGTTTGTAATTCTTCTTTCATTTTATTATCTGTATTTGTAAACGTCTTAATTTTTGTGTGAGACATTTATTAGTATATATTAGATCTTTTATTTCAATGGTTGGTGCTGATGTTTGAGTTGCACCAGTTTTTTTATATGGTACTTCAGGCGTTAAATTTTCCAAACAAGTTAGATTTTCATCGACAAACTAAAATTATTATTTAATGTAATTGATATGTATGTGTATATTTTAATAAATAAACCTCAAATATAGAAGGCACAGCTTCTGCAGTTAATAATTTACGTTTCTGCGTAACTAAAAAACTGTCGTGGGAGAAATGTTTACTGCAAACTACCGCATACTCCGATAAAGGTGCAAAATCTAAAGAAACGGAGCGACTTTTAACATAAAGTAATTTTACAGCATTAATGTTGTACCTGTATGATTTAACAAAATCTCTTTCCACTTTAAATTTACTTCCACATTTGCTGGTATGCAATGGAAAGAAACTGTCTTCCGAATTGCAATTGCTTACGCAACATCTCCGCCGTAAAGGCATTTTTCTTTATAACGAAATCATATTTAAAATGAATTATTTGAATTATCCGTCAAATCGTATAAATATTTCAAATTGACGTGTACACATAGTTACTTGAAAATTGTCCAGAGGGCGATACAGTATAGTGTAGTGATGCGCAAAACTGTTATTTTTAAGGAACTGGAACAATCTGCTCCGGTTCCAAAAAAATACCTGTTTCAAAGAACAGGTGCAATCTGGAACAGTTTTGCAAAAATGACGAAATGAGCTGAGCGAGCGAACGGCTGTTCTTATTCTATACAGGATGAACGTGGGCCCGGACGTTATGGTTTTAGGCGACAGTCGGTGTATAATATCTCGAGCAAGAGTATAAAATTGTCTGTTTTAAAATATTTTAAATTTATGACACTGATGTTATGACTTATGAGTACATAATCGAAATCACTAATACTTATTTGCTGAATACTAACAGTTCTAACAATTTCGATTCATTCCGAACACGGAATCGTTCCCTCGCAACGAATCACTCCGGTGCTCCGGACTTATACATCTCTAATCTGTATCTGTATGTTACTCTGTACCCGTTCCGACTTGCACCTGTTATTTTTTTAATTGAGTAACGACCTGTTCCAGTTTCAGGAAAAGAACAGGTTCGAAAGAATAGGTTTCAAAAGAACAACCCATCACTAGTATAGTGCGTCAAGGTCATTTTTCCAGGAACAACTTTTTTTGAAATGCGGCTACCCGGGTAAAGCACACTGGGCTTTACTAATCTAGGAAGCCGTGCCCTGTACATGGCCAGCTCCATTAACATTCACTGACGTGTATGTATGGCCGTTTCAATTCGCCTAAAATTCGGTTGCGAGAAAGCATGCCGTGGAGTACTCCCCTCAGCGCTCCCTATTAAAGATACTACAAAACTACTGACAGTAACGTAATGACAACTGCAATTACTTAAAAAGTCACAAGAGGCGCTGAGGGGAGTACTGTCAAAATTTTTGAAAGTAGAATTGAAACGGCCATACATACACGTCAGTGAATGTTAATCAGGGTTGGGACGTAGAAAATGAGACGTATAAATACCCATTAATTACGCGTAGATTTTGTAATTATCTACGCCGTGAAAAATGAATTAACTACTTTAAAAATTACGTTGGTTCCTACTTCTTCATTTTAAGGTTATAATTAATTGTTTATAGACAAACTATTATCTATTTTAATGTAAAATGAATAAAATTATTGTATACAAGAATTAAAAATCATGTAAAACGCAATATTTATTTGAAATACGTCAAATGAACATTTATTTTGAGGTTAGAAATATGACATTTCATATAAACTACGTCGAGTAAAAATTACATTTAACTACGTCCACACGTAATGTAATGTAGAAAATATTTTTTACACGTAGTTTTCCCAACCCTGATGTTAATGTAGCTGGCCATGCCCTGTATAACATAACTATCAACTGTTGGTAAATAAAATTTTCTTCTTGTATATAACAGAAATTTAATAAGTTTTTTTTCGGTTTTTTGTTTAATATAAAGTCATTAGTATGGGAAATGTATTTTAATTTATTATTAAATGGCAGAGAAACTTTTTAGTGAAATGATAAATGTGTTTAAAGTTCAGGTTAAAATACAATACTCCTAACCTTATTACATTACTTATTACAGCTTGAACTTAATTCAATTGCTATTGAAGACAATGTTAGGGCCAGTTGTACAAAGTAGGTTTAAACTGACGCTCAACTGAACCAGGTTCAAAGTAAACAAATTCGCATAGGATCTTAATGACATATGGCAATTAAAGCATTCATAAATAAAATTTGATGCGATTTTGTTCACTTTGAACCTGGTTCAGTTGAGCGTCAGTTTAAACCTCCTTTGTACAACTGGCCCTTAAGGCCCAGTTTTACAATGACGGTTTAACTTTGAGCCGAAGCTTAAACTCTTCACAACTATTGTTGAAATAATCGTTGCTAAGGGTTTAAGCCTTAGCTCAAAATTGAGCCGCAGTTGTAAAACTGGATCTAAAGGTATATGTTGCCATAGTAATTGAACTCAGTTTAATATTTTTTATGCACCTCGCCCTATGTGACAAAACAGAACAATTCATGTAAAACGGTTTATTTAAGCTGCTTTCGTTCGTATCAATGATTACTAATCATAAATACTGGATTCACTTCGTGCACATTTATACGTAACTTTCTTCCGTTCATTTTATGAAATATGAGTTTGATTCCTTCGTTTTTTATGGAATGAATACATAAAAGTTACGAATAAATGTACACAAAATTAATTCAGTTTTTATTATTAGTAATCATTGGCACAAACGAAAATAACTTTACAAAATATTGTCCTGTTGTCATAAATGATTGCTGAGCTGTGGATGAGCAGCATTTGAATTTAACTAGCAGTAGTACATAATTAGTTATCATTTTTCTTGCCTTTCCTTTTAAAGCAATCAGATTCTTCAAAATGTTGGGAACACATACATGTATTTACTTGTTATTGTCTTCCCAATTCGTAATTTATTTACCCAAGCCTTGTGTCGATCAACGAGTTCTTTTAACCCCATTTTGTTGATCACACACACTTTTCTTTTCCCAGGCTTAGGGAATTAATGAAACGAAATTTCGGGTTTTTTCTGAGCCCAAGATTTGCATCCCGGAACGCAGCAATAAATGTTACTCATATTATTTAATATGAGTAAAAAATAGAAACAGTAATAGTATATTATATGTACACCTAGGTAGAGAAGTCTAGTGTTATAACCCGAGGGTATGATTACATCCCGAGGCCCTTAGGGCCGAGGGATGTAAAGGACCGAGGGTTATAAGACTTCTCTACCATGGTGTATATACTATTTTTTCCACTACTAGTGCAAATGATAATTTTAATTTGAACAAATATTTATTTCAAATTACGAAAGATTTACAGTTTTCTGTATTACCGATATGACAGTTGATTTAAATTTTTTAATTTGTCACATTTGCTAAGGACAAATCGTTAATTAAATAAAGTAAGTACGGTAAACGATGTTTCGTAATTAATAAACCTAAACCGTGCTTTAAATTTTAGTTCATAAAATATCATTTCTTCTAAACGGTTACAGGATTATCAAAAAACTTGAATATTCAAGTTTCAAATCAGTTTAATTTATTCAAACGACAATTTTAATGCATAAAATATCATTAAATATAATCTCTTGGTTATATTAAATTACCCTATAAAGCTTCTCTCTTCAAAACTGTTACAGAATTATCAAAAAACTTGAATATGTTCATTATTTACCGTGGTAAATAATAAAAAAATTATTTACCTCAGGTCGAGATATTGTTTTTCACAGCAACCTAACACATGTCAAAATGACAGGCTATAGTACTAGTAGTGGAAAAAATAATTATTCCACAAGAAACATGTACATAACTTTGACAGAATACCCGGGGTAGGTTCCACTTAAGGATCAATGATTATGGGTGCGTTTCGTTTGCGCGCTCACACGCTTTAAGCGCTTACGCTTATAAGCGCTGTTTTCTGTTATTTCCTTTGGGGTTTAGTCGCTTAAGCCGTTATACGCAAAGGTGTTTCTTTTGACTTTTGTTTGCACAACGAATTCATAACCTCAAAAATATAACTTCAATAGTGAAATTGATTCAATCATAGCTGCTGTAGCTATTTCTAAAGTGTATGTGAAGACTATGACGTCATAATGACGTCAGCCAGCGCATTGTGAGCGTTTGCAAAGCCAAAGGGAACGATTTAAGCAATGCTTATGAGCGCTCAAAGCATGTGAGCGCGCAAATGAAACGCACCCTATGTTCTATAGAGTACGTAGCGTCATTCCACTTGTATTATTTGGTCTTAACGGCGAGAGAAGTGGAATGGCTTTTGTGTGCCCTTCTCACGAACTTGTTCAGAGATTCTGTTGTGTTTATGTTTTCAAGAGAATAATGCCACGGTAAAACGGAAAACAGTAATTAAACGGAAAACAGTAATTAAGTTTAACTGCATCCAAAATGCAAAATGCTAGGTTAACTTTTCAATTACATATTTTAAATTCGCGCCGTCACGTGTGATGTCTTACGCCGACCGAGGTTCATTTTGTGGGCGATGTGATCGCTTTCCTAGCCTCGCACCCAGGTGTCTATTATTATTGTTCTGATCGTTGTGTTGTGAGCGTTATGCTGTGGTTATGTGGAACAATGCCACCGGCGCCACCGCTACTTTGATCATTTTGATCGTTAAGTGGAACCTACCCCTGGTAATCGGCTTCCAAATTTTACCACCAGGCAGGGTTGCCAACTGTACGGTAATTTTTTGAAATGTACGGTATACGTACAAACACATACAAAAATTTATTATTAAATGTTTTATCATTTGTAGTTGCTTAATTTTTACCTATTATGTCAAGTTATTGTCTGTTTCAAAATTAAGAAACCACCACCTGTTGAATTATGTTGCCAAAAAGCAAAATTCCTAGATGCATTTTGGCTGGTACTCATGGTGGTGTAAGTTGAATTCATAAGTTTGGTCATTGCTTATATATGTCAATATCTTTACGTAATTTCAATTCGCACAGTAAATTAATATTAAAATTAGCTTTCATATGAGTTATCACTAGAGCTTTGAAAATATGCAAAATGCATGTTAAGTGCATATTCGCATGTTTATGACTTTTAACTAAAATGCATATGCAAAAATATAAAAGCATATAATGGAGGATTTTGACCAAACGGGAAAAAATTTCACCAAATTTTACTTTATTTATCAATAATGAATAAATTTCAAATAAAATAATGTTTTGAATTTGTTAAAAATAAATTGAAGTTTAATAAGCCATATCTTACAGCTTGATATGTCACTGTCTTAAAAAACTGCTTGTTGTTGTAGATTTTACACTCCATGACCTACCTTTATCAAAAATTTATTTGGACATATGGTATATCCATCTATTCTTGCGTTTTTTTAAACAAAAATTTTCTTGGAAGATATTTAGTCTGTTTCGTTTTTGTTGGGCCACCCTGTATATGTATTTACAAAGCGACGACAATTTCGTTCATTTTCATCAAATCGGCTATAAATCAGATTTCAAGGAGCGGCTAAAACCTCCGCACGACTTCTTGTGGTGGGAGGGAATTAGCGGTTAATTTGAACTGTGCATACGGAAGTTAGGACTTCGCTATATTAAAGAAACCATTAAATACAAGTTTGATCATGAGAATAATTAAAAATGAGAATAATTAGAAATGAGAAAAAACTGTGGTATAAACACAAACATGCATGTACCGGGTGTCCCAAAACCCTCGTTTGAGACTGAAACAGTATATAGAGAGGCGCAAAAGAAACAACTTTTTTCAATACTTTTTTTTTCCGAAAGTCAATAATAAGGGAATTATAAGCACTGAAAGAGGGTTGGAAAATATTGTTCTTTTGGCAATATCTTCTGGTTCCTTAAAGTTATGAAACTAACATTTTAAATTCAGGTATAAGGCACCTAACTACGCATTTACAACGTATTTGTTAGATCCTCCCTCCTTTTTATAAGGGGTGACGTTTCAGTATTTTATTCCTACCTTTTTATTTTTACATATTTCATCAAAAATTTATGAAGAGAATATTCTTTAGATTTGGCACAAGAAGGCTCTCTTATTGCATTTCGATAAACGTAACCGTTTTCGAGTAATTGAGGTTTATAAGTTAACATACGTCCATTGCATTTGGTTATCGTAAAAAATTGACAGTAATCCCTTCAAACTACCCATTAAAAGGGAGGAAGGATCTGACAAATGCATTGTAAATGTTCAGTTAGGTACCTTATATCTAAGTTTGAAATATTAGTTTGATAACTTAAAGGATTCAGAAGATGTTGCCAAAAAAAAAAATAAGTTTCATCCCTCTTTCAGGGAATTATAAGCCCCTTATTATCGACTTCTAGAAAAAAAAGTATTGAAAAAAGTTGTTTCTTTTGCGCCTCTCTATATACTGTTTCAGTCTCAAACGAGGGCTTTGGGACATCCTGTATAATCCATGTTAAAGTAATTAGATATTTCTGTCTGGAAGGTAGAAAAGTACAGAGATTGGATGAGGGACCACATACTGTAATTAATTTTATTCATGAAAAGACGGTCGAAAGAATTTTAAAAATTACTACAGGAAAGATTAATTGCCATATAACAAAAATTATAAATCATCACAGAGCATCATTAACTTTTGATTGCAATATCAATCAAATCAATATAAACACGTATCAGTTAAATACCAAAGAAAAATTTTATATTGTTATAAGAAACACAAATATGTTGTAAATTAATGTCAGTATTGCAAAATGTGAGTACAATCATATTCATGTGAATTTTATTCCATACGGAACCCATTTTGTAAACATATTCACTCTCTTGTTGAGAACATCACTAGGGATAATACTTACGAAAAAAATAATTATTGTAATGAAAATGAGCAACCAGAAACATATTTGCTGTCTGCACCTATTACATAAAGTATAAAAAATAACACATGCAATAAGGTTAAAAATCTTTTCTAATTACTCTTATGATCAAATCTATATTTAAGAGCTTCCGAAGTCCTAACCTCCGTAGGCGCAAGTCAAATTAACCGCTAATTCTCTCCCACCACAAGAAGTCGTGCGGAGATTTTAGCCGCTCGTCAGATTTCAGTTGACAGTAGATAAAATAATTTTTCTTTCAGCCGAGTTTCAAACTTTATAAACACATGCCGTTCGTCACCCGTTCGTGTATTTTGTTTTAATCAACAGTTATTAGATGGCAGCACATTCTGAAGACTAGGTTAACTAACTATAAATACATAAACAATGGTTTGGTATACCATGGCCAACTCCATTAACATTCACTGACGTGTATGTATGGCCGTTTCAATTTGACTTTTAAAAATTTGACGGGTACTCCACTCAGCGCCTCTTGTGAGTTTTTAAGTAATTGCAGTTGCCATTACGTTACTATCAGTAGTTCTGTAGTATCTTTAATAGGGAGCGCTGAGTGGAGTACTCCATGGCATGCTTTCCGGAACCGAATTTTAGGCGAATTGACACGGCCATACATACACGTCAGTGAATGTTAATGTTGCTGGCCATGGGTATACTGCGATTAAAACTCATTCCAAACTATAGATGTCGCATATATTAACACATTGTAGAGAAATTGACATGTTACAGTTGGTACTTGGTATGGTGTAGTATATTTAAGGTTATGTAATCTCTGTTTACTTCATTGTCTATGGTTTTTAACGGATTAAGTTTTTAGTAACGTTTGTGAAATCACTATAGATCATTTAAAACGGTGCGTGTCCTGTAATAAATTGTTTTAAGTGTACTCCATGTTACTTTCACTAAAACATTTCAACGATACATTTATTTTTTTTCTTGATAAGTTTAATTTAGCGGATGTGTTATTACTTATCGTATTCCTACTTGTTACATATAGTGAAAAAAACATATTCATCATTATTAAATTACTTTTTTGTTGAATAAACTATACTTACTATACAGTGAGAATTTTTTAGCGTAGAACATATGCATCCTTGCTACAATATTGAAGGTGAGTTTTTTAAAATCGAACATAAGTAGGCTTAATATGTATGTGGGCTTCGTTACTATGGATACCATTCATACTTGTTTGTCTAGCACTGAAGCTCTTTTTCCGAAATAGTTAAAAATAATCATTAATCAGTTTTCTGGAAGTTTGAGAACATATCCCAAACGGTCATAAAAATTGTTAATTGCCTTGTAGATTTGTATCCTTTCATTCGTTGAATATATGTCAAATTGCATTGTCAAATGTGTGAAGGAAAAATAATGACAATTAATGTTAACCATATCCATGGTTACCACGTACTTTTCGGCCTATGTTCGATTAAAAAAAATTGAATAGCACTTGTGTATGTTCTTCGTTAAAAAATTCTCACTGTATGTATTTTTGCATTGCATCTTTGTATCGTACATGAACATTCATTTCATATAACTAATAAATTTTATTTTTCATATCATAACATCTTTTATTTTATTTTTTTCTTTAATACAGAACTAATTTTGATAGGTCCTTAACATTACACGATTTGTTATTATTTTCTTTAGTTAAGCGATGAACTTTTAATTAATCTGGCATTTTTGATTAAATAACACTAGCCTGCGAAAAAAATATTTTTTTTTGCGGATGAAATAAAATTGGGTGTTTTTGAATGATTTTGGCATTGTAAAAAAGAATCTATTATTAGTTTTTTTCTATCACGTCAGGTTTTTTTAAAAAAAAATGAAATTACTGTGAAGGTCGGCTATATTGAACCCATTTGAAATGAACTCTTGGTTATAACGTACTACATTTCGAGCAATTAAAAAACCTATTAAATACATGCTTCGTATTTATTTACAGGATATAGCAAACTTTGGATATAACGAACCTGTTTTGGTGCATTTTTTGGATTCGTTATAATATAAACAGACTTTACTGTATACAACTCTCCCCGGAATGAGTTGACAAGATGAAAAACTTTTTAATATCAATTTTACGTAAAAAAGTTATTCTTTACAAAAAGTTCTGCTTCTCAAGAAACTTCAGAAATAATGGTTAAATTTAAATTTTTAACTACAGTCTATAAAATTCAAATTTCTTAGTTTCATATTGCACATATCAAAGTAACGTTTTTAATTTTCAAATTGCAAATTTATTTTATTGTACCTAAGCCATTGTAACAAAGGATGTACACGTCAATTTAAGTATAATAAAATTAAATAAGTAAACAAACACAAAACATATTAAAAACATTTAGTTCTAAGTCATGGTGTCAAAAAAATTCGGCGACGAAGTGATTACAGAATAATATAATATAAGTTTTATTATTGACTTTACGCAAAAAATGTATTCTTTACAAAAAATTCTACTGTTCGAGTACCTTCAGAAACCACACATAAATTTAAGTTTTTTAACTACATGTACATTCTGTATAAAAAGATTCATTTTCTTGGCAAATCTCAGAAACCATACTCAAATTGGAGTCACGAAATACAGAGTGATTCGGCTAAATTCTAGTGGGGTTGGCCATATGACCTTAGTAGTTAGAGCCTAAGTTACAAGGAGTATTCCGCAAGCCGATACCTTGCCCATAAAATAGGAAAAAACAGTAAGTTTCTCGAAAATTATGTTTGAAAAACGTACTTTGAAATACTGTATTAAAAAAAATGGGACGTGATGAAAAAATTATTACATTTTTTTCGAACCCAGGAACACCAAATCTACTACGTAAACTTAGTTTTATGTCATCCGCCAAACCTTCGCAGGCTAGTGTAATTGATTGCTTGGCTATTGGTTAAATTCAATTTTCATTTCTTTTAATACTGACGTCAAGAGTGTAGTATTGCTGAGAAGGTAAATTGAATAACTTGGCCAAGTTGTCAATTATAATAATCATAAATGCCTGTATAAGATATTTGAAATTTGTAAACGTATTCGAATATTGCGCCTTTAGAATTTATTTCGCTTACCAAACTACAGAGGGCGCGTACAATGTACAAAAGTTTAATATGGGACATTCGTATCTATATGTATATTAATCTACGCTGGTACTTCACAAGTCGCTGTAATTTATGCACGTCAGTAGTTTGGCGTCAAAATTTAAAACGTCATATTAATATTTAATTTGCCTAAAAGCTTACGAGGCTGCGAAAACGCAAAAATCTTTCAAGACACGCAGTTAAAATTTTCTTCCCCCTAATTATGACACTAGTTATTTCGTTAAATGAGAAGTCTTCTTTACTACAAAGTATTTAATCAGATATTTCTAAAACGGTTTCACCAAACAGGCATCATCAGTAGAAGAATTATTATAACAAATTTTTTTCTCAACCTTCAAGTAAAAATTAAAGATAATATGTATAACATAATACTTAAAAATAGTAAACAACTTACGTTATCTTCGAAAAACTAATAATTATAATTATAAATGTGTATAAAATGGGGTCAGTTAATTTGGCCCCCCCAGTAACGTTTTTCAAAGTTTTTTTGCATCAAATGATTGCACCCTTAATGCACCCTTATGCACCACCAAAATAAATTTTTGCACCCCTTCAGGAGAGAAACTGCAGGCAAATTTCACTGGGAGGGGCCAAGTTAACCGTAGCCCCCCCCCCCCCCAGTGAAAATTTTCAAAGTTTTTCTGGTGCACCGTGTTGCACCCCTAATGCACCCTTATGCACCATCTTTTTTAACTTTTGCACCGCTCAAATAGCTGAGAAAAAAAATAAAATAGAAAGTCAGCTAGCCCCCTCTCCCCAGTGAAAATTTTCGAAGTTTTTTTGGTGCACCCTTATGCACCACCTTTTTTAACTTTTGCACCGCTCAAATAGCTGAGAAAAAAATTAAATAGAAAGTTATTTCAGTTATTTTTTTTCTCAGCTATTTGAGCGGTGCAAAAGTTAAAAAAGGTGGTGCATAAGGGTGTATTAGGGGTACAATAAGGTGCACCAAAAAAACTTCGAAAATTTTCACGGGGGGGGGCTAGCTAATTTTCTATTTCATTTTTTTTTCTCAGAAAAACTGAAAATTTTCACTGGAGGGGGGGGCTAGCTGACTTTCTATTTTATTTTTTTCTCAGCTATTTGAACGGTGCAAAAGTTAAAAAAAGGTGGTGCATAAGGGTGCATTAGGGGTGCAACACGGTGCACCAGAAAAACTTTGAAAATTTTCACGGGGGGGGGCTACGGTTAATTTGGCCCCTCCCAGTAAAATTTGCCTGCAGTTTCTCTCCTGAAGGGGTGCAAAAATTTATTTTGGTGGTGCATAGGGGTGCATTAAGGGTGCAAAAAAAAACTTTGAAAAACGTTACTGGGGGGGCCAAGTTAACTGACCCTATAAAATGTCGATGTATATGATTGAAAATTGTAAATAAATAAACTCGCTTTACATTTAGAAGGCCATGGTCATACAATGTAAAAAAATAATAAAATTATCCATTTTTATTAAATTGTTTATTTAAACAACGATGTCATATACCCCCTCTTCTTTTGCCTATGTGGTACGGTAATTTGGAGTGTGATCAGGGTTGCCAGTATTTTCACCATGGCCGCCTGGATTAATGAAGCACTCAGTGCTTATCCGGCCGGTCGCGTTCTCAGTTCAGAGCCATTTTTCCGTTCCGAAGAGGGAGCCACACTACAGGCATCTGTCAATAGTGCATAACCTCAATCGCAAATGTCAACAAGGTGTTGGTCCTTTACTTTTGTGTTATAATAATTTAAATTTACTGATGCACAATCAATAACCATAAGTAAATAATATCCAAATCAAGAATGTCAAGTTATTTTCAAACCTAGGTGTTTTGTTATGTGGCATTATGTTGTTAAATTTGTACAATACTTTCAAAAGAATAATTTTTGTCTGCATATAGTACTAAAACTGAAATTCCAAAGTTGAAAATGAAACACGGTAAGGAAAAATTTATAAATCAATTTAATTTTAGGAGTTTCCTTTTTCTCGTATAGATACTGTTACATTTTGTGTCTGCAAATTACAGAAATTTATCAGTAGTGGAGGTATTAATTTGGTTAAAACAATATTGCAAACAGTGTTGCTGTGGAGTTTGCATTTGAACATGGGATTACCACGAAGATATGAGCCAATTACTCTTTTTAAAATTGAATCCACATCTTGTTTAGGCACACTTGGTAAGACTTCTAAAATAACTTGTAATATATGTATATTGTACTAAGCCAACAAATTTTTCAGTGGGATAATTTAACCTACCACGATCCTGATTATAAATTAAGTCAAGCAAGGGGTTAGTTTTATCGCAGGAATTCTCTCATAAAGGTAACTGGCATGTCTCACTGTTCAAAGATACGCGAATTTTCATTATTAGATAACCACAAAGAAAGTCAACTGCTGCAGATTCAATTTGATGGAAACCTGTGTAACTGCCTTCAAATATACTCATTCGTTCGAGTTTTTTAATAGTGGCCTCATTTAAGGTAGTAGCGATTTTAAATTTGTCAATATTATGTTCAGTGTTTACAAATTTTGCAGTGCTGGCATATTTTATTTCAGACATGCTCTTGCTAGTGGTGACATTTTTCATGAAACCACTTCTCAAAATTTGCCGAAGTGTATACTCAGCTGTTCTACAATCTGTCAAGTCATTTAAACCACCACGAAGCCGAATATTTGCAAAAACTGATTCAACCGCATTTGAACTAAAACTTCTTGTTAATATATAATAAAAGTTTAAGTCTCGTATTAAATATTGGATGCAAAGATATGTGCTTTTAGCAGTGAAAACCAGAGCTTCCGCTGCCTCTTTTGTTAACCCAGCAAGGTCTGCTTTTGCTGAGCTAAAGTGAATATCAGCAAAAAAATGAGGAAATTGCAGAATTAAGTATGATAGGCGTGCATCTTAAGTGTCTGTATATGGAGCAGAATTGGAATCTCGCTGATGAGGGATTCTGTTGCTTACGTCATAATTTTGGAAATATTTGTATATATTTTCCATATAATGTAACTGCTGTAATGTAGTCTTTAAAGAATAAGCTAGATCTTTAATTGCAGTTGTAATGTTTGTAGTTTGAGTAGAAGCGTGAGAAATTTGAAGAAATAAATTTTCAGAAAAACTCAGGTTTTCATTACTAAGCTAAAATGTTTTGTAATATAGTTAATAATAAATATTTTAATTGTATTTGTATTAATTAAACCTTAAATAACGAAAGTGTTATTACTCTTTTCATACTTTTCTCTCACTTTAACTTATATCAAAAGAGCTTCCGTCTCATTCTACTTTTATAACAACCCTACACGGAATGGATAAACGAACGCACCTTTTATAAAGACATGAAGCTATTTTAAGCGCATAACCGGTAATTACCGGTCAAAAATATTTTTAATTAAAGCTACATGAGGTGCTTTCCAATTACACGGATGAGTTACTCGAAGCTACTTGGAGCAGCTCTGGAATAACTCCGAGTAGTACCTGTGCATTTGGAAAGCATTTAGTTAAAAAAAATTTTAACCGGTGATTACCGGTGATGCGCTTAAAATCGCTTATGAAGTCGCACTGTCGCAGTTTGAAATATTCATGGCAGAATAAACAAATATCAAATCACTAGGGAATTTCTTTTTAAATGTACTTAGCTTCTTTGAATGACCGGCTATTTATTAGGCCAAAAATTTTCCAAGCTGTCACTTATGCCCAGATGTACAATGCCAGTTTGAATTTAAGCTCAAGCTTAAACCCATAGCAACGACTATTTCAATAATTATTGTTAAGGGTTTAAGCTTCGGCTTAAAGTTAAGCTGGAATTGTACAACATATTTCTGATTTCTCAATTCATTTTAGCATTGTTTAAAGCTGAGATCGGTTATTCACACAGTGCAGTTGGAACAAAATTAGAGTGATTACGAAGTTATTTGACACATGAAAGAAGCACGAAAAGAGTAAATAGAGTGAGCGGAGTTGAATAAACGAACTCAGCTTGAATAGCCCAAATCGCCTAAATTATGCTTCATTGTAGCCCAAAAAGTCGCCTGTCGCTAAGCAGTATTTTATGTCGCAAAACGTATGTTAGAGGTAGCCCAATTGGCGACAAATTGCCCATGCTGACAACCCTGCATGCAAACCGTCACTCCGGAATGCGTTCAGGAACGCCACATTCCAGATGCACACAAACGAATACTTTTGCGCGCTAGATTTGAACGCCGCGTTCCAATCGCGCACTCCGGTGTGGTGGTGTGTAGCCCGCTAATGCCCGCATATGGCCCGCATCATGACTTGCTTTATCGTCGAATCCAATTATATGTCAAATTAATTTGTCATTCAAATCAACTCAAAAAGTAACAACATTTTTGCGCTTGCATCTCATCTTTTGGTGTCATCGAAACGCCATACGTCTATAACGTATTATAAGGCCAGTTTCATAATGGAATTTAAAAGCGACTTTAAATTTAAAGTCACTTTCAGATGTCAAAACCATGGCCTTCTAAATGAAAAGCGAGTTCTATCTGGCCTGCGCAAAAGTGCAGTTCAGGCGTGCTCCGCCAAGCACTGCTTACAGGGCGCTTTCTTAACCTAAAATCTTGACAGTTCTGTCACATGTGAATAGTGGATGAGTTCGTGTAAGAACAATTAACGTTATTGTTGTAAAAATTTGAGCATACTGGATATTATTTACGTTGGATAAAGGTGGAGTATTTATGTCCAATTTGGACAACTTAATTTAGCATTAAACTATTACGGTTTTAGATTAAAATCTCACCTGCATATACTCAGAACTTCTGTGGTAAGTTACAACATGTATAATAAAGCTTCTTTTCTCATTGTGCGTAATTATCAACGCCCTTTTTAACACGTTTTACATTATCAAAAGTCGAAACTCTTTTATGTAACTTGTTGTAATTATTCATAACACGAAAGTGCCAGTCTTTCTTTATTGCGCAAGCGTACTTCACTCCGACGAGATCAAATGATTGGTGCATGAATTTATAAAGTTTATACCACATAAATTATGTTGTATTACAGTAATTACAATATTAATTAATTTTGCGTGAACTCACTTTGATTGACACATTGACAGTAATGACAGTGCACTTCACTTGTTGCCGTCAGTGTCCCGTAACCAGCGCCAAAGTGTCGACTTTTAGCGTTTTCTCGAGCACAAAAATTCAATGTAAATTTTTCAAAACGCCCGGGCCAGTTAGAACCATGGCCAGCTACATTAATAGCGTTTTCGATTCATCTGCACTGGTTGCACTCAGTGTATTTGCATCTTCTTTTAACCTCATGTAATAACACGAAATGAAGATATTCTCAGTGCGCACTAGTGCGGTCAATCGAAAACGCTATAACATTCACTGACGGGCCGTTTCAATTCGACTTTTAAAAATTTTGACGGTACTCCTCTCAGCGCCTCTTGTGAGCTTTTAAGTAATTGCAATTGCCATTACGTTACTATCAGTAGTTCTGTAGTATCTTTAATAGGGGTCGCTGAGGGGAGTACTCCACGGCATGCTTTCTCGGAACCGAATTTTAGGCGAATTGAAACGGCCATACATATACCGGCTGTTTCAAATTGGGTGTGCACTGAAGGGATCTCCTAAACTATGAGAGTTACAGATTCGGTTAAATGGAAGAAAAGTTGCACCAGTCATTGCTTAATTCGTATCCATTAACAGAATCAATTTTCTCTTAATTGTTCTTGAAGTATTGGTGAAAATGTAAAAATATCGATTTTCTTTTTTCCTCTGTAACTCCCTTATTAAAAATAATTTAGAAATTCTGTCTTAACTTTCTACAGGTACTTTTGGATTCTGCTTCAAATAGGGGCAGTAGAATTGTGGTCACACGTTTCGTCTCTCCGCGACCATCCTTAGTATACATTTTTTAAATATAACGTATACCTTTTTATTATCGTATTTGTTGGCATTTTTTCTCCTGATTGTAATGGTATATCACACTTAATTGTTGATATTAATTTGAAGCTTAAATAATACAGATTTTTATATGAAAATTTTATTTAATACATAATTTCAAATATTTAGTTCATTTTCTTAGCTATAGTGTAAATTTCAATGAATTATTTAATATCTGTCTCTTTAGTTATTGTATAATAAATTCTTTTAACGGACACTGATAGTGCACATTTGTAGTATCCGATAAAAGAATTTGTTATACGAGATATAGTTGTTGACGAGGCTAATTTTACAAACAAGGGAATATTTAATAGAAATGTACATAGATATTGGTCCAGGGAGAATCAAAAAAGATTTCAACAAGTGTGACCACAGATACAATTCAGCTTAAATGTTTGGTGTGGTATTTGGCATAATAGAATTAATGGTCCGATCATTTACGAAAATCATGTAACAGCTGAACGTTACATCGATTTTTTAAGGACAGCATTGGAAAACATTTTAGATTACATTCCTTTAAATCATATTATGGAATTGTAATTTCAAAATGATGGAGCACCAGCACATAATGCTGAAATAACAACAAATTATTTGAATCAAACTTTTCCTGATAGGTACAAATGGACCTGTCGCGTGGCCTCTAAGATCACCAAATATTAGCCCTTTGATTTTTTGTTGATTGATTGATTGATTTTATTGATTTTTCCTCTTCCGACATTTGAATGTTAGTTATTAATATTTAGTAAGTAAAAGAAGTACTAAGGAATAAATTTACTTATTAAATAAATCATGACGAAACTGTATCAAGCTTTTTTTATCATATTTTAACTTTACTTGAAAAAAGTATTAATTGTTATACATCACTGCAATCAGCAGAAAAAATGCTATCGAATAGAATAATTAAAAGATAGACGTTATATTTAAAAAATCGAAACTGAAGATGGTCGTGGAGAGACGAAACGTTTGACTTCAATTCTGCCTACTCTATTCGAAGCAGAATAAGAAAGTGCCTGTAGAAAGTTAAACCAGAATTTCAAAATTATTTATAATACGAGAGATACAGAGGAAAAAAGAAAATCGACATTTTTACATTTTGATCAATATCTCAAGAAGAAATAAGAAAAAATTTATTCTGTGAATGAATACGAATTAGGCATTGATTTGTGCAACTTTTCTTCCATTTAAGCAAATTTGTATCTCTTACGGTTTAGAAGATCCCTTCAGTGCACACTCAATTTGAAACAGCCGGTCACACACGTCAGTGAATGTTAATGTAGCTGGCCATGGTTAGAACTCGCTTTTGATTTAGAAGGCCATGGTCAAAACAAATATGAAAACACATTTGTTTACTTTACACATCTGAATGTGCTTTTAGTTTTAAAGTCTCCTTTAAATTCGATTATGAAACTGGCCCTAAATGAAATATATTTTTCAAAAATTTACGAAGTTATAAACATAGATATAAATTTGCAAATTTTGAACACTTCAAAATAAATGTTTGAGTAAGTGGTAATCGAAAAAATGTAAGATGCACCACGGCGGCAAAGTAGGGATGCTCAAAACAGTTAAATAAATCGATTCAATTGAATCGATTCAGATGAATCGATTCAATTTAAATACGCAGAATCGATTCGATTCAATACATATACATATTACCAATTTCTATTCTCGAAATTAAAACTTATGTCGCAGCATCATATTTTATGGTTCCATTGCAGCGTTTACAACGAACAGATTTGCTGTTGTCAGTAATAAAATGCTTCCACACTTCACTTGTTTTAGGGGGCATTGTTCTACACTCACACTCAAATACAAAGTTGTACGTATATGTATACCTACCGTTCAAGTATGTAACGCATATTTTTGCTCGTTAATGGTCAAAGAAATTTCTGTAATTTGAAGTGTTCTATTTTATGGCGCAGACTTGCCCTACCCACAATTTTATCATTTTGAGTTATTGGCTGCCAGTAACATAGATGATGCGGTGATAAAAAAATTGGTTGTATGTCCACACCAGGGTTGAGAAAACTACGTGTAAAAAATATTTTCTATATTACATTACGTCTAAACGTAGTTAAATGTAATTTTTACTCAACGTAGTTTAATAGCGTTTTCGATTGAGCTGCACTGATAGCACTCAGTGCGCACTGATTCCAGATTTTGTATTCGATTGGTAATTTCAGTTCAAACTTTCTTCGTGTTTTATGTTCGATTGAAATGTTAGTGCGCACCAGTTTTGCACTCAGTGCAAGAATTTTGGAACTGACTTCAAAGGTAGTGCAAGCGTTTCAGTGCAACTTTTCTGTCATTTCAGGAGAAACATGAGCTCTGTTCCAACCACGCTTTCTGACCGTTTAAGAAACCGTCATAATCAGTTGCCCACCGAAATAATGATCGATGTTGACAACTTTGTGAGTGTAAAACTTTGATGAGTGCATGCTTGTGACGGTTTCGAAACGGTCACAAAGCGTGGTTGGAACAGACCTATATTACAGATGATTTATTGCCAGATAACAAAAATAATTTATTGTATCAAGAAATTGTTAATAATTAAGTTATTTGCTAAACACAGTTTGTCTAGTGCAAAAAATCTTCGTCCGGGGTGAATTCCTTAAGAAGCGAATATGAATAATTAGTATATTTAGGATTTTTAATTTATTATAACAAATAAATATTGCATTTTTATATTTCTGGCAACAAATGATAATTTTGAGGTTACGGTTCAGTATATTTCCCGCCCAATAATTATGCTCCCAGATCACGTTTGTATTCGATTGAAACACGCACTAGTTTCGTTTTCTGGCAAAACTTATTGAGTGCATGACGTAATATCAGTGTGACCCGAATTTTTCTGGTGCAAGTGAAACGAAAACGCTATATGTGAAATGTCACATTTCTAACCTCAAAATTGAACGTTCATTTGACATATTTCAAATAAATATTGCGTTTTTGATGTTTTTTAATGCTTGTATACAACAATTTTATCCATTTTACATCAAAATAGATATTATATTGTGTATAAATAATTAATTATAACCTGAAAATGAAGAAATAGAAAACAATGTAGTTTTTACAGTAGTTAATTCATTTTTTACGACGTAGATAATTGCAAAATCTACGCGTAATTAATGGGTATTTATACGTCTCATTATCTACGTCCCAACCCTGGTCCACACCTTTCCGATTCGATTCTTGAATCGATTCACACCAAATTGAATCGATTCGATTCTTTCGATGCATCGCTTGCAAAGAATTGATTCAACTATAAATCGATTCGATTCTGAACATCCCTACGGCAAAGTGTCTTTGTCGAACTCGTTTGCTTGCTCGCCGCGGCTTCGTCTTGGCTCGCAATTTACAAACTCGTTCGACAAAGTGCCACTTTGCCACCATGGTACATAAATAGTAGCTACAAAAGCGGGCTTGCGTGTTAAGAGGAAAAAATGTAAGTTCTTATGCTTCAGAGTGGAATACCTAGGTAATATAGTTGAAAATGGAGTAGTTAGTCCACCGCCACATAAAATTAAGGCTGTTATGAAATTTCCAGAACCAAATAATGTACAGAAGCTCCAAAGCGTCTTAGGTTTAACTGGATACTTCCGTAAATTTATACCTAATTATGCGTTGGTAGCTCAACCGTTGACTGACTTATTGCGTGGGAAATTCGATTTCAATTTTGGACTTGAACAGCGGGAAGCATTCCTACAACTGAAATCAAAGTTGATATCCGAACCAGTGTTAAAGTTGTACAAGGCTGGAGTGGAAACAGAACTACACATCGACGCATCGAAAATCGGTATTGGTGCTATCTTGTTACAGAGAGATGATGACAATGGCAAAATGCACCCTGTGTATTATGTCAGCAAGAAGACTAGCCAGGAAGAAGAAAGGTATACTAGTTACGAGTTGGAGGTATTGGCGATCATCAAGGCCCTAAAGAAATTTTGAGTCTATTTGCTAGGAACACCGTTCACTATCATGACAGACTGTAAGGCATTTACAATGACTATAGGCTCATTTTCACGATGATAGTTTCAGTGATAGTTGCTGTCAAGAAAGCAACTATCACAGAAAGTGTCATCGTGTAAATAACTTGACAGTCACTTTCACTCTTTCCGTGTAGATACTTAACTCGCATGTCGGAACTATCACACCCCCTTTCGTGAAAGTACTTTCATGAGAGTACTATCATCGTGAAAATGAGCCTAATGAACAAGAAAGATTTATGTGTGAGGGTAGCGAGATGGGCATTACAACTAGAACAATTTCAGTATTCCATTGTACGTCGCCCTGGCAAGAACATGTTTCACGTGGACGCCTTGAGTCGGAATCTGATTTCAGAGATCTTAGTTACCAATGATGATCGAGAAGGATTACTACCTAGGTTGAGGCTCAACGAGAAGACCAGTATATTCAGAAGTTGATTTTGGAAGTGCAGTGTGGAAAGTTACCAGAATTCTCGCTGCGAGGAGGTCTTCTGTACCGCGAAGCTGCAGGCGATTTCAGGCTGGTGGTACTGTTTTATATTATTATTAAGACAAAAGACTGTATGTATTTTAATTATTTATTAAACACAACTTTACAAAATACATAACATAATGGCTTCAGGGTTCACCGCCATCTGCCTGGCTTCCCCTGGTTGCCTTGGGTTGCCTCCTGGTAACAGTGTTGCCAACTGCTTATATTAAAAATCACTATACATAACATCCCTCTTCTTTGGGTGCGTTTCATTTGCGCGCTTACATGCTTTGAGCGCTCATAAGCAGTGCTTAAACCGTTCCTTTTGGCTTTGCAAACGCTTACAAAGCTCCAGCTGACGAAATGGGGTGCGTTTCGTTTGCGCGCTCACACGCTTTGAGCGCTCACGCTTACAAGCGCTGTTTTCTGTTGTTTCCTTTGGCGTTTAGTCGCTTAAGCAGTTATACGCAAAGGTGTTTCTTTTGACTTTTGTTTGCACAACAAATTCATAACCTCAAAAATATAACTTCAATAGTGAAATTGAGCCAATCATAGCTGCTGTAGCTACTTCTAAAGTGTAATGTTTGTTTATAACCTGATTATGATTAGTTGATCTTCTCATACACATCTCATACGTTCCATTTGGAACATAAGCGCTTACGCTTTTGCTGCTCTACCTCGATGGAATAAGCGATTGTGAGCGAAGACTATGACGTCATAATGACGTTACTATTTCGTCAGCCGGCGCTTTGTGAGCGTTTGCAAAGCCAAAGGGAACGATTTAAGCAATGCTTATGAGCGCTCAAAGCATGTGAGCGCGCAAATGAAACGCACCCATGGTAACGTCATTATAACGTCATAGTCTTCACTCACAGGGTGCGTTTCGTTTGCGCGCTCACACGCTTTAAGCGCTTACGCTTACAAGCGCTGTTTTCTGTTGTTTCCTTTGGGGTTTAGTCGCTTAAGCCGTTATACGCAAAGGTGTTTCTTTTGACTTTTGTTTGCACAACGAATTCATAACCTCAAAAATATAACTTCAATAGTGAAATTGATTCAATCATAGCTGCTGTAGCTATTTCTAAAGTGTAATGTTTGTTTATAACCTGATTATGATTAACTGATCTCCTCATATGCATCTTACACGTTCCATTTGGAACATAAGCGCTTACGCTTTTGCTGCTCTACCTCGATGGAATAAGCGATTGTGAGCGAAGACTATGACGTCATAATGACGTTACTATTTCGTCAGCCGGCGCATTGTGAGCGTTTGCAAAGCCAAAGGGAACGATTTAAGCAATGCTTATGAGCACTCAAAGCATGTGAGCGCGCAAGTGAAACGCACCCACAATCGCTTATTCCATCGAGGTAGGGTAGCAAAGGCGTAAGCGCTTATGTTCCAAACGGAATGTATGAGATGCGTACGAAGAGCTCAGCTGATCATAGTCAGGTTATAAACAAAGATTACACTTTAAAAATAGCTGCAGCAGCTATGCTTGGATTAATTTCACTATTGAAGTTATATTTTTAAGGTTATGAATTCGTTGTGCAAACAATAGTCAAAAGAAACACCTTTGCATATAACAGCTTAAGCGACTGAACGCCAAATGAAACAACAGAAAATAGCGCTTGTAAGCGTGAGTGCTTAAAGCGTGTGAGCGTGCAAACGAAACGCACCCTTAATCTAAACTTACACATATTACAAAACAAAATCTTTTAAATTTGCAGGTGTTCTGCTAACTCTACCTGACCTAGTTACTATTGGTAATTTACAAATACATTTTTATTTCCAGACACTTCTGTAAAATTTTCATTATTTCTGTTTACATTTACATCATTATCATTATTGACTTGTACATCAAGTTCAGTATTTGATGAATTTATTACAGGAGTGTTCAGAGATTTACGAATATGTACAGAGGTTCTATTTATAGTTTTGTTTTGTTCTGTTAACACTTTGTACGATCTTGGAGTACTATTAGTGTCAATAATTTTAGCTGGTTGCCAGACCTTTTGTTTATTTTGTACAGTAACATTATCACCTGGATTGAACTCTGGTTTTACCTTAGCCTGCCTATCATGATAAGACTTAATTTTTTGTTGATTTGTCTTAATACTTTTATACCTATGCATGTGCATAAACCAGTTTCGGCTTTAACACTTCAATATTAACAGGTAATCTGCTTCTTATTCTTATCCCCATTAAAATTTCACTCGAACTATATTTTAACCCTGCCACAGGTGTACTTCGATATTCTAATAGTGCATCTTGCAACTCATAAAAACTGTTACACTTTTTCAAAATATTTTTTGCGATGCCTACACCCTTTTCAGCAAGTCCATTTGAACGAGGATAGTAAGGACTACTATGTACTACATTAAATCCATATCTGTTACCAAATTTTCTAAACTCAAAACTGTTAAAAGGACTGTTGTCACAAACTATGTACTTGGGTATACCATGCACTGAAAAAAGCTGTTTAAGTTTTGCAATTATTTCGACTATTGATTTCGAATTTAACTGAATAATCTCTAACCATTTTGATAAATAGTCTACAACAATTAAATAAGAGACTTTACCATATTCAGCTATATCCATACAATTTTTTTCAAAAGGCAATCTTGGAACACTGTGGTTAATTAAAGGCTCTTTAGAACAAGATTTCTGAAATTTTTCACACTGTTTACATTTTTGGACAAAATCTTGTATGTCTTTATCAATAGATGGCCAATAATAAGCTTTTCTGAGTCTTTGTTTACACTTAACTATTCCAAAATGAGCAAACTGTGTCCTAAACTTAGTAATTCATTTCTAAGCCTATAAGGAACAACTATTTTATCATCCAAAAACAATAATTCATCTCTGATATGCAAATGATCACGCAATTTAAAAAATCTATTAATTTGACTGTCATTACAAGTTTGTTTATTAAAATTGTTCCAATTGTTAGAAACATTTTTTATAACACAATTTGAAATGTTGTCAATTCTAGTTTCACTTTTAAATTTTTCTAACTCAGTATCTGGGATTTGTAAGTACTCACTGAGAGAAATAGAATGAACTATGTCTGTCATATCTGGATCATCTGTAACTAATTTTTGTTGAAAACTTCTAGACAATAAGTCAGCTATATACATATCTTTTCCAGGTACATATTTAAGATTCAGATCATAAATACTAAGTTTTAATCTTAATCTTTGCATTCTATTAGAATTTCTATTTAAATCTTTACTAACAATATTTATTAATGGTTTATGATCAGTATTAATTTCTATTTTATGGCCATACACAAATTGATGAAACTTTTGACATGCAAACACAATCCCTAGTAATTCTTTTTCAATAATAGGATAATTCTTTTCAGCAAGGTAAGACTACGTGATGCAAATGCAACAGGTTGATTACCTTGTAACAAACAACCAACTTGCATCTGTTTGCAACACTATAGGCGATTTACTGTCAAAATATTGAAGTGTTGGTGCTATACTAACTAACCTTTTTAATTTATCAAAAGCATCTTGTTCAACTTTTCCCCAAAACCAATTTACATCTTTTTCTTAATGGACTATTTACATTAGCCATATTTGGAATAAACTTATGTAAAAAATTAACCATACCAAAAAATCTTTGAAGTTCTTTTTTACAACTCGGTACTGGCATTCCGCTAATTGCTGACACCATATTTTCATCAGGTTTTACTCCCTGTTCCGAAAATACAAAACCTAAATACAAAACTTCATTAACTTTATATTGGACTTTGGTAGGATTAAACTTTACATTATATTTTTGTGCTCTTTCCAATACCTTTTTTAAAACTCGATCATGCTCCTGTTCATTTTTTCCTGTAATGATTATGTCGTCAAAATAAATTTGAATCCCTTCTGTGTCACCAAATAAACGAACGTTTTCGCGCTGAAATATCTCTGGACTGCTGACTAATCCAAATGGTAAACGATTAAATTTGTACCTTCCAAAAGGCATATTGAATGTGCATAGATAATTAGGATGAATCCTCTGTAAGCTCAATTTGATGGAAGCCATCCTTCATGTCCAATACCGTGAAGATTTTCTTTCCAGATAGTGATGCAGTTAACTCCTCCATTGTTGGTATTTTATAATACTCTCTTTTTATTACCTTGTTTAAATCAGATGGATTTAAACAGATTCGAATGGATCCATTTTTCTTTTCCACTACTATAAGATCGTTCACCCAATCTGTAGCAACTTCAACTTTCGATATCACACCTTGCTTCTCTAATTCTTCTAATGCTGGCTTTAACTTCTTCTGTATGATCGTTGGGAGTCGACGCACTGGTTTAACTGTAGCCACCGCACCTTCTTTTAATTTGATTTCATATTTAAATGGAAGTTTCCCAAGTCCCTTAAAAACATGTTCATTTTCTTTCACAAATTTATTTGCATCTACTTGATTGATACTGTTCACTCGTCTTATTAAATCTAGTTCGATCGCACTTTTTAAACCAATTATAGGATTAGACTGTCTGTCTACGATCACAAATTTTAAATTTAACATGTCTCTATGCATTGGTTTGCACTTTTAGCTGAGTTACTCTAGCAATATTTTCCAGCAATAAATCATAGAGATCAGTTTACGGCGCGGTATTACGTAACTTTTTTTTATTAGAGATCCTGCCACTTACATATTTTGCACGTCGCTTCTAAGGAGTAACTAAAAAGATAATCTGTGCACAAATTCGTTTTATCGGTGTTGGCGGCGACGCGGCATTACATAATTTTTTTAATAGAGACCCATTTACATATTTTGCACGTCGCTTCTAAAAAGCAACTAAAAAGATAATCTGTGCACAAATTCGTTTTATCGGTGTTGGGGACGGCGCGCTATTACGTAACTTTTTTTATTTGAGATCCTGCCACTTACATATTTTGCACGTCGCTTCTAAGGAGCAACTAAAAAGATAATCTGTGCACAAATTCGTTTTATCGGTATTGGGGGCGGCGCGGTTCTACGTAACTTTTTTATTAGAGATCCTGCCACTTACGTATTTTGCACGTCGCTTCTAAGGAGCAACTAAAAAGATAATCTGTGCACAAATTCGTTTTATCGGTGTTGGGGGCGGCGCGGTACTACGTAATTTTTTTAATAGATATCCATTTACATATTTTGCACGTCGCTTCTAAGGAGCAACTAAAAAGATAATCTGTGCACAAATTCGTTTTATCGGTGTAGGGGGCGGCGCGGTATTACGTAACTTTTTATTAGAGATCCTGCCACTTACATATTTTGCACATCGCTTCCAAGGAGCAAGTAAAAAGATAATCTGTTCACAAATTAATTTTATCGGTGTTGGACGCGGCGCGGTACTACGTAACTTTTTTATTAGAGTCCCTGCCACTTACATATTTTGCAACAAAGAAAATAGAAACAAAAATAAAACAAAAACAACAAATAAACTGAAGTGTGTAAAAATCAACTTAAAACTCAATGCAATTAAGTGATAATTCAAGAAATTCAAAGTTTTAGTATGACAGATATAATAAGAATCAAGCAAGTAAAAACTTTCAGTAAACCGTATTTATTTTCTTCTGTAGCCAATGTATTAAATTTTTATACAAATAAACTAATGAGAATTTGATAAAATGTCAGTGTTGGGCTAAAATACATATTTTGTATAATTATTCTGAGTAATATCAGTGCGAAATTTGTTGGCATTATTGTGGTGTCTTTATCGACTTTATTTTGATATATTTATAAATAAAGTTGAGAGATCTAGCAGGATAGCAGTCAATTGACTGCTATCCTGCTAGATCTCTCAACTTTTCCTTAAGTTCGCAGTCGCGATCAGAAGTCGTTTTATTTATAAATATACACTCAGTATAAAAAGACTATAATTAATTTGGATGTTTTATGCGCGTCAAATTGCAAAAAGAACATATGTTCTTGAATATTGGCACTTCAAATTCTTTGCCCGTAAATTTAGAAATGCAATCTTGATGGAACCACCTCTTACATAGTTCGCACTAGACCCATTCAGTAATTTGTTTCATTTGGTGCTGATTGCAGAATAGACAAACATGTTCCATATTAACGGAGAATTTCAAGAGTAGTTCTACAATAGTTGTACCAAACTGCGTTGGATTAAAATCAGCCTGTGGGTTTATGTTTTCATTCGAGCCCTGCATCAAAAGTATTCGTCTACATTGTTAATACATTACTCAGTGGTAGATTATTTTTCTAGAATAATAATAATAAATAAATAGAAATTAAACATTTAAATAAAAGTTGTGATATTTAAATTCTAATAAATATTTTATTGTCAAAAACAGCTATACCAGCTAGGCGAATACTTTTGACGCAGGGCTCGTATATGTAGACATTTTGCAATGTATAAATAAAACAAAGACTCCATAGTTGTAACTGTCTGTCTGCTTTGGACGAAAATCTTTTGTTGTTGTCCAATTCTTGTATGATATTAACCGCCTTTCGGGTGTGTTTCTTGTCTTTAGGTTGTAAGTTTTAAGAAACTGCACGAATAATTTGAAATATTTATTAATTGATGCTTGTGTTGTATTTATAGAATCAAAATATTTTAAATACTTTGTATTTAATATCTTAGCCGGCAAGATACCAGCGATTTCCAGTATTTAACGGCATTATAATTGTATACGTAAATTCAGGTAAGCAACTAATATCGTACGTTTGTTTTATTTTGACGTAAAATAAATTCTGTAGCCAAACACCGATAAAACGAATTTGTGCACAAATCAACATTTTAGTTGCTCCTTAGAAGCGACGTGCAAAATATGTAAGTGGCAGGATCTCTAATAAAAAAGTTACGTAGTACCGCGCCGCCCCCAACACCGATAAAATGAATTTGTGCACAGATTATTTTTTTAGTTGCTCCTTAGAAGCGACGTGCAAAATATGTAAGTGGCAGGATCTCTAATAAAAAGTTACGTAGTACCGCGCCGCCCCCAATACCGATAAAACGAATTTGTGATTATTATTTTTTTAGTTGCTCCTTAGAAGCGACGTGCAAAATATGTAAGTGGCAGGATCTCTAATAAAAAAGTTACGTAGTACCGCGCCGCCCCCAACACCGATAAAACGAATTTGTGCACAGATTATCTTTTTAGTTGCTCCTTAGAAGCGACGTGCAAAATATGTAAGTGGCAGGATCTCTAATAAAAAAGTTACGTAGTACCGCGCCGCCCCAACACCGATAAAACGAATTTGTGCACAGATTATCTTTTTAGTTGCTCCTTAGAAGCGACGTGCAAAATATGTAAGTGGCAGGATCTCTAATAAAAAAGTTAGGTAGTACCGCGCCGCCCCCAACACCGATAAAACGAATTTGTGCACAGATTATCTTTTTAGTTGCTCCTTAGAAGCGACATGCAAAATATGTAAGTGGTAGGATCTCCAATAAAAAAGTTACGTAGTATCGCGCCGTAAACTGATCTCTATGATTTATTGCTGGAAAATATTGCTAGAGTAACTCGGCTTGCACTTTTGTATTATAGAACCTAATGTATTTATTTTATTACCCCCTTACGCAACAATGTCATTATTAAAGGGCATCATTTCAATTCTCGGGCACACTTTTTTAAATATTTCGTAAGGCAACACATTAATATCTGCGCCAGTATCAATTTTAAAGTCAATATTTTTACCATTTGTTTCTATTTTATGTTTCCACACTGGTTTCCTATCTGTCACTTCTTTAATCTGTAACAATTCTTCAGTTAGATAATATGTATCATCACTTGAATTATAACTACAGAGAGATCATTATACATTGTCCAGAAAAAACTACTTTCCAGGGACGGGATATCAAAATTTTCATCCAATGTCATGTCTATAGGGACCATAGACAAATAAAAAGTGAGCAAATAAAAATCAGATTAGAGTAGGCGGTGAGGCCCGGTATTATAAAAGCCAGTTAACTTTAACTCCCAGTTCATTGCCATAACAACAATTGTGTTCACAATTGTTACCATGGGGATAAACCGATAGTTAAAGCTCACTTGCCTTTATAATACCGGTCCTGAATTAATTAATGTAATACATTCATGGACTGTCAAATTTATTGACTTTTCATTTAATCACAGGCATACATTTTCTTTGCACCGCCTGCCCTAATCTGATTTTTAGTTGCTCACAGGTTATAAGACGGCCCATTCCCATGCTTTGACACTGGCAATGAGTGAACAATGGCGGTGACGCAGGCGGTACTACCGAACTATTGAAATAGCGCCACTTTTAAAATATGGCTTCCATTCAGAATTTTATTTTATCATTTAATTTAATGTCAAGAAAAATATAATTATAAGAAATTTAATTTGAAAATATGCAAAGAGTAACCACAGCAATAATATTATTTATTATTTATTATTACTAAAAAATTATGGATACAAATTTATTACAATGTTAATTTACATATTTACCAAAGCCTTAAGACTAAAGACGTTAGTCTAATAAATCTAAACTAAGGCTTTATCATTGCCATACATACAAAAGAGACGATATGAAACCAAATTCGTATCAATTAATTTGCATTATGAATATTGAGCAATCAGTACAAAATTAATGTGTTTTGCTATTTTTATATAAAGAAATCAGTAGCATATTCAAATGTATGAAATGATAAGAACAAAAGCAACAGTTTATGAATATTATTGCTTACTAGTAATAACATTGTAGTACAATATTGAAGGAACTAACAATATTGATAGTTGTAGGAACTAACTAATGCAGAAGGAATTAACAATATTGTTAGGTCCTTCTGCATTTACAATAAAAAAACAATACAATAGCTAATTTAATAATGCAACATTTTAGAAAACATTATACATATATTATACAGTTTCTTAAATTACAACTGTTCAACTGTCAACCAAAATATATACACTATGTACTCAAAAGTGTACAAGGGACAATCACACAATGAATACTTAACCACAGGTCGAAAACTAATTATATTAAAAAAAAAATTTCTGAACAAAAACAGAGATCCGTTTGTATCCGTTTCACTAGGTAATTGAAACACCTATTCAACATATTGCAGGAGATATATTTAGCCCTTTTCTCTCCAAACAATTTTTTGAACTAGACGTATGAATCTGTTTAGAAATTAAATACGTAATGAATACATAAGAAAATATAATTGCCCCTTTGACATTTTTGAGTAGTGTACTTACAGTACAAAGTTTACAAATGTACTATTTTTTGATATTTTGATTTGCTTTGAACTACAAACGATTTTTGCTTATCTTCCGTGAATTTATGCAAAATATAATTACATATGATATTAAAAAATTTGCTTGTAATACTTACTTTATGAACGTCACAATTAATGAAAGAAGTATCTACATCCTCATATAAGACTTCAAGAATATTTTGTTTGATATTATTAATGTGGGGATGATTTTCTAGGCATTTGTGAATTATGTATATCATAAGCAACGGTTACACATTGAATCATGCTATCGTTGCAGTAAAACAACTTTAAATTTGTGAGATTGTTTTCTTTGAAACTAATAAAATTGTGTACCGTTTCAATACTGTGACTTTTAAAGCATGATGAACATTTTTCACAACCTGTCCTTAATTTTTTCATAAAGAATCCACAAACATACGCCGTACAATTCGGCATCAAAAGAATTACGGTCAATACTAATGTTAACCATATTAAGTAATTCAGGTGTTACAACGGGTGGTGTATGAATATTACTTGCAGCTCCCAAGAAATCTTTTAAATTAATCAACATTTGACATTCATCATCTTCGCAATTTTTCGCCAACGTTTTACATGATGATAAATTATTGACTATTGCAGTTTTCATACAACTCAAGAATTGATGCGGAGTCGGATTAATGTTGGCTGCACCGCATTGACGCACCGTACTGAAATATGAAATAAATATTATATGGCTATCATTAAATGATATAATTAAATCAGTTACCTAAAGAAATTCTCTAATGGATCTTGTTGTACGCATTTAGTCTTCAATGTACCTTGCTCACTTTGGAAATAGTGAGCATACAACTCTTTCCTGGAGTTCATCGTGAAGATGAGGCCCTTGATACAACGAGGAGCTTTGCATTGGACGCCATTTTTGAAAAACATCCAATTTTCGAGTTTTGGAATAATGGTATTCCAAAACTTAATATGCCCACTTGAGCGACTTATCGCACGTTTCAGAGGTTTTCCTACAAAATCAAAACACGTTTGTTAATATGAACACAACAATTTAAATTTTCGTAGATTACCTGGGAAATCTCTAATATTACGACTATTCAATGAATCAAAAATAGAGTCCATGAGATGTGCAAATTCTGCGGTATATATTGCCTCTGCTGGCAGATTTGCAGATGCCACCATCGATTCCATCGATGCTGCCACTGTTGAACTGAAAATCTGGGCAGCAAATGAAACTTTCATTTTAACAAAACTTAGATTTAATTTGAAATGTAACGGTTTAATTTTCCTCATTGCTAAAAAAACAAAATCAAATAATAAGATAACGATAATTAATGATTTTATGTATCCACCTTGAAAGCGTCTGGTCAAGTCAATTTTGTATGCTTCTTCAATGTGTACCCTCTTGGCTACCATATTGATATCATATTGATGTAATGTATTCCGGATGTTCTTTGATAATATGGGGAGTATCATAGAACATGAATATTTTTCTTCCATTAATTACGATATGATGTCCAGCTGTAGGTTGCTTCCACTTTCCAGATAATGATGACAGCATAAAAACTAATGCATGGTTTGCTTCTTGGTTGGATCTTCCTAAATGTTCAAGATCTACATATCCAACAATTTTATCATGCGCCTTATCATAGGTTAATGCCTGTTTTAATGCTATTTAGTCGAATAATAAGACACATTGTTTCAATTCTTCTGAACAGCGAGCCAATCTTTTTTCTAAACTTATGATAATGTGTTAATTCCTACTGTTAAGGGAATGTCCTGTAATAATCTTTGTAACGTTGATCTCGACGGTAAGTTTAAAAAATTCCTGAGAAACCGGTAGTATTTTGGTCCACGCTTATACACAGCTAATGCAAAAATTTTGTCATCCCGGTCCCATGAAGGTTTATCCTTTTTAAAATTTCTAAACTGACTTCTATTTAAATTTGCCGTAACATTATTAAAATTTCGTTCCAACTTCCGAAAAACGTCAGTGTAACTGGCACGAGATAACATTTTTAAAATGTTGCGTGATTTCTGTAATTGTGATTTTAATTTGCATATCCTTCCCTTTTGCACCGTATCTTTGTACAAGATCCTCTTGTGAGGTGATCAAATATTGAACCTTTTCTCACCAATCTTCCTCAAAATAGATTTGCGTGCTGTAAATAATAAAAATAATATTACAATTCTGTGTCAATATTGCTACTAGTCAATAAAAAAATTATAGTTAGCAAAAAAATAAAACGTAATAAGGAATGGCACAATAATGCTGTTATAACAGTCGTAGTACATAGTAGGATAGTAGTAGTAGAATAAGCGGCTAGAAGAAAAGCATACATCGTAAATGCTGTTTGTTTTCAAAGAGAGAAGAGATTATTCAAGACAGGACGTGGTTACTACTGCCCCGGTATAACCAGTCTACAATCAAAATTTACATACAACGGTTATTAATAAATTTATACAATAAACAAACGTATATGAATTGTCACATAAACCAAATTAAATAGTCATTCGATTCGCAAATAAAGATACTTACTTTTTGAACTTTGTTTTGGAGTATGATAAACGACATTTGAAAAGTCTCTTTAAGATGTTAAAGGTCTCATACCACTAGTACTAGGTAATGAAAGAAATACAGGTGCACACTCTTCTGTAGAGGGTAATACTGAAAATATGAAAATATACAAGACCTTATAAATTATTGCATCGAAGTAGGCTATGTGCGTGTATTTAAATTATTTAATGCTAAAATCACGCTAAAACACTTAACGATTACCTAATTCAGTTGGTGCCTTTGCCACTGTTACTTGGGAACTCTCTTCACTACATTCCCTATTAATTCGATCAGGATAGGCAAATTTCGATAGTTTATGTTTCTTTGTATTTGTGAAGTGCTTATCCGTAAAATGCAGTTGACAAATTCTGCTCGTCGGCGTAATTCTGATATTGGGAAGTTGATTTAAAATGTTCATCCATTTTCCTCTTCTTGCAGTTTCCAACGGCAACTTAAAGAAGTGAATTCCACATTCGTTTGGATAATGAGAGTTACAAGATGGTACGCAACATCTAAATTTCGTTCCTCCCATCTATAAAAACTGTTTGTGTTAAATATCTTTGAAAAGGGTTGCTGAACTATAAAAATGTAATTGCAAATAATGTACCAAACTTGAAATCTGTATGATATTTATGAACGTTTATGAATAATTCGTGAAGATTTAGTAAGGTGTAACCAATTTTAACTATAAAAAATGAGAATAGGAAAATTCACAACACTTCTGAATATGCCAAATTTCCCTATACCAGCTCTGATCTGAAATACTTTTTTGCGAACCTGTAGGTATAAACAGCAAATGATTTCCAACAAAAAATTTCAAATATTTAAAAAAATTCTGGACTATTCAGTTAAAAATAAATATTTGATTGTATAATATACGATTTCGAAATTGTTCATTTGTTTCAAATAGAGATTCCGGTCGACAGGACGTAACATCCTTTATTCAAATTTGTATGTAAAGTCTCTTGCTTACCTTCTATGTTACAATTAACTAACAGGACACTTACACATTACATATGCTACCTACCTGTGCAGATAGGCAGAAGTTTTACATTGGAGCGAAACTTTACTCCAATGTTGCCAGCCAGCTGCAGTGGGACGGGGGGGTTCTCAAACCAAAACGCGAAGGCCAAACCAAAAACAGGCGCCACTTAATTTTTTTGTAAAAGGAAACGCGTGAAAAAATTAAGAAAACACGTTACGTCCAAGGCATGAAACAAATTTATTAACGTACACACAAAACAAATAAAATAAAATCAACGCAGGTCGAACAATTCAAATAAACAATTAGGCTATAAACATAATACGGTAATAACTAATTTTTCGGATCCGAAATTGCTACAAAGCCTGTTCTAGCGGCCAAGAAACCGCGTTGTGCGCTTGACACGCAATAGCCGGAGAATTCCTCCGAAACGGATTTAATTCGCGAGCGTACGCGAACTACATGCACAAATGCGGCTACATTCAATCCACCGAGAACCGAAAATTTCAACAGACATTAAAGAAATATGACCTGCTTAAGCAGCGTCGTTACGTCCATCTATGGGGCGTTTCCGTGGACATCGGCTTTTCCCCGGATGGATGTGTCGCTTTGCAGTCGCAATTTGCCACGTGATACCAGAGCTTGATCCAATCCAAGATCAGCAATAGGAGGTTGGCCCTAACTGAGACCAGCAACAGAAGAATGGTCAAAACCGTGACCAGAAGCCTATAAACGAAGAAAGAGAAAGACGAACGTCAGAGTCAGGTCGAGAGAGTAGCATCATGCAGAACTTACCTAGTCGCAAGGCTAGGCTGACACAAACCGCAGAATAAATGCGGCTTTCCCGCTCCCAAATGAGCTAAAGAAATTCGGCATAAAGCCGTATCAATCACTTTCACCTCCTCGATGAAGCGAACACGACACTAAATTTTCCACGAAAGGCACATGCAGCTCATGGGACAGACAGAGTATTACTGAAACAATGACGCTCCCCCGACCGGTGGAAAAGAAAAAAAAACAACTAAAGAGAGAGATATTCGAATGTGCCAATGGCAGATTTTAAGTCGTTAGCGGAGACCAATCAAGATAAAGGGTAAAGGTTACTGGCATTTCCGACCTCAACCACATTCCTAAAGCTTGAACTCGTTCCTCCGCTCATACACGCGTCGCAAAATAGGACCATGTAAATTGGACAATTAAAAATTGCGTAGACACAAACTCGACACAAAGCAAGGATGGGGTTAATTATTATAATATGTACTTATTCGGCTGGTCTGAAATTTTTAGCGAAAATATTTTAAAAAGAGAATTTTGGGTGAATTGCGTAGGCGAGGAATGGCACATTCCTACGCCTAGTGGGGAAACAGAACAAAACGGGTTAAAATTAGCTCGAATCGTTGAAATATGCATTATACAGGGTGTGCTCGCGCACGATCGAAAATAAATTGTAACAATCCCACCCTTACTAAGATGGAAATTTTGCCCACATGTAAAATTTCTAAGGTCCAAACTATAAGTTGGCCGAAACGAAACGGCACGAAGACGAACGACAGGACTCGAAACTAAGCCAAACAACATACACGAAACACGGACGAAATCAGGCACTTGACCTGGTGACAAAACGAAACATATTCACGGACGGAATTGATACTACGCGAAAACTTTTGGTCGGAGACCACGAAAGAAAAATTCAAGCCAAAAGTGGTGAACCTCAGCCGCACCCAATCGACGCATTGGTCAGACTGCTTCGCAAAGTTCAAAGAGAAGAGAAAGGGTCAAGATGGGTCCGCATGTCAACAAGCGTCAACATCGTCTGACCAGGAAATCACCACGCATCTCGACGAGAACACAAGACGGAAGATAACTTTACCAGTCCGACCAACACAACGACCAATCACGACCTCAATCCCGCAACTTTCGCTGAAACGTTAAGTTAATAAATATTAATTACGAAAGAGTTTCCCAGGCAAAGGGTAAAATTTTGACGGTTATCAAGGATGCTGGGACATCCTGGAAAAGACTGACATCACCGAGAAATTTTCTTGGATTAAACAACGAAGCAGAAATATAAAAAGATAAACCCATTCGGTCAGTACTTGGCCCAAACCAAGACCAACCGCGCGCGTGTCACAGACGTTGAGAAGTGGCCGAACCCTAAGGTTGTAACGACCAAGTCTGAACCGAATTTCGAAAACAAATAAAAACATCACCAACAAAATAAACTATTGCAAATGGTAAACTACGTCAAAGAATACGGAACGTTATGAATGGAGTGAAAAAATCATAAATAGCAAAGTGAAGATCCAAACGATCTCGGTCCATCGAAAGTCTTTTCCGAAAAAGAAGAACTAGGAAAGTGAAAAAAAAAAAAAAACAAACGCGACGTTAAACGAAATTTGCTATAAGAGCAAGTAAACTCCGTGTTCGACTGATTAGGTCGAACTACGAAACGATGAGGTAATAAAATACCTAAAGTCAAATCCTACTCCCAGAGCAAAGCAAAATGGCGGGGATAAAATTAATGAAACGTTAAAGACTCTAAATTCTGGGGGTCTCCTAGTCACGAGGAGTTGTCAGCTCCTGCTAAGCAGCAAAACAATGTCTCCAAAGAACACCCAACGACGACGAATTCCCAACCGGAGTCCTACCGAACAAGCGCGATACGAAGCCATGACCAACCCAAGGGCGGCACAGCCTAACACGGGGATACCGGAAGGAAACAACATCGTCCCATCAAACGACAGTTAAATAAACTCCTCAAGATGAGAAAATTCTCATCCAATTGATTTGGCTCTTCATGACGTTGCGTAATGCAAGGCAATTCCCAAGACACTATTCCTACCGTACTCAAGGGAAAAGAGGGCTTTCGTGCCTTCACGAGATCCAACACTCCAGGTGTTCCCACAGTTCCCTAGAAATAGGAAAGTGCCCAGCGGAAACCGCTTCGCACCACCCACAGTCACTACTTCAGCCGGATTAATATAAGGCACGGCCGGGTAAAGAAGATCACTGGAGAACAAAAATGATTCATCCCCCGGAGATGTTGCGTCCTGACGTAGAGACGACTTAGAAGGGGAAAAAAATCTACATTCTCCAGATCACAACTTTTATAGTGACGAATGTCACATTCGACAACGCAAGACACGTCCGGTAAAGTTGAATAAATAAAAAAAATAAGTCGAATCCGAGTAACAAACAGTTCAAACGGAACAGAATTTTCTCCCAGTTTCCGAGAGTAGACACTAAAGAGAGAGAGAAGAGAAGTCGAGAGAGACAGAAGACAGGACAGATAAAGGTTTCCTCACGGAACACACCATACTACAGACGTGCCTTCCATGAGCGTATCCCACAGCGGTACATCAGAGAGAGAGGGCAAGCGATACCTTCACGAGATCTAGTACGCTTGGCATTCCCACACGCTTTGACGAATGCAGAAGGATATCTCAAAGCCGTCAAGGCCGAGCTGATCAATCCGAAAAGGAGACAGAGTTAGAGTAGAAGAAAGGTTGAAGCAAGAAGAAAAGAAAATTCCTGGGCAGATAGGCGTGATCCAAGTCACAATCAAGAGGCCTGTCAGACTTCGCTCATACGCAGATTCACAGGAGAGGGCAAGAAGAGTCTTCACGAGATCCAACTCTCTTGTAACTCCCACAAACTCAGTAAATCGCAAGGCGACATCTCACAGTCAACGGGACTGATCGTTAGGACACCTATCGCACGCGAACATCCGAAGACGTTCGATTCCACAGATGGTGTGAGGAATGTACAGAATCTTTTAGGAGCCTTTTACTCCACACAGAAGATATGTCGGAAGAATTCTAAGAGGCCACAATCCACAGGCCGAAATAAGAATAAGACAATCTCTACTCATCAGGGGGATCAGGTTTAAGATGTTCACTGTTCCAAGTACCGGGAAGTATGTTACCATCAAAATCCTTAACTTCATAAGTGTCCGCAGACGTACGTCGATTAATGAGGGAAGGCCCAACAAATTTGTCGGCCAACTTGGCCGGAAATGCTTTGAAGCATCGGACAACACGAAATTTCTACGCCACACCCGCTGCTCGGGCTGGTAAACAACCTTTCACCTACGAAGATCATATCGGCCCTTAGCCTTTTCGTAAGCCTTTTGCAACCTTTCCTGTACGTTTTTGTAGAGGACTGCGAACTTTCCGGTACGAGATTGTAAATCCTTAGGATCTTGAGGAACAACTTCCAAGGACTCATCTTTTATAGGGTCATTGTCAGGGGTTAGACTAACTTTCAAGCACATTTCATGACCAAAGTTGAGGAAGTATGGAGTCACACCAGTAACTTCGTGACGTGCAGTTCGTAAAGCACAAGCGACTTTAGGCAGAAATAAATCCCATTTGCGGTGGTCTTCCGCCACATAAGCAGTCAACATGGACTTGATTACGCGATTAACGCGCTCGACAGGGTTCGCTTTTGGGTGATAGAACGACGTGTACGCAGGGCGCACGTGGTATGACGTCAGAAGTTTTTGATATTCTTTAGACTTAAATTGGACTCCATTGTCCGAAATGACAGTACGAGGTACTCCGAAAACAAAAAAGATATTTTCCTCAATGTGCTGAACGATCTTAGGGGCGGTAGCCTTTCGAAGAGGGAAACACAAGTGAACTTACTGAAGCAATCTGTTGCCACAAGGATGTACTGATACCCACGAGAAGATCTAGGTAGTGGTCCAACAAGATCGATGCTAATGACCTCCCAAGGTCGTGAAATTCGAGAGTGACCTCCCATTAGCCCTGCCGGAGCTTTCTGTTCTGGTTTGGTGCGAAGACACGTTTGACACCTATGAACATATTTCGCAACATCGGCGTGCATTTTGGGCCAATAGTAACTTTGGGCGATTCTATTGTAAGTCTTATAGACACCTAAGTGACCACTAGTCGGGGAATCATGATGTTCGTGAAGAATTTGTGATCGAGATTCCTTAGGGACAACAGGCTTCCAGTGAGGCTCATCCTCAGCTAGTCGATAATAGGTGTTTCGGACGAGTTTATAGATAATGTTCCCTTCAACACGAAAACTCGGAAACTTTTCCGGGGCCAAATGAATTTTCTTTAAGAAATTCAAATACCAACTATCGTTAACATTATCGAAGTCGATGGAGTCGATAATAGGGACAGTTCGAGAAAGCATATCAGGTACGACATGTTCCTTTCCTTTGCGATGTATTACACTGAAATCGTATTGTTGCAGGCGCACAGCCCAACGACATAATCGACCAGAAGGGTTCTACAGTTTATTCAACCAAAGAAGTGAATGGTGATCGGTAATAACTTTAAAGTGAGAACCTTCCACGTAGGGCCTAAGTTTTTCAATCGCCCACAACATCGCGAGGAGTTCTTTCTCAGTCGTCGAGTAATTGCGCTCGGTTCGAGATAATGAGCGACTTAGATAGCATATGACTTTCTCGCCGTCATCATGTTGTTGAGTAAGGACAGCTCCAACACCGTAATCAGATGCGTCGGTTTGAATCGTGAATTCTCTAGTGAAGTCAGGACACGAAAGGACTGGAGCAGAAACCAAATGCTCACGGATCTTTTCCCACGCTTCATCGCAAGTTTCGTCCCACCGATGCTTAGAATTTTTCTTAAGCAACTTGGTCAAAGGGGCGATAATTGTGGAAAACCCAGGGATGAATCTACGATACCACGAAGCGGTTCCAATTAGTCTACGTACTTCCTTAACCGTTGTGGGTTTAGGCATTCGCAAAATCGACTGAACCTTTTCGGGATCCACATGAAGACCATGGCGATCCACAACGTAACCTAGATATTTCAATTCGCTAAGGCAGAAACTGCACTTGTCCTGATTCAAGGTCAAACTGGCCTCAGTCAGGCGTTTATGGACTTCGGATAGTACTTCGAGATGTTTGTCGAAGGTTTGTGTGACAATAATAATGTCGTCCAGATAGATGAATACGTGAGGGTCAAGGTCAGCACCAATTACACGATCAATAAAACGTTGCCAAGTCGCGGGAGAATTGTGCAGGCCAAACGGCATTCGTCGGAATTGATACAGTCCACGATTGGGTACAGTGAATGCTGTATATTGGCGGGATTCTTTGGCGACTGGGATCTGCCAATAAGCTGACTTAATGTCCAAAGATGACAGGTATTTAGCATCTTTTAATTTGTCAAGGGTGTTCGAGACATAAGGTAGTAGGTACGCGTCTTTAGTCGTGACCTGGAACGCAGATCACCGGAACGCAGATCAGGGACGATGTCCATTAACTTCCAGAAGTCTGCTCCTAAGATTAGTGAATGAGGTAACCCAGGGACAACTAAAACATTTATAACTTTCACACAATCACGCAGTTGTATAGGGGTGGCCACATTACCAGGACTAGAACAAGGTTGTCCATTCGCTACGGTACACGACGTTACATGTTTACTGAAAGGTAAGTTTAGAGTCTGAAGGATTTCCCATCCCGAACTGCCAACGATTGTGCGGGATGCACCGGAGTCCAAAAGGCCAAGAAACAGGGTGCCCAAAATGGACACGGTTAAATAGGGGCGCGCTCATCATTTTTAGCATGAGCCAGGACATAATCGAGAACAGGTTGGACTGTCAAAGGATCGACCGGTTTCGAAATACTGAAGCAACGTACTAACCGATCATCTAGCGCGTTGTTCTGTAGTTTTTTGCACACCGAGTACACGTCTTGGTAGAGACCTTGGGACGGCCGCACTGATAACAATGCCTTCGTAAGGGCTCGGAACAATCTCGAGACAAATGACCGATTTTCTGACAATTCCAACATTTAAAATTCTTAATGGGTTTAGGTGGGTCTACCTTACATTCCGATACAGTAGGTGCACAGGCTTGTACGTATGCTAAGTCAGGTTCGAGAACCATATTCTTACGTGGAGGCGGGACATATGCCTCAACAGCTGATTTACGGGCTTCCAACTGTCTACCTAACTTTAACAAGTGTGCTACCGAAGTAACCTCAACCAAACCTAATTGTTTTTGATAAAACGGGGCGATATTGTTCAAAAGAATTTTGACCTGAACGCTTTCAGCAACCGGGACACTCAACCGATTAAATAAATTGATCATGACCGAAGTGTAAATCCCCATTGATTCGTCAGGGCTTGAGTGCGTTTCTTAATTTCTTCGAACAATTTGTCATCGTAATTATAGGGTTGAAATTCCTCGCGAAGATGTTTAACGAGGTCAGTCCAATTATCGCAAAATTTTCTATTAGCCCTAAACCAAATTAACGCCTTATCTCGAAACAAATCGGATGCGGAAGCGAATAACGTAATTTCGGATACGTTCCTCGAAACGCAGAATTCATCAACACGTTTGAGAAAAGCATTAAGAGACAGGACTTTATTATTCCCATTGTAAGACAAACCCCATTTAGAAACAGGCACGGACTTAATTTCGTTAACGGCCGCAGAGTGTGTAGCAGCCTTAACTACAACAGGCGTGGCTTTAAATCGCGATGTATTTGCTTTTGGCGGCGATGGAGTTGCCAAAGGTTATGAAGTTGCACTCGGCGGTGAAATAGAGTCCGGAACCACGCAAGATACCGACAAAGGGTTGTTCTGAAAATGCTCGGCAATCGCGGTTAAATCAAGTAAAGGGGATGCTGTTACCCCAGTAACTTCCGGTTCTTTCGGCGCAAAATTGAGCGCAACGTTGCAAACGTACCGTAGCCACGGCATATCATACGTTCGGGTGGAGGTGGAATAAAATTATCACCTCCCGCCACTTTGCTGATTTTTGACAGTTTATTTTAACATTATTTTGTATTAAAATGTAAACCTTTTTTTCAGTTTTAGCAGATATTTAAAATGGATGAAATAGAAGGCACAAATGATTTAATTGAAATATGTTGTGAAATACCAACCTTTACAACCAAATTAGATATCGTAGTAAGTAACGTTTATTTAAAAAATGTCTTAAATTAATATGATATGAAGTTGTTTGGAAAAAATGTCGTTTTGGTTTCGCAGGTAGCAAGATATAATTTTGTATTTGCTAATCAAAATTACCAGGAAGATGGCAAAATTTACTTTCCTTGTATAATATGAGGTCTGTTTGTTTGTATTGCTCAGAGTTACTCTAAAAGCTATAATGTGTAATTTTCAGTCAAATTCATTTAAATCGTGCTGAAAATACTTTGAATTTGACTGAAAACTACACATTATAGCTTTTAGAGTAACTCCGTGCAATACAAACAAACAGACCAATATGAATTAAAAAGAAAATTACATTTTTTTCTGAATAAACTAATGCAAAGAATATAAATTCTAGTTAAATGATTTTTCTTTGACAAACAAATTTAAAACTGCATTATAATTATATGCAAATATTTTTAGGGAATGTTACCAAAATGGAAAACCGAAGTGGAAGAAATAAATTTAACACAAATAAAATTAAAATTAGCTGCAGGTTCTGTAGAAGAAATTAAGAAATGGATTAAAGATTATGAAGATCACACTTACAGCACGTATTCAATCCGTTCGACAGACAAATGCACTGGAAAATATGTAGAGTTTAAGCAACGTTCACGTTGCCATCATAACACAAATTCAGAAGTAATTTACGATATAAGTAATAAAAGAGGATTAAAGAATACTAACTGTCCTTCAAAAATCACTGTTACACTTCGATCTGTAAAAAGTAGATACAAAGGTAAAGACTGTTCAAAAGCTCCAGAGAAATTAATGCCATGTGAAATAATTCTGGTTTATCAGCATAATCATTCTATATTCAATGCTGATGCTTTACGTTTTCGCAAAGTATGTCCTGAAGTTAAAGATGAATTAATGCAATCATTCTGCAGCGACAGCATTAGAATCTTTAAAAACCGAAATTTATTTAATGAATGATTTTGAAAAATTAGCAGACAGACTGTCAAAAATTTTTAGAGCAAAAATTAGAAGATTATAATTTGAAAATGAAAGAATTAAGTGCAAAATCTGCCTTTTTTAATTCTGATTATGTGATATGGTACGTACGTATTCATAATATAGGACTTGAGAACTAAAGGAATCAAGATGCAAAACATTTATTTTGAATAATTCAATTTTTAATGTGTATGGACATATTAATGATCTATGATAAAGTTAAATCAAAATTGTACCAATGGCCCTCAATCATTTTCAGTAATCCTACCTACTAAGTAATTCAGTGATACAACGTGACTAATTGTTTCTTGATATAAACATAAATAAATTTTAATGATAATAAAACTATTACTTTCAACTGTCAGTTCCTGAACCTATCAGACTTACAAAAATTTCCATCGTATACCTTTAGTCCTCAGCTCCTCAATTATTTTTCAATTTTCTAATGTTCGTTTTATACTTACCTAGTTAGAAATTTTTGTTACAGCATATGTCCACCGTTATTTCGTAGGATTCATAAATATATTCAAGGATCTGCGGAAATTGCATTCATGGATTCATCTGGATCTCTTGACCAAAAAGGGAGTAGAGTTTTTGTTTTGTTAACTCACAGTGATTGTGGCGGTATACCGTTGGGTGTACTTATTACATCGTCAGAAAGAGCTGATGTGATAAGTACAGGTTTCTCGTTATTAAAAGATATCATAGGAGATGATATTTTTGGTGGTCATAAAGACGGACCTAGCGTATTTTTGACTGATGACTCAGAAAAATTAGCTGTGCAACAAAGTTGGCCAAGATCGAAACACCTGTTATGCACATTTCATGTATTACAGTCGGTTATGAGATGGTTACTTAAAGCAAAGAATGAAATTAATCGACAAGATCAGCCTATACTTTTTCATGATTTTAGAAAGATCATGTATGCAAAATCTGTGAGTGAATGCAAAAGTTACTATGATACTGCTTTAAAAAATGCAAAAATTTATACAAATTATTGTGAATATTTAAAACGCTATTGGGAAAAGAGAAATTTATGGGTTTTAATTTTTCGTGCGCATTTATGTACACGAGGTCATAATACAAATAATTTTTCCGAAGCTGCAATGAAAATTCTCAAAGATAAAATTTTTCAGAGAGTTAAAGCCTTTAACCTAACTCAATTAGTGGATTTTATTATGAATAAATTTGTTCAATATTATGAAAAACGCATATTAGATGCAGCCCATAATCGTTTAATAAAAAACATATTTGGACATAAAATACCTGTGCCACCAATAAATGTACTTTCAAAAATTCAAGTAATTTCAAAAAGCGTCATTTTAGTTCCAAGTGAAGAAAATTTAAAAATAATGTACATGGTCAATTCAGAAGTATTGCTTTGCACATGTGCCATTGAAATACTGGAAGAATTTGCAAACACATCCACTGGGCTTGCTCAATTTCTAATTCTTCGAGCTACTTACAAGCTATAGATAGTTTATCAATAAGAAAAAAATTATATTTTATTGCAACTGGTCGAGAGGCTCCACTCTCTTGGTTAACACCTTTATTTTCTAAAACTCCAGCATTAAATGCAGAAAATAGTCAAAGCTATAACGAAACAACTGAAGTAGGTGCAAATAAAGAAAATGAATTACCATGCCAAGAAGGTGATAGGTTTGAAAATGTTGATTTCGTTTTAAGTAATGGAAAAAGTAGTATAGAAAGAATTTCAAATAAATTTTTATGATATTTGGAAAGAGATCCAGAAAATGTTCAGAAAGTATTAGAAATTATGGAAAACAAACTTGATAAACTCCATACGGTTGCATCTTTTTGTTCCTCTTGTGCTACTTTTGGATCAGGTTAATACATATTTTTTCCTTCTTAATAAAACTGAAAATATAAAAATAATTTTAATTTTTTCTTAGAATATTCTACAAGAAGAGGAAAAAAAAATACGAATCCAACCCACCAGTATTCAGCGAAGAAAAGCAGTTAGGAGAAAGAAACGTATACGTACTGACATTGTTAAAATAAATAATATAATATAATAAGTGAAATATTATGTTTATTATTATACAGTATTAATGTGATATAAATTACATTAGATCGCATAATAATTTTGTTTCAAGTATTTAAATTGTTAACGTCATATCTCCATGTAAATTTAAATTTCGCGCAGTTATTTGAATATCCGAAAATAACCGAACATACGACAACTTCGTGGCTACGGTACGTTTGCAAACTTGCAAATTGAGCGCGGTTTGCTCGAAGTCGAACGCAAGTTCGTCTAGCGTCCTCAAGATGGCAGCACGTTGTCGTGTCTCGTCACTACTCGTCGGTTGGCAGCGCTGAGCGCGCCCAATGGCATGAGCCAACTTAGCGGAAATTTTATCGTGAATGCACACAGCTGTCGAGCCGGGAAGCGACTCTATTAAACAGCGAATCTCGCTAATCTTTTCCTGAAGAGCTGTCACGTCATCGTCAAAAGTTACGTCATACTTAGGTACAGGCAGGCGTAAATCTTTTTCTAATCGCATTTGCCGTCTTAAATTTGCACATTTTTGCGCAACTGTTCCCTCCGTTTGTAAACCTCTTATCAATAATTCATAGTTTAATTCCTCGGAATTAAGACGATCCGGTAACAGTTTATATTCCATAATTAAGCGTAAAATATTCTAACAAAACAAATGCTCTGGACGTAATACTTTTAAACAAAACAATAAAACGCAAAACAAATTTCGGGCCACACGCGTTTGGGTGCCAAAACTTGCTACCTACCTGTGCAGATAGGCAGAAGTTTTACATTGGAGCGAAACTTTACTCCAATGTTGCCAGCCAGCTGCAGTGGGACGGGGGGGCTCTCAAATCAAAACGCGAAGGCCAAACCAAAAACAGGCGCCACTTAATTTTTTTGTAAAAGGAAACGCGTGAAAAAATTAAGAAAACACGTTACGTCCAAGGCATGAAACAAATTTATTAACGTACACACAAAACAAATAAAATAAAATCAACGCAGGTTGAACAATTCAAATAAACAATTAGGCTATAAACATAATACGGTAATAACTAATTTTTCGGATCCGAAATTGCTACAAAGCTAATTAAAATGACACCAAATAATAGTCGCCTATTCTAGCGGCCAAGAAACCGCGTTGTGCGCTTGACACGCAATAGCCGGAGAATTCCTCCGAAACGGATTTAATTCGCGAGCGTACGCGAACTACATGCACAAATGCGGCTACATTCAATCCACCGAGAACCGAAAATTTCAACAGACATTAAAGAAATATGACCTGCTTAAGTAGCGTCGTTACGTCCATCTATGGGGCGTTTCCGTGGACATCGGCTTTTCCCCGGATGGATGTGTCGCTTTGCAGTCGCAATTTGCCACGAGATACCAGAGCTTGATCCAATCCAAGATCAGCAATAGGAGGTTGGCCCTAACTGAGACCAGCAACAGAAGAATGGTCAAAACCGTGACCAGAAGCCTATAAACGAAGGAAGAGAAAGACGAACGTCAGAGTCAGGTCGAGAGAGTAGCATCATGCAGAACTTACCTAGTCGCAAGGCTAGGCTGACACAAACCGCAGAGTAAATGCGGCTTTCCCGCTCCCAAATGAGCTAAAGAAATTCGGCATAAAGCCGTATCAATCACTTTCACCTCCTCGATGAAGCGAACACGATACTAAATTTTCCACGAAAGGCACATGCAGCTCATGGGACAGACAGAGTATTACTGAAACAATGACGCTCCCCCGACCGGTGGAAAAGAAAAAAAAACAACTAAAGAGAGAGATATTCGAATGTGCCAATGGCAGATTTTAAGTCGTTAGCGGAGACCAATCAAGATAAAGGGTAAAGGTTACTGGCATTTCCGACCTCAACCACATTCCTAAAGCTTGAACTCGTTCCTCCGCTCATACACGCGTCGCAAAATAGGACCATGTAAATTGGACAATTAAAAATTGCGTAGACACAAACTCGACACAAAGCAAGGATGGGGTTAATTATTATAATATGTACTTATTCGGCTGGTCTGAAATTTTTAGCGAAAATATTTTAAAAAGAGAATTTTGGGTGAATTGCGTAGGCGAGGAATGGCACATTCCTACGCCTAGTGGGGAAACAGAACAAAACGGGTTAAAATTAGCTCGAATCGTTGAAATATGCATTATACAGGGTGTGCTCGCGCACGATTGAAAATAAATTGTAACACATACTTTAAATTATTTTCATTAAGTATGGTCAAAACACTAGCATTCACATATTGCGTGTAATTAATCACAAAACAAGATGTTTTGTGTAAAATTTAGACAATATGCATCCAGCATTACAGATGTCGACATCTCACATTGGTCAGGATATTCAGACACAGGTATTGCAGTGACACCTATTTTCTATAAGTCGATTATTTTCGTCTGAAAACACCATCATCAGCGCCCCCCCTTGTGGGTACGGCCAACTATATTCAAGTTGCCAATTCCGTAATCCCTATGGGATGTCTTATATTTGTCTATGGATTTAACTATTTGGAGCTTAAAGTTAAATTATTTCAGAATCATTCAAAATGGACGGAACTATAGTAGCAGCTGTTTTAGCTATAACAATTACTGCTACAGCAATGTTGCTGGTAAAGCCAAGACAGAGAAATCGGTACAGACATTACTGGGTTAGATTTTGGGTTGCTCGTAGAGGAACCAAAGGCATTATGAATTTAGTTAGAGATGGAACGGACATACTGCCCTGATACTGCCGGCCGAACTTTCGAACACTGATGTCCTGTCACCGGACCGCACAGATTCGGCCGGATCTGCTGGCACTAATTTGAGAGACAGCTCGTATACCGAATACTTATTTTTAATTGTAGATAACGGCGTGGCTCACGCGTTAGCGTGAATGTCTAGCAGTCCGGGGGTTCGTGGTTCAGTTGTTATTGTACGTTTAATTTTTTTTACATTTGCAAAAATGTTTCCTGGTTCGATTCTTATGGCATGACATTATTTTTTTGCATTTTCAATTGTGTGTAAATTATTTTTACCAAATAATTTTTGTTCACGGCCTTTTCAGTGCAAAGGACAACTTATAATCATAAAAGTGTTCCAGGTTTGTCCTGTTTTTTTTTTAAACGCTTAATGAAGCAGCTTAATGATTATTATTTTATTATCCATCACGATTAAAGAACCCTTCGACTATAACCTTACACCCAATGTTATTATTTTGTAAACAAATTCAAGAAACTTTGGTATAAGATGTGGAAATTTGTTTATTTTAATTCATACACCGTGTTCAGAAATTAGGGGACTCGGAGGTCGTAGCGCTGTTCCTTGCATGATTCTAAGAAAATCTTAATACAAAAATGAATTTTATTTTATTTATTTTATTAGTTTTAATTAGTTGAAGATCTGTTAAAACAACTTAAAATGAGGATAAACTGCAAGGATAACAAAAGCATCTACATAATTATAATTTGAACAAATTTTGGTCGGTTAAATGCACTTAAAACGCATTTTTCATTCCTCATAACTTCACCTTTGATGACATCGCATATAAACAAGAGGGCTCAGACATAGTTTTTGTATTAAGATTTTCTTCTTAGAATCATGCAAGGAACAGCGAGTCCCTTAATTTCTGAACACGGTGTATAAAAAATAAAAAGAAAGCAATGGTGAATGGTTCAAATTGAACACCTTTTAATTCTAAAGAAAGTATTCTGTTTGAACAGTATTAGTCCCGTCCCGTTTTTGCTTCAAACATTTACGGTCAGCCTACTTAGGAATAATTTAAAAAAATATGTATTATGTATATTAAATCCGGTCAGTACACCGAAGGTCCGGCCGAAACCGAACTGTTCGGTTTACATGCCGAATCGGCCGGATTCAGTACCGCGGCAGGAGATTCGTTCCATCTCTCAATTTAGTAAACAAGGAATTATTGTTAGAACATCCTGTTGCGTTTAAAAATTATTTACAGATGACTAATGCTTCATTTTCAAAACTATATACCAAAGTAGAAAGGTACATAAGAAAAGAAGATACAGTTATGAAACAGTGCATTCCTGCTAAGCATAAATTAATGATAACACTGCGCTATTAAGCAACAGGAGAGACATTTCGTAATTTAATGTATTCTACCAGAGTTCATGAATGAACTATAGCACAATTTGTGCCTGGTGTGTGTAAAGCAATTTATATTGTCCTTCAAAAAGATTACATAAAAGTAAGTACTAGCATGTAAAAGTTCATACAGGGTTAGTTAAAAGTCTGGAAACGGTCATTTATTGCCGTTATTATTCATTTTAGGAAATTATGTTCTTTATGAAAGTTTTTTAGGAAATTTTTATCTTCTTCTCTTCTTCTCTTCAATTGATTGGCTTATGGTAAAAACCATTCCAGCCAGGCGCAAAACATCTAAAAATCACTTTTCAAATCTACTCGAAATTATCACACGTATTTTCTCAACCGTTTTGTTCGTTGAATTCGTTATATATGATGACCCTGATTTTTGCTTGCTACCCTAATTTGGCTATTCTATTTATTTATTTGTTTATTTATTTGTTTATTTATTTGTTTATTTATTTATTTATTTATTTTTTCTGGAATCTATAAACTTTAACAAAGAGATTAGGATCCGGGATGGGGAAAGACTCTTCTTGCTGCAGGGTAGTGTTGGGAATAACCGGTTTATTTCAATAACCGACTACTGAGTATTCAAGTGATTTGAAAAACCGGATATTCACTTGAATGAAACCACTCGAATGATGATTGGAGTGTCGGTAATAAGCAGGTACTGAGCTACTCGCATTCGGTGACACAAATCGGTGTTACTTCATTCGTGATTCTCTTCGGTTAAATAAACTGCATGTATGTACCTACATTTTGCAAGTTTGATTAGCCACCTATTTGCGGCTGAGATGATAACCTCCCGTATTATTGACTCTAGATTATTGGCATTATCAGGTAAAGAAGCCAATTCCTGCTTAATCGTTGTCTTAAAATTATTCCATTCACCTGCTTTCACATTATATTTTTTCTTATTGATGCTCGGTATAGGACGCTGTGGAGATACATACTTGATGAATATTGGGAAGTGGTCACTTCCGTGACAATCTTCGCCTATTTTTCAAAGGAGATTCAAGTGCATGACTGGTGAGCAAATTGCTAAATCAATCACATTACAGCTGCGGTCCTGGGCTTCCATTCGAGTAGGCGATCCATCATTAAGTATATTGAATGAGAGATTGTCGATGATCTCAGTCAGAATATTACCTCTGTTGTTGTTGGATTGGCATCCCCAGGAGTTATGCAGCGCATTGAAGTCCCCACACATCAAAAAAGGATCCCCCAAGCGTCCAAAGATGCCAGACATCTCCTGGTAAGATGTTACACGTATATAGATCCAATCGTTAAACCTTTAATCTTGATCAAAACCTCTTGCATTAGTTCATTGTTATTATTACAATCTAAAATATCAAACGGTAGGTCTTTACGTATGAGGATTGCGCTACCACCTTTTCCATCCAATCTGTCCTTTCTGATTGTTCTGTATCCTTTGACCTGCAGTAAGTGAAGTAGGTCTTCTTTGTTGCTATGTAAAGATCGTATATTCCACTGAAGGATGTTAAGGTCCATTGTTGATGACTGAAGTTCCGGGTGTATTCTGCAGAGCCGTATACAGGAGATCAACTGCTGACTGTAGAAGTTTAATAATAGGATCAACAAATGGGTTACCTTTTAGAGATGTTTTCAAGTTCATTTTCAATGATTCAAGCTGGGTCAAGAAATTATTCTCATTGTGGAAGCAGGTTTCTGAAGTGGGAACCTGACGTTCCGACCTGGAGTTATGTTATAGACAGGGAGGGAAGGACCTGGCAGGGCATTCCCATTCTGGTATGATAACTGGCTATTGTGTTCTTGGCTGTTGAAAGGGGGATGAGAGATTTTCTTTCTTTTACCAGATGCTGTAATTCTTGGATAAGAAATTCGTGCTTCCCCTTGCGTTAGGGGGCTATCCTCCTGTTGTCCATTCAGACTTGGGAAGTCCTGGGGCTTTAGAGCAAAATCTTCTGGCTTCTCGGGGATTAGTTTCGTAGCATCAAAGAATGAGATGTTCTGAAATGCCATCACCTCTTTAATTTTTTTTGTCGTATACATTTTGGGCATGATTGGTCTGTCGCTTTGTGTTCTCCCTTACAGTTGGCGCACATAATTCTGAGATTCGTGCATTCTGACGCAGGGTGGGGGCCCCCACATTTTTGGCATCTTATTCTAGATTTACATTGTTTGCTGGTATGCCCATAGTTTAGGCATTTGAAACACTGGGTAACCGGGTAATGGTAAATGTCCACATCTACTGAGGTGTAAAAAAGATGTACCTTTTTGGGTAGATTCGTGCCTTCAAATGTGATTGCTATCGACTGGGTGTCTACATATTCTGTCACAGGAGAATCTTCATCTGATGAATCCATTTCTCCTCTTGCTTTACGTTTGAGTTTTCTTACCTTTAATACTTTGGCTGGTGAATGAACGTTTTTGAGGATAATTTCTTCGGTAATGGAAGTGTGTACGCCTCTTATAATCCCTTGACATGTCACTAGGTGATTCGGAATAAATGCCTGTAGGTTATGTTTTGTAAGGATTTTGTTTTCTAAGAAGTTGTTGGCGTTTTTGCCACAACTATGAGATGCAAATACGATTCCTACCTTTGCTGGATATATTCTTGATCCCAGTCACTTGACCTTCTGTTAGAATCTTGCCAATTGTCATTAGGGTGAATTGAACCGATCCTGCCTTCACCGTCTACTGCCTTATGTTGGACGTAGACTAAAAATGGTCCTAGTGATTTATTACTATAGTAGTTTACTTTTGCGCTTTTATTCTCTGGGATGACTTCAACCGTAACTTCCATGTTACCGTAACCTTTGGTCGTATTGTCAATTGCTGATTGAATTTTTGCATGGGTTGTCGGGGAGACTACAATGGGGGTGATGTAATTAGAGTCGACAGGAGAGCCGGGGGGGAGCTCCCCCGGCTCCGAATCGCTCATTTTGGTTTAACTCAATACAACTTAATTTGGTAAGCACGTGCAACGTACAGGTTAATTAATGGCGGGCAGCAAGCAGTAAGCAAAGTCGAAATATGGGTCTTTACTCACTTGTTAAATTAGCTTGGTAGCTGGTTAGATTCTAAATGACACTAGTGGTTCTTGAGGAACTCTAAATAACTCAAAAACGACCGAGACAAGACTTGGGAACTGTACGACACGCGAACCGTTCTTGAAGTCAAATTTTTATCTACAATTGAGAATACTTGAATTTTTTTTCTTCAATTGTTTTTGAGTTATGCCTATCTGCGCAATTTTTTTAAATGGAAGCTTATTAATTTTACTCTACCGTTCGGTAGAGTATTTTTTTCTCTTCACAATAGCATTCTTGTTTTTTTTTTAGAATTGAGGAGTTTCTGAAAAAAAAAAAACAATATTTCAAGTATTCATTTCCTGTCGTGCATGCTTATCAGCGCCAGGTCAGGTACATCTAAGTAAGCGATAAACAAACTCGAGCGAGTAACTTTATCAGTGGTTATGGTTTACGTCAAATTCAATTGTGCAATTGACTGCTGTTAATATTAGTAATGGTGAGTTTAAACGAACGTCAAAAAATTGAAATAATTATGATGCTGGGTTATGGAGATAGACGTAGAAGTTTACAAGACGTTTGTAATTTATTTATTAATACGCATCCTGACAATTTGAACATTAAATTTAATTTACTAGTTTTTTTTGTTGCATTTGTTTTTAATGATAAGATTGTGACCGATAACTTCAATTTTGTCTAGATCTACCTAACTAAAATAAATATTTGAATCAGAGTTTTCAATTTCACAAAAAAGACAAATGTTTTTTTTTTTTTCGGAAAACCCTCAATTCTAAAAAAAAAAACAAGAATACTATTGTAAAGAGAAAAAAATACTCTACCGAATGGTAGAGTAAAATTAACAAGTTTCCATTTAAAAAAATTACGCAGATAGGCATAACTCAAAAACAATTGAAGAGAAAGAAATTCAAGTATCCTCAATTGTAGATAAAAATTTCATACAGATCATAATTTCCTAAAATGAATAATAACGGCAATAAATGACCGTTTCCAGACTTTTAACTAACCCTGTATATGTTAGTTGCAGTTTCTATTCCTCAGGTTCCAAGAAGCCAAGAAGAATGGGCTGAAATAGCTGACGAATTTTATAGTTTATGGCAAATGCCAAATACTATAGGTGCACTTAATGGCAAGCATATTGCTTTTTCAGCACCGAAAGAAACTGGTTCAATATATAACAACTATAAAGGCTTTAATAGCATTGTTTTGCTTGCTTTAACAGATGCTAAATATAAATTTAGATATATAGACGTGGGTGTAAATGGGAGGGGGTAAAACTGCACTTTAGGCACAGCATAAATACATACAGCAGGTTCACTCTCCTTGGCGGGAAAATTTCCCGCGCAAACTGAGCCGCCATGTTCCGGATGGAGAATCTGTCACGTCACCTGTTAGAGCACATTCGACTGGACGCACGGAGTGTTTCTTTTTCTCACTCTTACATGCACTGAAGCGCAGTCGCTCTCTCTCACACTTCTGCTCATTGCGTGCAACGAGAATTATGTCGAATGCGTCCTTAAATGCACAGGGCCGTATTCATAAAGAATGTTACAGCGCATATTTCATTTGTGTTCTAAACACATCCTGTATATGCACACGTCGACGTTCCGGTCTGTTTCGGAACGCGTCGTTTTACGTCTTACGTTAGGTGTAGTAATGCATCATTCCTCGCCTGCGTAGTTTTCCCAAAATTTCGCTCTAACATGTTTCGTTAAAAGAACTTTCAATTAAACGAACAAATTCATTTTATAAAATTAGCCCATCCTTGCTTAGGGTCGAAATTGCGTGTACGCGAAGAGTTTTGTCAAATCTTAACGAAGTTCTACTTCACGGCGCGTATATCCGCGACCTTTACCCTTTTCGTCGATTGGTCCTCACTGTTGTCAAGTAGATCCACCAATGGTAAAATTGAAAGTGTCTCTCTCGTTGATGTTCTTTTCTTTTCTGCCGAACGAGAATTATTCCGCCGTTTCAGTACTATCATATTCGCCTCGTGGATCACACGTTCTTTTGTTAAATATTCGTTTGTGTACCCATTACATCGAAGGGATGTGAGTGCATGTCTACGGCTAACCGCCGAATTTGATTGATCCATTTGAGAGACGAGAAAGCCGCGTGCTTTGCGGTTTATTTCAGCCTGGTTAAGATACTAGGTGAGTTCTATGCGAAATTATTCCCGATCTGGCCATCACGTTAGCTTTTTCTTCTTTCCTTATTTATAGGCTTCTAGCGGCAGTTATTCTAGCGCCAGTTATTCTAGCGGTAGCTTTTCTAGCGCTAGCTGTTTTAGCGTGGAAGCTATTGAGTTTGGGCACTAATCCTTGTGATACGACCGTTCTGAATTGCGTCGCCGGGAATTACCCGCCATTCACCGCGACTGCGACGTTTCCCGTCCCTCGACGAGAAGGCCGGCGATCCACTCAACTCCATGGCTGCATGCAGACCGTGAAAGAAACGTCGACAAACGATTGGACATCGTGGAAAACAGGTCGGACTTATATGTACAATTTAATTATTCTCAGTACTGCCCGTACGGTAATAATTTCTAGTTTCTTTTTTCAACTACCGCGTTGGTGCATGTAACTTTGCGTATTGGTTGCCGTTAGTTAACAATGTTTGAATAGAGTAGACGTCGACGAGCGTCGTCGTTTGTACTAGGTTAAGGATAATCTAGTGTAGAGTAATGCGAAGTTCGGATCCGACAGATATTAGGAAAATAATTTTGTCATAACAACCGTTTGCATGTTGGGCGATTCCACGAAAATGTCAACCTGACTAGTTTTGTAAAGATTTTCTTATGGGAGTAGTAAATATTTTTTTCATAAGAGAGTAATATAAATTTGTTTAGTATACCTTTACTTTTTAATTGTAATTATTTTATCAATAAAAAAAAGTTATTAAAGTTTACCGAAATTTATACGTAGAACATCGTAAAAAGTTTGCAAGATGATTCATATAAAAAATAATATTTTAAAATGAAGTAAATCATTATTGGTACTATGGCTGGGAGAGGGTTTTCTTTTACTATCATTTTGAGCAAAATAATCTGAAATGTTTAATGTATTAAAAAAGAAATTGTGAATATTTATACTAAGAAATGTTTATCGCCTGATTGACGTTAATGCGAAAAGTTTGTTTAATTGATACATATCCTAATTTTCGGGCAAACAGTTTACAGAACGTTTTAGTTTTTTTTTTAAATTATTTACTTTTTCGTATCGTTTTTAATAACATGTGTTTTTTTAAAAATGCCATAAGGTTGGCCATGAAAATTAAAACTCATGTCGTAGCTTGGCATCTAACACATGCCAAATCTGAAAATTTAAAGTAAATGAATGGAGCTAAGACATGAATTTTCTTTTCCACAGCCATCCCTTATGGCATTTTTAAAAAAACACATAGTATAACATTTTGCACTATCGCCTGATTGACAGGAATACTGTCGTCTGATTGACGCAGTTTTCTAAATATTATAAAAGAGCCGTTGCAGGAGTAAAAATTTGCAACAAAGATTTAGATGAAGTGCACCTTTCAATCTTCAAATTATTTTACAGAATCCAAATAATATTTATAAATTTAGAGAAATATATATATATATATATATAAAGAAGTAAATAACGGCTTAGCTGGCAAGGAAAAGTAACTGTCGACGTACGTTTCGGTCTTATTAGACCTCATCAGGACAGTATAACCAAGGTGTAAGGTGTTGACACTTGGAGATAGAAAACAACAAATGAAGCAACAGACCAGGAGACCGAATGCACATTTGCTGCAACCACTGAGAAGACCCGCATTTCGAGGGCAACATCACAGTATAGCAACGGAGGCAAACATAGTCAACCTGCGTTACTTCAAGAAAAAGCCGTTAAACTTTCCGTTATATTATATCCCGGCTTTTTCTTGAAGTAACGCAGGTTGACTATGTTTGCCTCCGTTGCTATACTGTGATGTTGCCCTCGAAATGCGGGTCTTCTCAGTGGTTGCAGCAAATGTGCATTCGGTCTCCTGGTCTGTTGCTTCATTTGTTGTTTTCTATCTCCAAGTGTCAACACCTTACACCTTGGTTATACTGTCCTGATGAGGTCTAATAAGACCGAAACGTACGTCGACAGTTACTTTTCCTTGCCAGCTAAGCCGTTATTTACTTCTTTATTTATTGTTTTTCCTGGCGTTAAACTTTCCGTTATATACAGGGTTAGTTAAAAGTCTGGAAACGGTCATTTATTGCCGTTTTTATTCATTTTAGGAAATTATGTTCTGTATGAAAGTTTTTTAGGAAATTTTTATCTACAATTGGGAATACTTGAATTTTTTTTTCTTCAATTGTTTTTGAGTTATGCCTATCTGCGTAATTTTTTTAAATGGAAACTTGTTAATTTTACTCTACCGTTCGGTAGAGTATTTTTTTCTCTTCACAAAAGCATTCTTGTTTTTTTTTAGAATTGAGGAGTTTCTGAAAAAAAAACAATATTTCAAATATTCATTTCCCGTCGTGCATGCTTATTAGCGCCAGGTCAGGTACATCTAAGTAAGCGATAAACTCGAGCGAGTAACTTTATCAGTTAATATTAGCAATGGCGAGTTTAAATGAACGTCAAAAAATTGAAATAATTATGATGCTGAGTTATGGAGATAGACGTAGAAGTTTACAAGACGTTTGTAATTTATTTAATAATACGCATCCTGACAATTTGAACATTTAATTTAATTTACTTAGTTATTTATTCGTTTTTTTTGTTGCTTTTGTTTTTAATGATAAGATTGTGACCGATAACTTCAATTTTGTCTAGATCTACCTAACTAAAATAAATATTTGAACCAGAGTTTTCAATTTCACAAAAAAGACAAATGTTTTTTTTTTCCAGAAAACCCTCAATTCTAGAAAAAAAAACAAGAATACTATTGTAAAGAGAAAAAGATACTCTACCGAACGATAGAGTAAAATTTACAAGTTTCCATTTAAAAAAATTACGCAGATAGGCATAACTCAAAAACAATTGAAGAAAAAACAAATTCAAGTATTCTCAATTGTAGATAAAAATTTCCTAAAAAACTTTCATAAAGAACATAATTTCCTAAAATGAATAATAACGGCAATAAATGACCGTTTCCAGACTTTTAACTAACCCTGTATACAGGGATATCCACATAAAACGTTCGTTAAAAGTTTTCAAGGTTGCAGTTCACGTAGATATTTGAAATTTAAGGAGCAAGGGTTTTCCGTAGAGGTCTCTTTAAATAAAATAAAATTGTCTTTGTATCACTTCCGGTTGTACCGGAAGTCGCTATCAACTCGCTTATTTTAAATGGAATGCTATATTTTTTATCACGTTTTTGAATTCTACATGTAAAAATATGTTAAATTGCAATACATTTCCCTATCTCTAGAATGCATCATTTTTGAGATATTTTGAATTTTCTTAGAAATTTGGATTCTGCAATCTGATTTTCAAAAAATTATAACACAGCTGTTATTGAAGCAATTTTATTTGTAATAGCTAATATTGTAGTTGAAGCTTTAAGGTTCTTAAAAATTCCATCAGCATAATCTATTAAGCTACAGAGTGTCTAAAACGCACCGCTCCACTCGAAGATATTCAAACACAGAAAAATACTTTTTTTCAAATGGAATGACCGATATTTTAATGCATCATTGTATGTGGAATCAAATGCTGCGTCGAACTGTACTAGCATTCCCTATACCTAACTTTAACAGTTTTTGAGTTATGAGACATTTTCGATTTAATTCAAAATTACAATTTTAATAGGTCAAATATTTTTAATTTTATTAAGGTAGCATGGAAATTATAACAATGATTACTGTTACTACATATTTTGTAGTCAACCAAAGAAAATAGAATTTGGCAAGTAGAAATTCACAAATTTTAATAGTTCTTTAATCATCCTTCTCTTAGGACGCTTGTGATCTTATAAAACGAAAAAGTATGAATTTCATTATTCTAAATTGAAGAATAAAATAGCTGCTAGTTTGCAATTCTCTGGATTAGCGTGAAAGTATTTTAAAACCATTGTTTAATTATCTTCGTTATTTGTTACTGATCTTCGTACATTTTATTTTTCCAAATTGTATAAAGTTAGGTTCAGACTTTCCAAACTGTGTTTTATTCATAGGAGACAAGAGGGGTACATTTTATTGAACACACATTCTCTGCTCTGAACAATTTTAGATCATTGAACATGAATTTAAAAAATAGATTTAAAATATCAGGGTTTGAATAATTTTGATTTTGATTCTCAACTTTTTTTTGCTTTTGCTTAAAATTTGTAGTAACAGGAAACGTTAAATGCAATTGTTTGTTGTTTTCATAACTATATCAACAAAATTAGAAATATTTAACTTAATAAATGTAAATTTTTATGTATTAAACCAAAAATATCTTATAACTGAAAAACTGTTAAAATTAGGTATAGGGAATGCTAGTATAGTTCGACAGAGCATTTAATTCCACATACGATGGTGTATTAAAATATTGGTCGTTCCATTTGAAAAAAAGTATTTTTCTGTGTTTGAATATCTTCGAGTGGAGCGGTGCGTTTTAGACACCCTGTAGCTTAATAGATTATGCTTATGGAATTTTTAAGAACCTTAAAGCTTCAACTACAATATCAGCTATTACAAATAAAATTGCTTCAATCATAGCTGTGTTATAATTTTTTGAAAATCAGATTGCAGAATCCAAATTTTTAAGAAATTTCAAAATATCTCAAAAATGATGCATTTTAGAGACAGGGAAATGTATTGCAACTTAACATATTTTTACATGTAGAATTCAAAAACGTGATAAAAAATATAGCATTCCATTTAAAATAAGCGAGTTGATAGCGACTTCCGGTACAACCGGAAGTGGTACAAAGACAATTTTATTTTATTTAAAGAGATCTCTACGGAAAACCCTTGCTCCTTAAATTTCAAATATCTACGTGAACTACAACCTTGAAAACTTTTAACGAACGGTTTATGTGGATATCCCTGTATATATAGTGACATCTAAAAGCATGACGTATAAATCCTGTCGCCTGATTGACACTTACTTTGTACATAATATTTCATTTAAAAGAAACATTTTTTTAAAACATTACAAAACATTTTAACAAGTACATGGTATGCTTTTCTATCTGCGATTAAAAGAAAAAGTATTAATTCTTATTATATGTGTAAAATTTAAATATACTACTTCAATAACTGCTATGTATGTCGCCTGATTGACGCTGGAATCGCCCTGTTGTGAATTGATTATTGATCGGCTCTGACTATTTGTTGTAATAAATCTATAGTGTCTTGGACGTACCGTGTTTTCTTAATTTTTCACATTTTCCCCTTTTCAAAAAAATTAAGTGGCGCCTATTTTGGATTGGCCTTCGCGATTTGGATTCGAATCCCCCCGTCCCACTGCTGCTGGCTGGCAACACCGGAATATTTCGCTCCGGTGTTAAAACTTCTGCCTATCTGCACAGGTAGGTAGCAAGAACTCTAAATTGTTAAATGATACGATACGATTTATAAAGGGTTTCAGTTATGTAAATGAAATGCTAAATCAGACGTCGTTTCACAAATCAAAAATGCGACATTGAATTAATTACACTGAATTGAAGAGTAAGTACTCCTCTCTAATTTATAATCTCATAAGTATTCGTATGCTTTAAGGTATAAAAATTAATTGGTTAAGTCTACAATATTGGTGTCTTGCCCGATCCCTTGAACTACCTTCCTAATTTCTTTTTTCTGATTTGATACAGAGAGAAGAATGTTATCGAAAATGAAAAGTCTGGTACGGATTGTTAACAAGAGACTGAAGCATGGACTGAGATAACCTACAACACGAGGAAAATTTGCTATTTATATAATGTCGAACATGTGTGCACAATCTGATTATCATTTCCCTTCGACTCACCGCATGCTATAAGGTATAACAATTAATTGGTTAAGGGGGTCATTCTAATTGGGGTTGCAAGTTACAACTTGCAAGTTACAACTTGGGTGTAAATTGTAATTTCCTGGCTTATAATCTTTATTAGACATATTTTAATTTAACTGTTGTAATGTAACACTTTAAGCTTAAGCTATTAATTAGTAGTTAGTCAGTTTACTTCGTTTTATACAAATAAAGTTTACGATTTCAATATATACCTTACAGATCTACTGTAGATATGTCCCTAACTTTAATTTCCATTCAATATGGAAGACAAACAAATATCGATGTTTTATATGTTACATTAAGTGAGGCCATAGGGATTTACATGCTAAAAATTATATCTTAAGTTATACAAATTATTAACGTCAGCCTATATGATTGAACGAATGTAGTTCAATAATTTGTGTATATTTTCTTCAACTTTTCACAGTAAAATAATTAAGGATAATTCTAGCAAAGTTCATCTCGTGTCAAATAGTTTAATTTATAACTAAATACAAAAACTTATTTAAAATTTGTTCCATAAGATAAATTAACATCAATAGTAAAATTTTTAGCATGTAAATCCTTATGGCCACACACAAAAAATTAACTGTATTTATTTTGTAAGAATTTTCCACAATAAACAATGTAAACAGTCAATCAGGTGTATTCCATAATGCAGTGGTTATTTGTCACTTTATTAACACTGTGCTTAATAACTTCTTAACCACCGTTTTTAAATCACTGATTGAAGATATATTTCATAAGCACACGGTTATTTTACAATTTTATACATTAGTTAACTTCATTTGTAAAATATAATCACTGAATATAATTGCATATCCTTCTTTTTAATGTAATTTGCGCTTGTGGAATAGCAAAATGTTTAAAAAGTGGTTAAAAGCGACAACACATGCGCATAATTCAGTGTTTATTAATCACTGATATATGTAATACACTCGAATGTTTATATTTGGAATGAAGTCACGTTTATTATTACGTACCTACTCCTACAAAGTAGAGAAAGTCTGGTTAACTCTGGAATACCACACTTATTTTTTGTGACATGACTTCCACATTGAGGTCTTGTAGACCCCATACAATTTTCGATAATTAATCTACTAAAACATAATTTAAAAAACATATTGCTTTTCAACATTTTTCTGTAGAGTATACTAAAGAACATTTATATTAGAAAAATGTTCACTTATAAACTAAAAATAATATAAAATTCATCAAAACATTAAATACAAGCCAATTTCAGAAAATCAAGAAACTGAAGAAACATTTCATCTACGCTACCCCAAATAGTGGTAGCTGGTACGCCTATCGATAGAGTTTGCTATTGATAGTGCTGTCGATAGTCCTGGCTATCGATAGTACTATTGGTAGTCAGGACTATCGATAGTAAACTGTTTCGATAGGCCCACCATTAATCCCAAATATCTAAAAATGATTTTCACAGTCTACATAATTTAGCTCGATGTTCTACGCAATATGGTTTATGACATGACACACATAGAAAATTGGTTTTTCTACCTTTTTTGCGGTCACAAAAAACACATCGAACTTTTTTTGGGGTACTGTCGTTTTCTTTGTTGAAGTAGGTACTACCTAGGTATATTCTCATCATTTTTCCATAAATTTTCTACTTCTTTCAATATCTCTGCTTCTGTTCAAGATCTCTTTCTCTCTCATTCTTCTAATTCCATAATAAACACAAAATCGAAGTCAACTAAAAACAAAAATGCTACGTAGACTCCACACTGGGGTCTGCGAGACTCCATCAAGAGATAATATATATACAGACTGGCCCAACGAAAACAGTCAGACTGAATATCTTCCAAGAAAATTTTTGTTTGAAAAAAAAATTGCTACATAATCCAAAGTGTGACAACTCATATGAAAGCCAATTTTAATAGTAACTCAATGCGCGAATTGAAATTATGTAAAGATATTGAAAACTAACTAAAATAACTGAAAACAAGGATACCAAATCTGTTACGAACCCTATTTTTAGTTATTTTAATCAGTTTTCAATATCTTTACGTAATTTCAATTCACGCATTGAGTTACTATTAAAATTAGCTTTCATATGAGTTGTCACACTTTGGATTATGTAACAATTTTTTCTCCGAAAGAGGGCGCTAAAATCAAATTCTCAGGTATTCATATTCACCTTACTGAATTCTCTATAAAATTACCTTCTCAATGATATGCCACTCATGGTACATTCCCTATTTAAATTCTATTGGTTAGAGAGCTAGAAGGGAGGGGGATGACGCATGACAGTTGGGTATAGGATAGAAAAGTGTCCCCCTTGTATTATAAATCGACCTGTTTTTGCGTTTTTTCAAACAAAAATTTTCTTGGAAGATATTCAGTCTGACTGTTTTCGTTGGGCCAGTCTGTATATATTATTACTTACTTATTGTACACCTCATATCAAACTCACTCCCTTGATATATCTACTCGAAAAGTAAATTTTAAAGGTGAAAACTACGTACGTGCATTATAAATGGCAATTTGCATGGAGTATGTCAGACCCCAGTGTGATATTCCAGGGTTAGTCCTACGAATTTACTTAATTGAATTCAAAATAGACTTATTCAAGTTAAACAAGTCTCTTTTTGAGTTAAATAAGTGTTGAATCAAAAATATATTTTGTTCATTCAAATAAATAAAATCGTTGGTCATATATAACCGTGAAAATGGTAAATTCAATGCAGTTATCTTTCTCCGTGTATTTTAATATAATTAATCTATTTACGTTTCACTTTATTTTTTTTAAATAATATTTATTGTAGAATTAAAAAAATCGATGTGAATCAGTAAATAATGCAGTGGGACAAGTGTGCCCTGCAAAAATATTTTAATTGCGGCTCTGGTATTATACATTCTCAAAATGGCGTCAAGGTCAAAAAATCTTGCCCTGCCAGATCAAAGGTGCCGACAAACAGTTTCCATGCTGATTATAATATGAGGCGCTTTCCAATTGCACAGACGAGCTACTCGCTGCTACTCGGAAGCTACTCCGGAGCTGCTCAAATGCATTCCAATTGCACTTTGAACAGCTCGGAGTAGCTCCGAGTAGCTCGTTTGTGTAATTGGAAAGCGCCTATGCTGTGCTTTAGGTTCCTAAATTTGCGCGTACTCAGAACTGTCAGATGTTCGTGTCGTGTGACAGTTTTATATGTGGTTAAATATAAGCAACTTAAGTAGCGACATCTTGCAATCGCTTTTTGACCTAACATCGCAGTAGGACAGACAAATTGAAGCTAGTTCGCTACTTAATAAGTAAAGACTCCAACTCTCAAGCTCAAATGCATAGGCGCTTCGATGCACGCCTGGCGCCGATCGAATTACGAAGCTGCGAGCATTATTTCTTTGATATAGCGAGAAAATTTGGATCAATTTTGTCACATTTTAATTTGTTATTTGCTATATTTTTGATGATCGATATAATTAAAAAAAAGGACGAAAATATTCGTTTAGATAGAACACGTTATACCTACGTATCATATAGCCGTAAACAGCACTGGTTAATTGGCCAGTCGACCGATTGATATTTACAGAGCATCAGCGCGAGTGGTGAGTAACATACAACTGGGCGGATAAACGGATCTTTTAATTGGAGTCTTTACTAATAAGTCATCCCATGTGAGGCGGCCATGCTTGCTGTCAAAGCATATGAAAATTTTAGAAAAATTTTGTGCAAATCGGTTTTGATTACAGCAGATTCCTCGAGCGTGCTCTGTATAGCTGTTTCAGGCCTAGTTGGGCCTTCGTCAGCAAAGCCGTAGCTCGAGAAATCCACTGCAAACCAAAACGATTTGTCCAGGTTATTCGCCCTTGCGATGTGAAAGTAATAAACAACTTAAGTAGCGACATCTTGCAATCGCTTTTTGACCTAACATCGCAGTAGGACAGACAAATTGAAGCTAGTTCGCTACCTAATAAGTCATCCCATGCGAGGTGGCCCAACTAGGCCTGAAACAGCTGTACAGAGCATGCTCGAGGAATCTGCTGTAATCAAAACCGATTTGCACAAAATTTTTCTAAAATTTTCATATGCTTTGACAGCAAGCATGGCCGCCTCGCATGGGATGACTTATTAGGTAGCGAACTAGCTTCAATTTGTCTGTCCTACTGCGATGTTAGGTCAAAAAGCGATTGCAAGATGTCGCTACTTAAGTTGTTTATTACTTTCACATCGCAAGGGCGAATAACCTGGACAAATCGGTTTGGTTTGCAGTGGATTTCTCGAGCTACGGCTTTGCTGACGAAGGCCCAACTAGGCCTGAAACAGTTGTACAGAGCATGCTCGAGGAATCTGCTGTAATCAAAACCGATTTGCACAAAATTTTGTTAAATATAAGGTTAGATTTATTAATTTGTGTTTTATTTATTCCTTTCTGATATAAAGTTTATTAGTGTTATTTTATAATTTTTTTATAGTACAAAAATGGCAGTTCTGAGTACGCGCAAATTTAGGAACTTAAAGTGCAGTTTTACCTGGGAGGGTAAGCGATGGTGGAGTTTTTGCACAAAGTTCATTGTACCTGGCTTTGGAAAATAATTGTTTACATGATAAGCCTTTGCCTGGTCGTGAGAAACCAGTCCCACATGTCATAATAGCTGATGCTGCCTTCCCTTTGAAAAAATATACAGACTGGCCCAACGAAAACAGTCAGACTGAATATCTTCCAAGAAAATTTTTGTTTGAAAAAACGCAAAAACAGGTCGATTTATAATACAAGGGGGACACTTTTCTATCCTATACCCAACTGTCATGCGTCATCCCCCTCCCTTCCAGCTCTCTAACCAATAGAATTTAAATAGGGAATGTACCATGAGTGGCATATCATTGAAAAGGTAATTTTATAGAGAATTCAGTAATGTGAATATGAATACCTGAGAATTTGATTTTGGCGCCCTCTTTCGGAGAAAAAATTGTTACATAATCCAAAGTGTGACAACTCATATGAAAGCTAATTTTAATAGTAACTCAATGCGTGAATTGAAATTACGTAAAGATATTGAAAACTGATTAAAATAACTAAAAATAGGGTTCGTAACAGATTTGGTATCCTTGTTTTTAGTTATTTTAGTTAGTTTTCAATATCTTTACATAATTTCAATTCGCGCATTGAGTTACTATTAAAATTAGCTTTCATATGAGTTGTCACACTTTGGATTATGTAACAATTTTTTCCCCGAAAGAGGGCGCTAAAATCAAATTCTCGGATATTAATTTCACATTACTGAATTCTCTATAAAATTACCTTTTCGATGATATGCCACACATGGTACATTTCCTATTTAAATTCTATTGGCTAGAGAGCTGGAAGGGAGAGGGATGACGTATGACACTTGTGTATAGGATAGAAAAGTGTCCCCCTTAGATTATAAATCGACCTGTTTTTACGTTTTTTCAAACAAAAATTTTCTTGGAAGGTATTCAGTCTGACTGTTTTCGTTGGGCCACTCTGTATAATGAAACTATATCCTTTCAGAGGCTTAACAGAAAATCAATCAGTTTTTAACTATCGTATTAGTCGTGCCTGTAGAGTAGTAGAAAATAGTTTCGGAATTTTGGCAAACAGATTCAGAATACTTTTGGGAATTCAAAACTTAGGGGTAGAAAAAGTAAGGGATATTACTCTGGCATGCTATGTACTACATAATTTTTTAATTGAGGAATCTCACATGTACTATGGAAACACAGACAATTTTGATCAAGTTTCACTGGTAACATTAGGACAGCAAAGAGGGAATCACCCATCACTGTCGGCTATGGAAATACGGGAAGAATTTAACAATTACTTTAACAATGTTGGTGCATTACCCAGTAAGCTTCATTCAATACATTTAAGGATTTCCTCCCTCTACATTGTTATTGTGTTTAAAGTAGATTATTTTTTGTGTAGGTATTTAATGGCCATTTGTACCACTTCTACTTAAATTTTAAGTGTATCTTAATAAGTGCACTTGTTTCATTACAGCTCTGTTTTAATTGGCACTTAAAATTCTTAAGATTTAAGCCTCAATATTGAAAGGTTGAAGATAACTTAAGAACTTGATACCTTTAGGATTCACTTAAAATTTAAGTAGAAGGTGGTGCAAATAGCCAAAAGAGTTCTACTACTCAAACTTTTCATACACAGATTGTCAGGCAACTAGGCAGGTGTGGTCTTCGTATGTGTTTGGAACGGTGACACATGCGAGGACAGTGCTAACCTACCTAGTTGCCTGCCTCAATCTGTACGCATTTTATATTAGTGTATTTTTTAATATGGCTGTAAAAACTATAAAAAAATGTAGAACTTATGTTATAAGTGTTAATACATATTAAATGAAATTAAACAGATTTAGATTTTATTTATTGTAAATTTTGTTCAAACAATAAATTTAGTATATCTTGCTTCAATTTCCTTACTGTATTAGGATTTTCAATCAGGCGAAGTTCGGCTTCAAGCATTTCACAAAACTTTTTAATGGAAACTTTTAATCTCGATGTTGATCTGAAGGAACTGTATTTGTGATTAATTCAAGAGCTGTAGTGGAAGCTTTTAAAAATTGATTCTGCAGTTCTTCGTTACTATTTGTTAATCGTCTACGTTTCGGTTTCTGCAAACAAATGTGACTTGGGAAAGTAAACCTTAAATAATACCCATTACTTACGGATGTGAATGTTGATGCTGGTAAAGTATTAGTATTGGTAGTCGACAGTGATGAGGACTTTCCACTTTCATTCACATCTAGTACTATATCTTCAAATTGCAGATCTTGATTTTCTACTTAATTTACTTCAAATGGCTGTGAATTTTCTTTCTCAGTTAAATCATTTGTAAGCTGTAACAATTTTTTACATAAAATTTCTAATCTCATTGTTATCAATGTTATTAACTTACATTAATTGAAGATATATTTGTGACGGTTGGAGATGCTTGTACACGATGTAAAAACTTAAGTTCTTCAAAGCACCACCAGGATGGTGTATACAGGGTGTTTCAGTGATAAAGTACCAAACTTCGGGGAAACGTTTCTGACATTATTTCAAATAAAATATTTTAATACATTTTGCAATCGGAGAAACTTGAAATTTGCATTATTTTGAGTCAATGTTTTCATAAATACCGTAGCGATTTAAATTTCTGCCGCCGTGAAACAAGACGAGCGATTTAAATTGTTTTATGAATGGCACGCGGCTGCAAGAAGACAATAAATATCTATCGTAAACGAAAAAATTTATGAGAGGCTTTTAACTCTGCCCTTGACCGCAATTCGTGTTAAAAGTGAACACTTTGAAAGAATGTGCATTTAGCGTGCGTTTTCGTCGCACTAACATTTATGCAAACCGTAATTACATCAAATTTGCCGAGTCTTAATAATGTACAATAATTAACGCTTGTAACGGGTTTCTAGTTATTCCTGTATCCAACATGTACAGGGTTTTTGTTTATATTTTGAACGGTACTTACGCATTTTATTATTAGACATATCAAAAAATGTTAAATACAAAAGCTTTAGAGACTTACCTGAACCGCCAGAATTTACTTTAAAAAGAAACAAATGACAATCACAAATGAGTATCAACTTTGTTATTTTAAGTGAAACACTCAGTATATTTTCTAGAATTAAGAAAGATATTTTTCTCGTAATTCCAAAAATATGTAGTTTGTCTATATTTGGTTTCATACTTTTTACGATGTTTAAGTTTGAAATTATTATTGTTTTGGTATGTTTTTATTAATTTATTTCATATAATATGTTAGTTTCTCTTAAATGTTAGCGTTTTGACTTATAAAGTGACTTTTAATTAGTTTGATACTTGTCACACATAACAAACTCCTTATTAATCCAAATAAATGCATTTTTTTTTAATTTTAAATTTAAATATCGCAAGAAGTATGAAACCAAATATAGACAAACTACATATTTTTGGAATTAGGAAATAAATGTCTTTTTTAATTCGAGAAAATTTACATAGTGTTCCATTTAAAATAACAAAGTTGATACTCATTTGTTAAGTGTCCAATCGTCATTTGTTTCTTTTTTTAATAAATTCTGGCGGTTCAGGTAAATCCCTAAAACTTTTGTATTTAACATTGGGCACATTCAGGGACGCTCAGCGGCTGAGAGGCTAAGTAAGCAATTTCCCTGAATGAACAGGCTGACAGACCGCTGAAAGAAAGCCGCTGAGATATTTACTCAGCGTTATCAAAAAAAGTGGTGGAAGCATAATTTAAATTTACCGGTTAAGTCAGTATTCAATTTTTCCAGTCAATGATTGGTTAGGTAGTTTATTCTGACCTATGACTTGACGATGTTGTGCAGATTGACGGGATTGACCGTTTATTTAACTCGCCCATATAGTAAGTCAAGCATGTGAGACAGCTGCCATTCAGAACTTTGTTCAGGGAATCACTATGTGCTGACACTTAGAAAACGCTGACTAAATTACAGCTTAGCTAAGCAGCTGAGCGTCCCTGAATGCGCCCAATTATTTGTATATTGTAATAAAATGTGTAGGTACCGTTCAAAATATAAACAAAATCCCTGTACATAATATGATGTACACAACGTCGGCCTAATTTTAAAATCTCGTAAGTCATGTAAAGGCATTTTACAGGGGAGCATAAAAACCATCTCATTTTCCAATAAACTGCCGACTTACGAGTTTTGATTAAAGTCTTACAGATGTTGCTACGATCGAAGACAACTTACGAAATTTTAACATACTGTAGCCTTGAATCACCTTAACAATAACATTCTCATAACTCAATTTTGTCCATTTTCGGACTTACAAGGTTTTGAAATTAGGCCGACGACAACTAAGTACCTAATTGAACAGTTGACTAAAATCGGGAAAATTAGTAACTAGAATTATTGCTTCCGCCGCGCCGGTCTGCCAAATTATTATTTGCCTATCAGACTGAACTTGGTCACATGAGGTAGAAACAAATTCGGAAGCGGGCGAATTACGAAAACGGCAATTACCTTACAACATGTGTTCGAATAATTTGCGTATTCTCGAAACGTGTAATCGCCCATCGCCCACACCAACACACTCACACACACACTTACATAATAAATTTAAAAATGAAAAGTATAAACTACACCAACTAATTACTCGTCACTACAACGTTAACCAGAACGGAGTGAATGAACTAAATATGTTTCATCCTTTGACTATAAATATCTGGACTGCTAGCAGCATATGATTTACAATGGTAGCACTATGTCCCCAACATCAACCACGCTACCGTGTTGCCTGACAAGCAATATCGAAACTATTACTTACCTGTAAAACGATTCTTTTTCATCGGTCTTGTTTTAGTATAAGCAATTTCATTACAATTCGTAGCAAAGTAGCATCTGAGACCCATTCCATTAAATAGCACAACACTCCAACTTGAAAAAAGTAACAAATCTGACGAAAAGTTTACAGAGGTTATAATTAAGCAACTATCACGGATGATGCTACCAACCTATTCTGACAACCAGTGTCAAAATTTCAAACATTCAAGTTGCAATTTATGTAGTTCAGAGATGTAAAACGTAACCGAAACCGTTCCTCAGTTCCAGTTGTACTTAAAGCACAAGAGAATCGGTTCAAGGAACCGAATTTACAGTAGTTTTGCATCTCTGATGTAGTTTCTAAAGCCGCCACTTGGCAACTTCATGTCGCTCATGTTGGAGACACATTTTCAAAACCGCTAGCAGTCCAGATGTATATAGTCGAAAGTTTCATCATATCATCTGAAGCGCGACAGTTTATGGAGTAATAAAGCAATTACACGAACGTTAAGGCAGGTTAAGAATTCGGGCCGCTCTCATCTATTGTACGTTTTAAAAATATACGATTCTCCTTTCCCTTCGATTATCTCAAAACTTATACATTAAAAAAAAAAATATTATAGGAAACTTTTATTTCTTTTCACGATATTTACCAACATACCGAGTTTGGTGCATCTTCACTGAAACACCCGGTATAATCCATCAGTACCTGCACCGGATACCGCACTTTTCTTTATTTTATTAGCTTCAGCAGTAAATGTAATGCGAAGACCATTTATTTTTTTCAATATTATATCTTCACATTTGTGTTGCACAAATTGTTGAAGTGCATAGTAATTTCTTGTAAAGCTTTCCTTCGCTTCACTTTATTTTTATAATTAACGTTATTAAACATACATAAACATTCATTCTGTTCATACAACTGTATAAGAAGTGAAGTATTTTCATGTGTCCACATGTTTCTTATTTACTACAAATTAACCGATTGGATGGTTAATCAGTAACGTATGATTTAATGTAGGTTATGTTGTAAACATATACCAAGCTGAAGTCGTTCTTCTTTCGTCTAAAGCCAACAGCAACAATTAAAGTCACTAGAATTTACTAAAATTTCACGTCAAAAACCTTGAGAAATAGAATTTCAGGGTTGGGACGTAGATAATAAGACGTATAAATACCCATTAATTACACGTAGACTTTGTAATTATCTACGTCGTAAAAAGTGAATTCATTACTGTATAAATTACGTTGTTTTTTGTTTCTTCATTTTCAGGTTATAATTAATTATTTATACACAATAGGCCTTTTCGCGGAGACGTTCCGAACTAGTTCGGAACCTTAAAATCCATGCACTCATGAAAGTTATACACTTGAAAGCGTGTTAAAATCGTTCATTATTTCGATGGGCATTTGATTTTAACCGTTCCGAACTAGTTCGGAACGTCTCCGCGAAAAGACCTAATATAATATCTGTTTTGATGTAAAATGCATAAAATTGTTGTAAAAAGCATTAAAAAACTTCAAATACTTGAAATACGTCAAATGAACATTCAATTTTGAGGTTAGAAATGTGACGTTTCAGATAAACTGCGCCGTGTAAAAATTACATTTAACTACATAAAAATTACGTTTAGACGTAATGTAATGTAGAAAATATTTTTTACACGTAGTTTTCCCAACCCTGTAGAATTTGCTCTTTGTTGCCAATTTTACATGTATAAGTTCATGTAATTCTTTTTTCTCGCTATACACGTTAAAATATGTATAGGTTTTGTCATAAATTACATGTAAATTTCATGTAATTTATGATCATGTATTGCGGGCTTTATCCAACTTCTTCATGAATTAATTCATTAATAAATTGTCAATGTAAAACGGCCTTTAGAGTTGTAAAATGGATTCCAAAGAACAAAGAACAGTTAAAATGTATAAGCAATGTTCCTGAAAATGTAAGCTGATGTTAACTAAATTGTTAACCATGCCAAAGTCTTGCAAATACTTGGGGCTTCTTTCGATAACTCATCTTTCTTTTATAAATCACGCCACGTTTTTAGTTTTTACATTATATGAACCTTCACACCTCCTTGGACTTACAAGAAACCTATTTCTTTCGTCGAATTTCCTGTACAGCTTGATGGTAAAAATATGATGGACTACGCTGAAATGTGTCGAACCTGCGTTATAATTTTAGGCACAGCATTATTACCTGTCGGTGCTAGGCTAGGCTTGTTCGTCCGACATAATCCACAAAGAATAGTAGTTTATGTATCTAGTACGCAAAATAAGGTCCCCTAAGCGACCATTTTGCGGAGCGTGTACCAAAATAGTTTATTATTATACAAGTTTTACAAGAAGGCTTATTGTAACACGAGTGGGGTTGGAACGGAACGAGTGTTACAATGCCTCTTGTGAAACGTGTAAAATATAGTATTTTTTTTACTTTGCGTCACTTAATGAACAAAAATATGAAAAATACTGTCAAAAATTTGATCTCCTTAGTATATGGGGAATTTTAGTTATAATGCGTGGGAACACTGAAAACCTTTCGTTTTAATCAAAAGTCACATTAACAAGTTATTAATTTTTCTTATCCAGCTTCATTGTGAGTATTCTGTTAAGTAACAAATAAATAATGAGTTATTTCGTAAAATCTATTAAATACCTATTTTCAATTAAAAATTGACTAAAATTTCCCCAAAAACGGTTTCACAATGAATTCATTGTGACACCAAAAACAGTTTCACAGTGAAGCTCATTGTGAAACTGGCCTTCTTGTGAAACTTGTAAAATAATATACTATTTTGTTATTACGGATATACGGATATTTATGTCTTATGTCTTGCATGTTTACAAGTCACAAGAACCAACCGGATCAGTGCGTACTAATGATGTGATAACGTGATAAGATCTAGATACACCGTGGCTTATGTTTCCTGCATTCTCGATTGATATCAGCATGTGAGTGAAATAGCGAATATCTGTGAGTAATTTTAGCTTATGTATGCGACAAGGATGTCACTTAAAGCCTAGATCACGTGATTTAGGATGAACAAGGCCGTTGAAACTGATGTATATACCATCTCACTCTTAACTTAATACCAATTCCTCTTTGTCTATAGGGAATCTAACTACTTGATACATCATTGGTGCGCTGTGGTGCAATCTGCAGCTCAATCGAAAACGCTATAAGTACTGGGGGTGTATTCTTTCGATCTGAACGAAGTGAATGCGTTCAACTGAACAAACTGAAAGTGAATAAATATTCAGTTCACTTTCACTTTCAAACTGATCGGCGAAATTATTTGTTCAGTAAAAACTGAATGTAATCACTTATTTCACAAGAGTGGGAGAACTGAACGCAAACGAGAAAATACGATCAAATTGAATATTTTCACGTTTGCTGATCGTATGCACTTCGTTCACATCGAAAGAATACATCAGCAGGCAGATTCCGTTCCCCAATTCGAGTCGAATTAGACAGTGGCAAGAATAGCGAATTCGACTCGAATTGAGAAACGGAATCTGCCTGCTGATTGGATATCGAATATCGGTATCTAACGATGTCGTTATGAGTTACAGAATAGGGAGGTAAATAACAGATGTTATTTAAAATGCTTACCGTTTTTATAAATGCAAAATTGCAAACTGTCATCCAGATGACGAACATTTTTTTATCTTACAGTTGGTACTTTGTATTTTGTAATAATTTGTCTTATTTTTGTGTTCCAAGTTTCTAATTATGTCATAGAGTTTATGGAAAAGTGTTTGAGAATAGTTTCCAAATAAGAAAAATACGTGCAACCATAAATGAAATAATTAACGTGTCATGGCTGGTTTTGCTATAAAAGTTAAAACGAAATCAGGTCAACAAATCGTGAAAAATTTGACTCCAAAAAGCACAATCAAAGATTTAAAAACTCTTCTATCTACCATTTCAAACATACCAGTAAATCAGTTGCATGTTTTGTCAGGTTTTCCTCCAAAAACTTTAGATCTGTCTACAGACTCATTGAGCTTAATGGCCAGTGGAATAATATCTGGGGATACATTAATTTTAGAAGAAAAAAGTGCAAACAAACAAGAATCTGCAAGTAATGAATTTCAAACTGAGAGAATTGAAAAACTGAACCAGGCTCAATTAGTATCAGAAAACATAATAGGATGCAATGGAATACTTATGAAACATGTTGTCCCAGCAGATAATTCGTGTCTCTTTACAAGCATACATTTTGTATTGAATGGAAAAGTGGATGACACAGGTACTGCTGCACCTTGGATGAGACAATTAATTGCGGAGACAGTCTCAAAAGATGTTGATACCTTCTCCGAAGCAATTTTGGCTAAGCCCAATGCAGATTATTGCGCTTGGATACAAGACGACAAATCATGGGGTGGTGCTATAGAATTGGCAATTTTATCAAACTATTATGGAATTGAGATTGCCGTAGTAGATACAGTGAATGCCATAATCAATCGATTTGGTGAAGATCAAAACTATCCGCACAGAGTGTTTTTATTATTTGATGGCATACATTATGATCCCCTGTATTTAGAACCTCTTGAGGTATTTATTATTTCATAAGTTTATTTATACCGTGAATTTATTTTAACATAAACCATTGCTGTTACGTACAAATCTGAGAAACCATAGCAACATTTACAATTTGTAAATTAAACAGTCCTTTTTAAAATAGAAGATGAGATGACAGCTGTCATGAATCTGATCTGTTATTAGTGATTTCAATATACTTGTAAGTACTACAAAATAATAGCGACTCTTTCAATTACATTAAATAAGTTTATTCTTGTTTAAAATAAGTAAACTTAAAACATAAGGAAAAAAGAAATTCTTTAATTCAAAACAAACACCACAACTTTTGAAAAAATTTCTTCATTTACCTACCTCCATGCAACTTCCTAAACGAATATAAAAATTGTTAATTGCGTTAGTTACATGTCCAGGGGTAATTCTTCTTGATACATTTTCACTTTCACATTTTCAACTTTCTTCGCCTGACAGATATTCCAAATTAAAATGGACAAATTTTATTTGATGATATGACATTAGAAACCCTAACGACGACGATTATGTAACGACATTTTTAAAAATTGGATTTAGTTTCCATAGTAATATGAATAGCAATGTTTCATATTAAAATAAAATCACGCTAGAGTAATTTAATATTAAGGAAGATACCACTATAAAGCTCTAAAGATTTCAGTTTAACTTCTGTTTAACTAAAGTTGTTATTAAAATAAACAGGAAACGATATAGCTTTATGTCGATTTAATGTATAAGAGAGTGATGGTTGAACGTTACCAGAAAAATAAACACGTTATTAAATTAATTATAAGTTGAGAATATCCCCATTGGCCTGTATTCTCATCTTATGATTACCTAATTAAATAACTTGTTTATTTCTCATTGCAGCGCTCGTCCATCACTCTCTTACACATTAAATCGACTTTAGTTAAATACGACTCTAATCATAAGATCGGAACACAGGCCACTAAATTTATATACTAATAGTCAGGGAGTGAGTAACATCGAAACATACAGAATTTTGTGATGGAAAATTCAAGTCCCTTTGTGCTACCAAATCAGTAGTTTCAGTATCTGACATGAGAGTCTGGCTGACGAACCCTGTTGCGTGTTTAAGGGTAGGTGGGTAGGCGACAGAGTGCCCATATTGTTGACTCCAATATTCGCCAAAAGAGTGCTATCAAATCGCCAAAATCGCCAACTGCTTTCAAGAAATTCACTAATAAAAACTAAATCTTAACTGTTATTAACAAATAATAACCTCTTGAAATACATCCTGTTCAGAAATTAGGGGACTCGGTGGTCGTAGCGCTGATTCTAAGAAGAAAATCTTAATGTAAAATGTTTGTACGGGCCCTCCTGTTAATATGCGAGGTCATGACAGTTGAAGATATGAGGAATGAAAAATGTGTTTTAAGTGCATTTAACCGACTAAAATTTGTTCAAATTATAATTACGTAGAAGTTTTTGTTATCGTTGCAGTTTGTCCTCATTTTAGGTTGTTTTAACATGTCTTCAACTAACTAAAACTAATAAAATAAATAAAATAAAAGTAAAATTGAATACATTTTGTATTAAGATTCTCTTCTTAGAATCATGCCAGAACAGCGCTACGACTTCCGAGTCCACTAATTTCTGAGCACCCTGTATATCATTTATTAATAAAAAAATTACAACAATACATAATAAAGAAATATAAATAAACTAATTTTTGTAACATTTCTAAATAAATAATTGGATTCGTTGATTACAAAGTTAAATAAAACAAAAACATTTATGTTATATATTCACATAAACTATAAAACTGCACAGAAAATAATAAAAATTATTAAGAAAATAATAATCACAAGAGTAATATCCTATTTATTAATGTTTCCTAATAATATAGTCTTTTTCTTTTGGTTTTCCCCTTTTGTCAATTATGTTTCCGAATTTGTCAAATGACTCCAATCCCTAGGCCTACTATACTTTGAACGGATTGGAAAGTCATTTGACAAATTAGGAAACACATTTGACATAAGGGGAAAAGCAATAGAAAAAGACTGTAATAAAAATAATACATACCTTCCACTTAGCTTGTAACAGTACCACAATATCTGCTTTCTAACTTTCTTCGTCAACGAGATATTAATTATAAAAGTTACATCTGTATTAGGGTTTCTAATTTCTCGACTCTTTCGATTTCTCGGGACTCGAGAATTCTCTTCTGTTTGTTCCCGGGAAATCAAGAAATATAAAAAAAAGACAAAAGTCGTTAATTTAAGGGTAAATAATAATCAATTAGTACACAAAAATATTATTTAAATCAACTTTAATATTTAGAATTCGACCTTTACGTATACAAAAATCAGCCTCGCATTCATACTTAACACTTTCTTTGCCTTTGACGAAGGACTTTGGTTAACATAAAATTTACTTTTAAAAGTTCCTAGTTTTTTTTTTCAAGTAGAAACATTTTTGGTAATTTAACAAAACAATAATTCTAACAATAAAAATTCCTCCCTTTCATAATATAAAAACAAAAAAACAATCTCTCCTGAAAAACAGTTGCCAATGCACAAAATGAAATTAAATGTTCTTAAAATAGTAATAGTTTAGGTCGAGATAACGATAATTTTTGGCCTAAAATTTCATTGTAATGAAAACCGACTTGCAACAAATTTTTAAATTTTTTAAAACAGTAGTTCGAAAAATGAGAGCATTAAATTCTTTATCAGACAATTGATTTCTGACTTTGGAAAGATTATTATACAAAGTGGTCAAGAATCACTGTTTGAGTTGGCAGTGCTGAATTTTATTTTTAAATGGTACAACTGCAGTAACTTCCGGTTGTTGACGGCTTGACACTGACAGCCGTCACTTTGACAACGTCACCTTGACATTTCAAATTCAAATTAAAACGCTAATTTTTATTCACATAACCTTAATCTTGGCGCTGTCAAATAAACCAACAAAACATATATCCGGTTGCAGTGTTGCAAATAGCCGAATAAGAAAATGCTCTTAATTGTATTGCCAACTCAAACAGTTTTTCTTGATCACTTTGTATATACCGTTTGAAGACTTGCACTTTAGCCAAAAGTGATTTCAAGAATAGTAACAAAGAGCATATATGTATATGCGATTGGTTGAAAGAGACAGATATAGTGTGCGTAGCGTGTTTTCTTCGGTTTAGGTGACAAGACGCTGATCAGATTACACAAATGCGTTAACATTAATGCAATTACATCTAAGCCGCAGATGAATATTAATAATAAAATATATTTGCTTAAGAGGCCTTTTATAAAGCGCTAATTAAAAAAAAAGTTTTTCTGAGTAATCATTGTACAGGTGTCCCATTTTCGATGGTATTCCATAGGTATCTTCGTTAATAATGGAAATAGAAAAAAACCGAGCACGCAATATTGGGTCAACTTTTTATGCTAATTTGAATGGCCAACTTAAAAATTTGCTGTTCCCTGCCATTTTCGCGGTACAGTTGAAAATGAAAAATTCCTCAAATTTTCAAACGCGCATATTTTTTTATTTTTAAAGATATCGAAAAATGATAAAGGCATTTTTTATTCGACTTTTAACATAAATCATGATTCAAGCAGAAAAAATACCCTTTTTAATAATGTCAAAGCCAACTAGGGCTTCCATTAAAAAAAAATATTAGTTGTGGTTATATCTCGGTTATTATGAACTTTTGGTGCGATTTGATTAAAGAATCATGATCTACGTTAAAAGCCGAATAAAAAATGCCTTTATCATTTTTCGATATCTTTAAAAATAAAAATAATATGCGCATTTGAAAATCTGATGAATTTTTCGTTTTTCAACTGTACCGCGAAAATGGCAAGGAACAGCAAAATTTTAAGTTGGCCATTCAAATTAGCATAAAAAGTTGACCCAATATTGCGTGC